>JAGPOW010001806.1:3954904-3995609 GCA_030014935.1 Caiman crocodilus | reverse complement strand
GCGAGGACAGACTGGGGGCTGGGTTCAGAGAGCGGCTTCCACTGCTCCCGTGCCCATGCCTGCATACAGTGCGCTGGGCACCCTGGGCAGAGCCACTAGCACAGGTCGGGGGCAAGGGGGTGCTGGCAGTCCTGCTCAGGCACCACAACATGCTCCCTCCTCTCCCCTCACTACTGCACCCTGGGGCAGCCACTGACCGCTCCAATTGCTGGGGCTGGAGCCAGAACGGAGCATCCCCTAATGGGCTCAGCAGGGTCTGCCACGTGTCCCGGCTCAGACGCCACATCCCTCTGATCCATCCTGACAGGTACAGGCAGCGTCTAACCTGACACCGCAGCCCCCCGCCTCCACTAGCCCAGAATCCCAGAGTCCCAGGCTGCCGGCGAGCAAGCACTTGTGACCTGAGACCACCAGCCGTGCCCCTCCCTCCCTGCCCCAAGGTCCCCCCCCGCCCCACTCCTGGCCAACGCGTCCTGCAGGTTCCCCAAAGGCAAATCTCAATCCGCTGGCTGGTTCAGCTTTCCAAACAGGCTGGCTCAGGACACCACATGCAGCATGGGGCAGAGGGCAGGGAGTGAGGGGGGGGGGGGCACGCACACGGCACGTTGGACGGGATTGCAACAATGCCATCCAACCGAGGGGGTCCAAAAGTCCAGTGAGGGTGCAGGAGACTCTTCCAAACCATTGTGGGGGAAACGGGGCCGAGAGAGGCAGGCTGGCGCCTGCAGGGAGCCATCCTGTTCTGCAAGGCTCAGAGACTATGGATCCTGAAACAGGAATTTGGGGTGGGAAAGTGCCCCAGGGGTGAGGTTAGCTGGGCCCTGCTGCATGGACAGACCCTCTTCCGTGTGCAGCTCTCAAGCCCACCCTGGTCCCAGGACAAACTCCTTGCTGCAGAGCAAAGGACAGTGCCTTGCACTAGCTTTGTGGGGTTGGAGGCATTGGTGGGACACTGAGTCATATAGGGTCTGTCCAGACAGGGCCTGCAAGTCTGGCCAGCACCAGGCCTCCAAGAGCCGTGCGGTGGTGGTATAACCCACTGGGCCCAGCCGTAGGCTATCTGTGCAAAGCAGAGCAGTGGTGCAGCTCTCTCCCTTTATGCCAGGGGCTTTGGGACTGGGTTCCCCTAGGAGCTATGCTACCAGCAGTGCCATGTTATCACTGTGCAGCACACTAGCACAGTGGGACTCCAGCTGGGGGCCTGGCCCCCAGGCAGGAGAGAAGGGAGCTACTGAGCGCTGATCTGCACTGGCCTACTCTGGCTACGGTTTGGGGGCGCTGGGCAGAGCACAGCAGTAAGACTCCCCTTGGAGGCAGAGTGGGGGCATAGGTGGGATCCTGAAGGAAACCCCTACAGAGAGATGGTAGAAGCATCTTGGCTTGTCTCTGGTCTGATCACCTTATTCATATGCACAGCACCTGCCCTGTGTGACCTTATGGCAAAAGGGTGTGCAGTGCTTGCAGATAACAGCCTACTGTTGCTGGCAGCTTGTGGAGCTACTCTCTCTCAGCTCAAACAGCGGAGACTGGGGCTGCAGTAGTGCAATCTCGTGACCCGCGGGGCCAGGGGTTGCTTTCTGCACACAGTGACTCCAGCTGCATCTGAAACGTGCCGGTGAGGGGAGCAGCAGAAGCTCTGGTGGGGGGGAGGGTATGATAAATACTCCGGATCCATAGTCTTTGGCCCCCGCCCACTGAACAGATGCACCCACGGATATTTGTCTTGTGCCTCCAGCTCTGCGCTGAACCAAAGCGATACCCGCCCCAGCCCCATCCCCATCCCCGAGTCACATGCTGAGACTCATTCAATCCAAAGATCAAGGGCAGGAGGAGAGATCATCTCAGCGCTCAACGCAAGCATGGAACAAACAAACCACCGTGCCGCTCCGCAGGCCAACGTGGAGCTGACACCGGCAGCTGGAAGGTGAGTGGCAGTGCCAAGCTGTGTGCGGGGGTGGCAGCCCCCCGCCCCCATCCTGATGCAGTCATTCCACTTGCTTAAGGGGGGTGGGGTGGGGGGCAGGGCTTGGTGTGTGCACCTGGAGCAAGGCTAGTAAGAGTCTCCCCTGCAGTGAGGGCCCCGAGGCTGGTGAGCTGCTGGCCACAGCTTGGCTATTCTAGGACCCCCTGGGCTCTTCAAGGCTGAGGCCGGGTGGGCATCACAGCACGTCCCATGCCATGCTTTCACAGCAAAGCTCGGGGAGACTTGGTGATGACAGGCTGCCTGTGCCTGGCTCAGCAGAGCAGAGGTTCGGGCTCTCTCAGCTGTCTGGACCTTGCTCCCAGTTGGGCTCTGGAGCCCAGCAGCACCTCCACATCCCACCCACTGCACATTGGTGCTTGGGGTACTGAGGCTAAGAGATTTTTAAGGCCACAATGGACCTACCCTCCCGCAGCAAAGCCCTTGGCATGCCATGCAGCGATGCCTGCACCCACCATCTCGAAAGGAGGAAGAAGACGGCCTCTTTCAGACAGATGCCCAGTCTGGATGGACAGACATCTGTGTGACACCATCCCAACCCACCCGCTGCCGGGACCGTTTCCTGTACAATTTGCTTGGAGGGGCCTGACTCAGAGAACCAGAGCCGTGGACGCAGCCCAGGCATGGACGGAGGCAAGTCCTCTGACGTCTCCACCAGCCCCGAATGAAGAGGCCCTGCAGAGCCCTCCCTGCAGGGGTGCGAGCAGCCTGCTCTGGGTGCTGGGACTGTTACTAGCCCTGACCGGCGGGTGGGGTGGGGTGCTCGGGACAGGTGCATCGGGGTTGAGAATGGCAGACGTACCCTTCTCTGGATAAATTTCTTCACTAAGGGTAAACCTAATACCTTTTCCACCATGGACTAAAGGGAGAGAGAGACAGGGAAGAGACAGAGAGGAGAGAAAGAGCAAGAGAAAGAGAATGTGTGTCAGGGAGGGAAACAGGGGAAAACGTTAAAAGATAGGGAAGAAAAAAACAGAGAGAGAGAGATCAGATAGAGCCGGCTGAGAATCCAAAACAAGACATCACAGCAACACAGAGTCAAAAGGCCCGGGCGCGGGGTGTGCTGGGAGCGGGACTCCTCCGGGGATGGCACCGGGGAGGGGGTTTCCTGCATAGCTGGGGCGGTTTCTTTCCAGGGCTTTTGCTCTGCTGGGGGTGCAGGTGGTTCCTGCCAGCCCAGGGCCAGCTGGCACGTGGGCCTGGTGACGTAGCACCGGTTCCCCGAATCACGCAAGGCGCCAGCAGCCCCCCGACCCCTCGTGGGTGTAGGTGGGGACGAGGGTGGAGTGGTGTCTCCCAGCACAGCCCGTCCGTAGGCCTGGCTACCCATGCACAATGTGGCCTGCAGCCACCAGACAAAAGGCACAGACAGGACAGGTTCCCCACTCAGCCACACAGAGAGAAGTCAAAGACTCCCACCCCTGCTGGGTCCTCCTACGCCCTACAGTGCCTGGGGCTGGCACCCACCTGGATGGAGCCCTGCCCATGCAGACGTGCCTGCCTGCACCTGTCTCCTTGGCACGCTCGCTCCTTCTGCCCGTGGCGCACTGTTTGCACGCACAGCCACCCCTCCCCTTGGCCAGGGCATGGGCTGCACCTTATGGTGACATGAGGAAGATAGTGCTGGGGGCCTGATGGTGAAGGGAATAGTGGTTTGAACACCCTGAGGCGACCTGTGTGCCGTTCAGTGACAGCAGGGGGGAGACTCACCCACTGCCCCATGCTGGGCTCATACTCCTCCCCTAAGTGCCCCTGGGGACTCAGCTGGAGACCCCTGGGGCCAGACTGCCAAGGATGCTGACTGCCCCCAACCTGCTGGGGGCTGTGAGTGCGCCATGCCTCTGCCAGTCAGGTCCCCAGTGTCAGTCTGGGCTCCCCACAGCTACAGCAGCCACAACCAGTCACCTTGGCATAGGCTGAGGGCCAACTTCTGCCTCAAGTGTAGCCACTCCCTAGCTACAGCCTTCTTGGGGTGTGTGGAGTGCAGGCTGCAATGGCCCCCACCCTGGAGTCAAGCAGGATGCCATGGGAGTCGGGGCATTACCCCCTGCACGGGGTGGGAGAAGGGGGCAGGCTGCCCGAGGCTGCTTCTTGCCCAGCAGGTGGCACAGGCAGTATCAGGGGCAAATGCCCCACTCCCTGGCCACCAGGATTCCTGCCCCACGACATATGAAACCCCCACCCATAGGAAAGTGTGTTGCGGGGGCACACAGCCTTTTTATCCCTTTGCACGCTGGTCCCCTCACTGTGGCTCTAGTCATATGTCACTGTACCCTGAGAAGTGGGACAGGCCAGAGAGCACCCTGGGCGCCCTCCCCACAGATAGGCCACGTGCACTGGGTGGCACTGCTGTGCCCGGCGGCAGGGGCGGACACACCTGGTGCACTAAGCCCCAGGTAAGAGCAGGGTGCCGCAGCCGTGGCAGCACAGGCCAGCAGCTGCAGGTGGGTGGGGGGCAGGGGAGAACAGTGCTTACCCTGAGACGACTGTGTCTGCACAAAGGTTTTGATGAGCAGATCAGTGGCCTGTGTGTACAGGGAGAGGGCGTAGCGCAGGGACTGCAGGTCGGGGCTCTTCTCCAGGAAGGTTTTCTTCAGCCCAACTCCTCCTGCATGGAAATATTGCTGTGGGGGAGAGAGGAGTTAGGATGGAAGTGGAGGCAGGTGTGGCAGGGTGGGCATGGCCAGACAGCTACAAGACAAAGCAGCGTGGCAGCCAGCATGGCAGGAAGGTGTCAGGGTGCCTCCTGCACGGCTCGGCTGTGCCGGACAAGGCCCCAGCATGGAGGTCTCAGCACCACCCTATGCCCCCGTGCTGCCACACCAACTCACACTTCCCCGGCTGCATCTTTGGGTAGATGGCTCCCCACTGCAGCCCTTGCAGTCCCTAGCACCTCCATTGCCAGCCACCGCTCGCCCCACCAACCTGCCAAGCCTGGGATGCTGCTGGGGAAGGGCAGCAGGCAGACAGGGATGCGGTGGCTCCTGTCCGCAGTACCATCTCACTGTTCCCCCACTTGTCTGTATCCATCCCCAGCCTTTTGTCTCAGTCTTAAGTTCCCCGAGGCAGAGATGTGCCTGTCCCAGGGCTCTCAGGCACTACAGCAATGGGCAGAGCAACGGATGGAGACTTACCTTGATGGTGTCCAGCGCCAGCTCCACCACCGCACACTGCTTGGGGGTCAGGCTTTTGGCCTCCTCACGCACCATGTGGTCCTGAAAGGGTGAGCCCATCTGTGAGACCCAGTTCCACACCACCCACTTCCCCAAGCCCTGGGGCACGGAGGCCGAACTTGGTGCCTGGCTTCCTTCCCCTGCTCCCCAATTATGCACTGACGCACCATACCTGGGCACAGCATGTGCAACGGTGCATTAGGAATGACGCTACGCAAGGGCGTTTTAGTGATGTCTCACTAGCCAGCTTCCCACGTCCCATTAAACAACCACTGGTAATCCAAGCAGATTTCCAGGTGCAGACGCCACATGCATCCACTGAATAACTGAGTCTGGTGGTTCAGTAGCCCCGGCCTTGAATGCAATGGCGCTATCCCAATGCAAGCCTGAGCTGAAGCCTCTTTCCCTTTTACCTTCAGCTTTGACAGCTGTCCCAGCTCCTTGGCTGCATTGAAGATCATCTGGGTGCCCTGCAGTGCACAAGAGAGAGAACAAAAAATGAAAGGCCATGTGAGCAGGCTGCTACACGGGCTGGTCTCAGCCCTTGACATGGTGCTGGAAGTTCCCCCAAGGGGGGGACGTAGATCACAGGACAGAGCAGAGAGGGCTGGTGTGTGTGTGTGTGTGTGTGTGTGCATGCGCGCGCGTGTGTGTGTGTGTGTGTGCACGCACGCATCCAGAATGCAATGTAATGGCAAGAAAATCTGTACTCATTTCCCTACCTGTCCCCCAGTGTGTCTGCCCACCACCCATGCACTGTTGTTTGCATCTTTAGCAGCAGCGAGCTGTATTTTGGGGCAGGCTGGGGACACATAGTGCCTGGGACCAGGAGCACTGGCATTTGGGGAGCAGAAAGGACAAGAGTGAGTGGTCCAAACAGATGTTCCTCCCCTCCCTTGTGCCTGCAGGGCCCCTGGGCTGGGACAGTGGACCCTGCAGGAGACTAAGGGCTGTAGGGGCTACTCCCTGTTTTGCTGGACACCTGCAGTGGTGTCATGCCTGGAGGACTGTGGAGCAGACATGTCTGAACTGCAGCCAATGCTCTGCCCATGCCCTGTGCTGTGTCAAGCTCCCTTTGCCTCAAGTGACAAGCCAGCCATCAAATTTGGCCCTTCCTGGAGTCCCTCTGGACCAGGCATGAAGCTTGCCCTCTGGCATAAGGCCCTTCTCCAGGAGGGAGAGGTCAATATTCAGGAAATGAGGGGCTCCCTGCCAATCCCCTGCCCTAGAGCTTGGCCCAGGATGTGAGGAATGGGCTTTGCAGCCTCCAGGCACGGGCCTCCAAGGTGTAAATCTGGGATCAGACTGGAGCCAGGCTGCTCGCTCTCCCTCTGGGCCAGACGACTCCAGCAAGCAGCCTACGCTCAAGGTGCTTTCAGCTTCCCCTTCCAGACCTAAGGTCCTGCCACCTCTTGCCTTGGCCCAACCCATCCTGACAGGGGGCTCAGCTGAGGACAGGGGCTAGGAGATCAGAAACAGAGCCTAAAACCCAGCTGTGCTCCCCTTCCCGCCGCCGATCAGAGCCAAACAAGAACTAAACAAGCCAGGGAGCGTAAAAGAAAAGAGAGGGTGTGAGAGAGGGCTCGAGTGCAACAGGCCACGGAGAGGAACAGGAGGATACAGAGGAGCCGGGGGTGACACGGAGACGGCAGCCCTGGACTCGAGGCGGAGAGTCCAGCTCGCTCTCTGATCCCTCAGCAACCACCCTGCAGCCGTGGGGACCCGCGGGGCTGGGTGAACTTGCCCGTGGTGACGATTCTGCATGTGCTGGATGCTACCCCCGCATGTGCTTTCTGCCTTCCCACCCCCCATCTCTCTGCTCCGTACCAGGGTTGCCTGAGCTCCCCAGCCACCCTCTCCCCACTCCTGAAGGAAGGGCTTTGAGCCCAGCCCTGCTAGCCCCCATCAGAGGCTGGGAGAGGCCGTAGCAGCACAGGGGCTCTTGGCCCCTGGACAGGGAGGCGGTGGCAACAGGGCAAGGCAGGTGGCTGTCCTGGTGCTGGCTGAAAGAGGGCACAGGGGGACGGACTTGTGCAAAGCTGCCACCCCTGTGAGTCTCTTCTCTTGGGACCGGATGCGTCTCTCTCCAATGCCCATTTACAAAGGCTGCGCCCTATGCCCCTCGGCCCTGGCCAAGCTGCTGCCACAGAGAGGGAAAGGACTCAGCCAGGCACACCTCAGGCTAATCAGGCCCTAACCCAAGGGTCAGCAACATTTTCGGACAGAGCGCCAAAAACACCTGCACCCTTGACTTGTAAGATGTTGGCGAGCGGGGAAGCCGCAAGGGGACCGATCCTTGTTGGAGCAGCACAGCCCTTGCCCCCTCCCTGCCATCCACCCCAAGGCATGCATGCCAAGTGACATGCCTTCACGTGCTATGCTCTGGCACCCGTGCTGGAGGTCGCCTACCCCTGCCCTAACCTATAAGTGTCAGGGCTGAGGGGTGGGAATGAGCTATGTCACCCGGGTCAGGCCCAGCCCCTGAATCAGCTCCTCCGGCCCTGCACCATCCTTCAACACAATGGCAGGGCACCTCCGCTGCCCCTGCTGCTTGTGGGGCGACTGTCCCCCTTGCTGGCTGGGGTGTGCTCTCCAGTGAGGCCGCGCCAGGAGCGACTCCTGATTCCCAGACTCTGGCACTAGCCACTAGGCATAGCTCCTCCCAAGGCCAGGAGGGAACCCAAGTGCTCTGACTCCCAGCCTCTCCCACTAATCACTAGCCCTTGCTCCCTTCTGCAGGGCTGGGACTGCCAGCAGGGCAGGACCAGTCCCTACACACCTTCATGCCTCCTGGTGGCAGCAGCTCCATTCTCTCTGCTATGATATGACCTCCCCTTAGTCCTTCACCGGCTGGCCCCGAGCCCCCACCCCCCGGCTGCCCCCCGCATGCAAGCAGGTAAGCAAGAAGAGACACAGTCAGGAAGAAAGGCTTTCAGTACAACAGAGACCAGCGAGACAAGTGACAGGCCTGCCCCCAAACCACCCCCAAATGCACAGGACGACAACTCAGAGAACAAAGGCAAGAGGCACAGAGGAAGGAGGGGCACCAAGCAAGGTTAGAAGTAAACACAGCATCCTTACATCTGTGTGACTGGGCAGCTTCACCCTGCTCTGGAAAGAGAACAGCATGGGATATGGTTATTGGCTTCAGCAGCAGCGAACACACAAGCCCTCCAGTGCCCGCACCGCCCCCCGTGCCAAGGCCAGATGTGCACCAGCCCCGGGTGCTGCGGAGGCAGGGCCGTGAATGCTCTCTCCTCTGGCCAGTGGTGGTGAGGCCTGGACTTTCTGGGCCCAGGTCCTTGGTAGTGTAAGCCAGCACATCTCTCTTGGCACCTGTTTATACCAGGGGAGGATCCGGCCCGTTGCCTCAGAATAGTGCCTGTGATGAGTCTGTCAGGTCTCGCCCTTATTTCACAAGCTGCTCACCTTGCTAGATGGCAATCCGCGTGGCCAGCCTCTTCCTTTTCCATTGCCCTGCCCTTACAGGATCTCAGGGTCTGCTACAAGCTCCTGCTGATTGACCCCAAGCTCCCTGGGAGCAGGTCACTACTCTTTTAGAGTGATTTGTGGAAACTCAGGCGTGCCGGGAGAAGGTGGGTGGTGCACGCTCGAAAAGCAAATCAGTGGCCAAACAGAGAGCCCAGCCCCACACTTCAGCTCTCACATGTGCACTTCCCTCTGCAACGGGGCTGAATGTTTTCAGATGATAAACTAGACTGCTGCTCTGGCTCTTGGCGTATTGCCTTGGGCTCTGGGACTACTCTTTAACTGCACCACATTCAGTGCCGTTTGACCCCAAAATGTTAAAAAAGACCATTTCAGCTGGACACGATGACCAGGCCGGGCTACCAGCCAAGTCTGCCAGGTACTGCCTCACCCCTGGGGTGTGAGAAGGCAGAAGCCTAATAAGAGTTTTGTTTGGCAGGGGGAGCGAGTGGCGTGCCCGTCTGGCACACGCTGCCCCCCAGAGTCACTCCTCCCTCACCCTCTCTGCCCAGACCGCTTCTCTCAATATTGCTGCCAGGAGCAGCGACTGCCTACCCGGTTCCAGGAGACATGGCTTCCTACCCACCTGCACACAGCTCACACCTTGTGTACGTGCACACACGAATGCGCACACACGCACAGAAGTACATACACACCTAATGTGTCCCAAACCAATACACACTGCTATGGTCTGGGCAGCTGGCAGCTCACTCCTTGTCCCCAGCCCTGCAGCAAATCTGCCTGCTGTGTTTCCCACTGGGCACTTTCCTGGGGATATGCCTGGCACCCTGCAGCGGGCTGGGGAGGGTATTGTGCTCCTGCTTCCCTCTGCAAGGTGCCAGGCTGCTGCCCAGTGTCGGGGCTCCATTTGGGGCAGATCGGTTCCCTTGCACCACAGGAACCAGAACATTAATCCCATGGAAGGGCCGGGCTAAGTGAGGACAGGCCAGCTGGGTGTGCCCCTGCTCATCCGGGAAACCAACCCTGTGGCCCTGCCTTTGCTATAGCTGGCAGCTCCTTCCTGCACCCATCTGATCTGCAGTCACAGCCAGGGATCTCTCTCCAAGGATAGCTGGCTCACCCCCTACAGCAGGTGTGCCCCTGGTCTCTCGCACGTCTACCCAACTATGCCCGCTAACAAGGTAACACACGCCCAGCCTGTGTGGCACATGCATTGATACCCACCACACACAGGGACCCCAGAGCACACACCACGATCACAGCACGAGAGGCACCAACACACCTGAAACACAACACAACACGCTGCACCGGGCAACACGCACACATACGTATGTCACATCCCGCCCCCAGGAATACATAGTCAAACAGCACAACACAGCACACACCCAGACAACACGACACAGGAGTCACGACACCCAAAGTCCACCTGCCCAGAGGCGCCCAGCAGAGCCGGTGAGTGATTTGACCTGGGCTGGTTGCACATTGCTATCACAGACAGTCAAAGAAGCCAGAGGGCTGATTACCTTCTCTGTCCCCTTGCCATGTTTTCTCAAGAGCGTTCCCTGTAGAAACAATGTCAGAATTGATCAATGGTCCAGAGAGGGGGTGAGTGGATGAGGGCAAACATACAAGTGACTGTGCACGTTTGCTGGAGGGAAAGGAGACGGCAGCAGATGTCCCCCCTGCCTTCCCATCCTCCTGTCCTCGGGGTCACAGGACTCCAGCGGCTGAGGCTGGTGAACGAAGTCAGGATTGCAAAGGGCAATGGGCACCTGCACTCTTATACCTTCCTTCGGTGGGAGACGATGTTAGGGAGGTATGTGCGTGCGTGGGGGTGTATTTGTTGGCAGATGGGGGAGGCTGTGAGCAGAGAAACCACATTGTTGTTAGTAAAGGATAATTCAAACAGAGGGAAAGGGATTGCAGAGTCACAGCAAATAAGGCTGGAGAGGGCCTGGGGATGCCAGCTGGTTCATCCATCCCGCACCCCAAGGCAAACTCTGCATGGGAGCCCAAGCGCCCGTATGAATAATCCCAGGCGCATTTGTGTGTCAGGGCACTGGCTACATACAAGCACATGAGTATCACATGTGCTCCCTGCCCTGGGAGTGCTGCTGGGCTGGGACCAACAAGGCTGTCTCCCATTGGGATAATGCCCTGCCTCTCCCCTGAAGGTCTCTAATCGGGGGGGGGCTCTGCCCAAACTGCAACCCACAGCACCCTGATCCAAGACAAATCCCTTGCACAACCAGATCCTGTGACAGGGAAAACTGCATTGAGATAGCATCAAATGCCTTTCCCAGCACCCAACACTGGGGGTCCCTGAAGGATCAGCCCATACCGGCCTTGACACTGCCTGAGGAGGTGAGCAAGAGGGGCCACGGGACAGAGCCTGTCCGTGAGGAGGGGCCATTCCTGTTCTTGTGCCAAGTGGGAGCTGCCGGGCTCTGCTCAATGGGGACGCACCCTCTGCAAGAGACTGGCAGCAAGACCAGGGCCATGCAAGGCACCAGGCTGAGCTAGGGGAGCAGGAGAAAGGAAACTTGGACTGACAGACAACCTGAGGAAGGGATGGGACACCAGGACCCCATCGGTGCAGAGACAGCGGGGGAAGCTAAGCAGCAGGGGCAGCGTTGTCCTCTCCAAAGGTCCCCCAGGAGCACAGTCTTACAGGGGACAAGCCCAGAAGATGGGAACACAAGCTTAGGGCTGCTGGTCCTAGGGAAAGAGGAGCTGTTTTCATGTCATGGCTGGGCATCACTGGCCTAGTTTCTGCTAGCAATTAGCCTCCCCATGCTATCCATCTGCTTGGACAAAGCTTGCCACTTATTCCTAATGAAGACAAGCTCATGATGGGTGACACCAAGTCCTTTGGGTCCATGATATGCCACCTACAGTGCTGCCGGTCACCAGGACTTAATCCCCTAAATACAGGTTGGGAGGATCCACCACCGCATAAAAGCAACCCCCTCCCTGGGCCCTAAGTGGCACCCTGGCTGGCTGGGCATGCAATGGGCTGCCTTCGCCGAGAAAGATCGAGCCGTTTCCAAAGCTGGGTTGCACCACACACAGCTGGGACAAAACCCAAGAAAAATAGTTATGCTCCATTAGAAGCAAAGGGTGGGAGGGGACCAAAATGGTTTAACCTGAGGCTCCCCACAGGCCCTGAAGGAAGTTCAAATGCCCAGTACTTAGCAAATAAGATGCTGCCTTGCCTTCTGCAGCGGGATGGTTGGGGACAGAATGATCTTGGCACACTTGCTCCTATTGTCACGCTACCCTATTGTTTCCATTTTACAGATCTGGGGAAACTGAGGCAGTAGCTTCACCATAGCCAGGCAATGAGCCAGTGGCAGAGCTGGGAAGGGAGCCCAGGAATCCAGGTTCACAGTTCCCCACTACATCCATGAGAAGGGACTCAGCCTTTCTAATGAAGGAGCTGACTCTGTCCTTTGAGCACTCAATGACTGGAAAAAAACCAACCAACTCAAACCCACAACCCAAAGGAATCTGGCCTTGTGACACTGTCCTGACAGTCCAGATGTGTCTGGGATTCTGCCTTCTAGGGAAATGTCCCTGTCATCACACTCATGACCGGGTCTGGCCTGTCTCAAGCACTGCATTAGCACTGCTAAGTCTTAACACCATTTGTACCAGAAAGCTGCACAGAGAGAGGCAGTGACTCTACCAAGGTACCAGAGCTGGTAGCAGAAGCCCAGAGGCCCTGGGCTAATGCGAATGAGCAAAGCTGGCCTGCTAAGTCAAGGCATCGGCTCCTTCTCTGCCTTGTCACTTCCCGCAGCAGCTTACATTCGCCTTCCAATGGAGCAAACCGATTCAGCCTGTGATTTCAGACAGGCTGCTCCTCCCTCCAACCCCACCATGCAGTGTGGCTCCACGCACCACCTTGGTTTCAGTCTAGGCTTGGCCTCGGATCTGCCCTGTGCCAGCGGGCTCCCCAATCTCATCTTGTCCGCAAAAGCTAAGGGAAGGAACAGACCGTTCTCAGTGGTGGCAGGTGACAGCACAAGGAGCAATGGTCTCAAGTTGCAGCAAGGCAAGTTTAGGTTAGATATTAGGAAAAACCTGGTGAAGCACTGGAATGGGTTACCTACAGAGGTTGTGGACTCTCCATCCTTGGAAGTTTTTAAGACCCAGGTAAACAAAGCCCTGGCTGGGAAGATCTAGTTGGGGCTGGGGCTGCTTTGAGCAGGAGGTTGGACTAGGTGTGACCTCCTGAGGTCCCTTCCCTGCTCGTTTTCTATGCTTCTATGACAGACAGAGGGTGTGAGAAGAGAGGGTTGGCTCCTGGGGTGTCAGCAGAGGGGCAGGATGGTGCAAACTAGGAGAGAAGGCTGTTGCACTTGGCCAGGGCAGGGTGAAGGACACTCCCTTAAATAGATGGGCCAGCACTGCCAGGTGAGCCGGGGCGGGGAATGGAAAGTAACCTCCCCACACACAGCACATGGCAAGCCCTCTGCGGCAGCTCTGCCCACGCCTCGCATCCTGGGGTGCCAGGGCCATGTGATGTTACCATGCCAGGGCACCTGGAGCTGGCGGGACGTCCCATTTCCCAGCCTGCCAGCCCTTGCCCCCTCAGTCCATCCCTGTACATGTGTTCAGCACCGTGCAGTGTGCCCCCCAGCACTGTCCAGCACCACTGGGAAGCCCCATCACTGCCCAGATCGGAGCCCAGAAGCCTGACAAGGGAGAAGGCTCTTCGCTAGAAGTCATGGTCGGTGCCAAGCAGCTCAGCGACAGGGGGTAACAGAGGTGAAGGCACTTGGGGGAGGGAAGGAAAGGGCACGGGACAGGGCGCGGGCAGCCACACAAGACAATAACCGGCTGAGATCGAAACCAACACACAGCGGACAGACAGACAGACAGACAGGGAGCTGCCGTACTTACAATCATCTGCCATTGTGAAGGGAGCAGAACAATTGGAGAGAACAACCGTCACATGAGCATGTCACACCCACCTGTGTGCCTCCCCCAAACCCACAGCCAGGCCTCCCCGCAGCCAAACGCCAGCCCCCCTCCACCCAGCCCCACGATGCCCAGGGAGCTCCACTACACGCTATGGGCTTCTCCCTGAGGGTGCCGGGATCCAGAGCACTGTGGGCCACAGCACAGCCTTTGCCTCCCCTGCCCCAAGGCACCGCAGGAGCCCGGGAGCTTCCAGCTGGTGCTAGGAGCGTGGGGCTGGTCGCTCCCTGGCTGTGCTTGGGCGATGAGGATCCGCCTGCTCCCTCCGAGAGCAGCGGGGGCCTTGCAAAAGAGGGTTGTGTCTGGGGGGAAGCAGGCTGGTTTGGGCCCCTATAGGAAGGCTGCACTGCCAAGGGGTTTGCAGCTCTAGAGAAAGGCATGTCAGCGAAGGTGACAGCCAGGCACTGGACGTCCTTATAATAAACCCTGGCGTGTTTTGCTCAAGGAAAGACTGTCTCTCTAGCAGTGCCAATGCATCTCTCCTGGAGATTAACCTGCACGGCTCAGTCTTCCTGAGCTAAGCAACTCGGTGCTTCAACCCTGCCTTCTGTCCTGACAACAACCTACCACGTCCTAGCAGGCCCTGTCTCTCCTCACTGCAGCAATGCAGCCGTGTCTGGAGAGTAGCACGGCAGCTGTTAACAGCCCATAGCAAGGCTATGTAGGGGGTGGGGGTCAGGCAGCAGGAGGTTTCAGACCCATATGGAAGTGCATCAGGGAATTACCCCCAAGGAAATGAAGCTAAGGCCCCTTCCCTTCCCAGGTGTGCCAGAGGGACCATCAGAGAAGGCACTGGAGCACTGGCTCGGTCCTGGCATGGAGATAACACCCACCACCACTACTCCCAGCAGACGCTGGGGTTTGCCCGAGAGGTCTCCCAGTCACAAGCCAGGCTCTTGTGCCCAGGGACAGGGCTTGTGAACTGCAAGCAGGTAACAGCTGAGCTGTGAAAGCAGCAGCCTGCCCATGTCCAGGGGATGGAGGCAAATGCCTCTAATGGGAGAGACAGATGAAAAATGCTAGGAGGGTCCCATGCAAGAGCCCTTGTCCATGGTGGACAGATAGGCCGGTTGCCTTGGGGCAGCCAAAGGGAAGGCAGGTTTCATTTAAGGGAAAGTCAAAGGGAAAGAAGAAGAATCTCCTGAGAGAGCGTGCCCAGGCCGAGAGCGGGCTGGGGCTGGGGTTTGGGGCAGCCTTATCTCTGGAGTCGATTGACCTTGTTCTCAGTGCCTGCCCTTGGAGAGGGCATTCAGGGGACTAAGCCATTGTCTTGTGCTTGGGGGCCATCCAGGGGCCAGCTGAGCCCCTGGACTATACGAAAGCAGGCTTCACGTTGCTCTTACTAACACGACTTCCCACGCCTGCCATGTGGGGTCTGGTGAGGCGAGAGGAGCTGGAGGGCAATGCCCCAGCTGGGGACTTACCAGCGTGTCCGTCTGAGGTCCAATGAGCGCTCCCAAATGTCCCCCCACCATCCCCATCCATACAACATGGTTACCCCAGAGAAGCAATGGAGCCCAGCTCAGCCCACACAATGCCTTTCCCACATGGAGCCAGAATGGATTTGGAGATAAGCCTCATCTTTCTTCAGCCACGTGAAGATGGATAAAGCCCTGCCCTAGGCAGGGAGTTACGCTTTGGCTTCGCACCGAAGCCAGAGTAAGGGGGCTGCTGCCAGGGACCTCATACTCAAAGGGAGGGGATGCCATAAGCCATGCTCCAGGCTTTGTCCCCAGAGGGCAAGGGGTCAGGTACCTCTAGCCAGGCTGTTATACCAGGAGGCTGTTTGGTTACGTGGGGAACCACCTGCCAGGGTGATTTGGAAATGTCTTGGTCTGAGGTGGGGAGGGCTGGGAGGTGGGACTAGCTCCTCCTCACCTTGTTGGCCTCTGGCACTAACAACCTCCTGCATGTTCTGGGTGAAGCATCGCCCTCTGACTGCAGCAGGGGCTCGGCCGCATGCCTCTGGCAAGAGTCTGCACTGGCCTTCTCCATCTGGAGCTTCCACCAGGTGGGCATCCCTATGCCAAGCTCACCCCAGAGCCAAGCGTCTGGGCCTGAGCTCCCAGAACAGGGTGCCACTTGGCCCTTCCCCTCCTGCCCTTCGTGTCCTGGCTCCCAGGCCTGTGGAGCTCACCGTCTGGTCTGTGAGTGGTGGGAGGACAATGGTCTTCTCCATAGTGTTCATCACCAGCTTCCACAGCTCCTTCAGCACCCGCTTCAGGACTGTCTTCTCGCAGATCTTGGCGAAGAGGGTCAGGCTGAAGAAAGATGCAGAGAGAGGATGGAGGTGGGCTGTGGAGTGGAGCTGCTGCCCCCCTGTGCTCCCCAGGGCTCCAGGGAAGAGGCTGCACTCATGTGGGCCTGTCCTGGCCTCCAAGGAAGCAGCTAATTCACATCAGCAGGTCCCTTGGGAAAGGCAGGGCTGGGCTCGCTCTGAGGCACCAGCCCCAGCCCAGCTGAGTTCCTGAGCTCTGCATCCTAGCAGCAAGACTGGCAGTTGCAGGGCTGCATGTCCAGGGCCCGAGTAGCCCATGAGGTGGGCACAGAGTCTCATGGTTTCAGGCTGTGGGGGGTCAAAGCAAGGCCCCGCTTAGACCCAGCCATCTGCAAGCTGTTCAGCTAGGAGGACGGGAAGACTATTGGACCACGGATGAGGCAGGCTGAGACTCCCAGGGGGGCACAGGTACATTCTGGGGATGAGCAGGAGACAGCGTGGGTGGGATGTATTCAGCCCGTGCATGCAGGGGCAGGTGGGGGCAGGCGGAGGTCTCCCCAGGGCCTGCAAGAGGAGCTCCTTTGTCACTGAGCACAATCATCTCTGGGCTCAGCAGAGCATCCAGGGCTGGGAGAGCCCTGGTGCTCTGGGCCCGCAGTGGCATACTTGCATTCCCTGACCAGGTTCCCTCCCATCCCTGTGGAGGTCGTGCAGCCCTGTCCTCCCCCATTCAGAGGGCTCTTCCTGCCCCTCTCCCATCCCCATGCACCCCTGCACTCACTTGCTGTCCAGAAGGTCCATGATGGGCTGAAGGACATTGTCGGCGTCCTGTGCAACGCTGCTGCAGGCGCTGGCAGGGACATTCCCGGTGCCCTTCACCTGGCTCAGGATGTCCCCCATCTGCTTCACACAGTCCTCGATGTGGGGCTGGAAGCTGCCAGCCATGAGATGCAGGCTCAGTGACTGCAGGGACACTAACCCCATGCCCCCAGCATGCACTGGCAGCGGACTGATGCCTTGACCCTCTGCACTCACTGCCAGCATCACCACATGTGGGCCCTTCCCCTGGAGAGCAGCAGAGCCACCCCTCCACCCCGCCATGCTTTCAGTGAGAGGGACCCCCTGCCTGCCTGCCCCAGCATGCCTGCCAGGCACTCCCATCCTCTCAGCCATGCTTACCTTGTTGCAAAAACTCTGCTCAGTTCATCCAGGACATTATTGAGCTTCACTTGCAGCTCCTTGAGGATGTCACTGGCTTCTGCATCCAGCTGGAGGGTGGACATGTGTGGTTAGGTGAGCACAGTCATAGCCCAGCGGGTGATACCAAAGCGAGGGTGCCAGCACTGGCTCAGGCTAAGCATGGAAGTCTCTGGGCCTTCATGACAGCCCATGCCCTACAGATGCATGCAAGCATGGGGCCAAGTACATCCCTATGGCAAGCCACCAGCACTGGTCTATAAGCAGGGGGCAGAAGACTCAGGCCATGCATTGCTTCAGTGGGCTGGGTCCCTCACTGAGAGCAATGGGATGATGTTCCTACTAAGGACCATGAGGGTGCCCCAAGACATGGCCCTAGGTTGGGCTCTGGCTGCATGACAATGAGGCAGGTGAACCACATGGATGCACCGTCCGACCAGGACAGGCTCCTGCGGAGCTTCGCCTGGGGCTGTGATCACAGAAGCATTGCTTTCACGTGGGGAAAGGAGAAAGCCTCCCCCCTGCTGCCAGCTGGGAGAGCAGGGAGCCCCGATACTCACCTCCTTTCCCCCCATGGCCTCAAACATCTTCTCCAGCTGGACACGAAGCTGCTGGATGTTGTTCATTAGGATGCAGGGCTGGAGGAGGACACGACAGAGAGGGGGGGAGCATGAGCACAGGCAGGCGGGAGCAGACCTGAGGCCCAGGATCCTGTCTCGGGCAGTGGCCAGCACCGGACGCTGCAGAGGAGGGGCAGGACCCCCACAGTGGGGGTGCGGCGGGAGGACCTGGCACCACATGGGACTTCTGGTACTCAGTGGGTGGCTGATGCCTCAAATGGGAGCCTTTTACTTCATTAAAGTCTGCCCTAGGAGCCAAACCTGCATGGTGAATCCAGGCACCCTCGCAACTCGGACCGGGAGGGCCTTCCCCAGGCCAGGCTCGCACAGCATTGACCAGCAATGTGGGATTGCATCTACCCACAGGCCAGGGAGGTGGGTGCCCCTATCCCATGTCACAGACAGGGAAGCCAAGGGGCTGCCTGCCCTGCAGAGATACCCAGGTGAACCCTACGCGAGCTGGAAGCAGCCCAGACACAGCAGCCCCAAGTTTCATGTGAGATAATTACTCTGCTGCTGTGCCGAGTCCCAAGCTGCTATGTCACAGCTCAGAGCAAGGCCAAGACCCAGGCCCTCATCAGGCCCCTTGAAGTGTTCAAGGTTTGCACTGATTCATGAGCGCTTGCAGGGTGGGGGACACCAGCACCTCTGGGATCCAGGACACAGCATGTTAGGATCTAGGTCCCAGCAGCAAGACTGGCTGGGGCGAGACCCTGGGGCTCCTCAAGTCAGTGGCAGGGAAGGGGGAGACGGGCATCTCCTGCCACCCAGTGCCACGGTTCTGCTTCTGTTTCTAGGGGATAGTCCTGGATGCCTAGAAATTAACCAACTGTGCACCCTCATTGCGGGGAAGGCTACTGGTATAGTGAGCTGCATTAGTAGTAGTGCTGCTAGCAGATCGAGGGAAGTGATTATTCCTCTCTATTCAGCATTGAAACACTGTGTCCAGTTTTGGGCTGCCCAGTATAGAAAGGATGTAGACAAACTGGACAGAGTCCAGTCCAGTGGAGGGCAACAAAAATGGTTTGGGGGCTGGGGCACATGACTCGTGAATAGATGCTGAGGGAACTGGGCTTATTTAGTCTGCAGAAGACTGAGGGGGGATTTAATCGCAGCCTTCAACTGCCTGAAGAGGATGTAGCTGGACTGTTCTCAGTGGGGGCAGATGGCAGAACAAGGAGCAATGGGCTTCAGTTGCAGCAAGGAAAGTTTAGGTTAGATATCAGGAAATACTTTCTCACTGGGAGAGGGGTTAAACACTGGAACAGGTTATGCAGAGAGGTCGTGGACTCTCCATCCTTGGAGGTTTTGAAGACCCAGGTAGACAAAGCTTTGGCTGGGATGATCTAGTTGGGGATGGGTCCTGCTTTAAGCAGGAGGTTGGACTTTTTTTTGTAGGAATATTTTTCATGTTTCCAAGTCAGATCAGCCAAATCAATCCCAAATCTGTGAGTCACTCAAGAACCAAATGTGACCCTACTACCGGCAAACATCTTCCACCCCCACCTGGGGCTTCAGATGCTTCCAAGTCCTTTGGCAGCCATCCTACATGCAGGCCTAAGCTCAAAAGCTTGGTGTTCAGATGCCCCCGAGTTTGGCTTGCCCTAGCCCCGAGGGCCACAGGAGTCTCCCATTTCCATAAAGTCGGCATGTAGCTGAGATCCTGCCACTGGAAGTTGGCCAGCGGGAGCTAACTATGGAGGCTCTTGTAGGGAGTCCTGTCTGCAAGCAGACAAGGGTGCAACCCTTCACCACACAGTGCCATTTTGATTGCATGACCTCGGTCAGGGTATTTCCCCTGCCATCATTGTGGTCATAGTAGTTCCCCTGCCTAGATGACCTCCTGATGGCCCAGAGACATCCTGCAGTTCAAGGGACTCTGCTCTCCATTAGCCCAGCTTTGAACCACCATCACTCCATGGACCTTGGCGGGGTTACTCCTGACTGACACTTGCTTCAATAAGAACATCAGGCCGCTTCTGCAGCAGGAAGAGGAGAGTCTCACTGGTCCATATCTTGCCTAGGCCTTACACAGCCACTGCCACCGTGTAAGTGGCAGACCCAGTGTCAGAGATTTATCTTGCTCTCAAGAAATGGAGAGAAACTAGAGCAGGGGGTGTAGGCAGGGCCTGAGGCACTGCAGAGAGGGGCTCTCCTCGATTCCTGGAGGGATCTAATGGTGGTGCTGGCTAGCAGTGTGGGACCAGCAAGCCAGGAGCTGGCCCCACCACTCAGGGCCAACTGGAAGGTAAGAGAGAAGGGAGAAGCAGCAGAAGGAGGAGGATACATCACCACTTTCTCTTTCTCCTTGGAGCAGTGCAAGGCGAAATCTTTAGAGATGATCTCGGCATACTGCAGCAACACGTTGCTGATGGTCTGCAGGCAGGCGGCATGGGCAGAGAGCAACGAAGGAGCAGCGAGAGCAGGAAGAGGAGACAGGACAGGACCGCAAGGGAAGAGAAGCAGAAAGAAGCAAGGCTGTGACAGCTGGATTCGCTTAGTCTGAAATCCTGTCTCCATGTCAGCCTGGGCCAGGCAGCCTCAGGCGGTCACATGGGACAGAGGTCCTGGAGCAAAGCAACTCTGTCTCTGTTCCTGATGTTTATGATGCGATGCTCCAGAGCATCTGGAGGATACGTCATCCCCCACTTCCCACTCCTGGTCCCCCACAACTCTGGTAGACATGACACGGATCTCCTCTTCTGCACTTCCCGTGCTGCTGCAGAGGCAGAGCTGAGACCCTGGGCAGGAGGCCCTCTCTGGCACAGCCACCCCCAGCTAGCCCAGGACACCCTGGTTGTCCTAACTGGTACCTTCTGCTGCCCACTCCTCCTCTCCTCCCTGCCACCCCAGCATGCTGGGCTCACTCCACAGCTGCTTAGCCCTGGCTGAGACACAGGCACCCGAGTTGGCTTCACTGGACCATACAAGCAAGACTCGACCTTCCACGCTGGGGTGAGTCCATGGAAGGCAGTGGAGGGACTCCCGATGTAGGAGCCAGACAGCCGAGTGAAGCCCCCGCGTCTGTCTGGGCTCAGCAGCCTGAGCTAAATGTCATCTTTGCAGATGTTACAGCTCAGTCCTCTCTCTTCTCTACATGGGGATGCTGCCACCCCAAGTGCCCTGCACCTGGAGCAGAGAGGTTAAGGTGAGGGCCACCTACAGCCATGCAGCCACAGAGCATGGGTGGTTGAGGGGGAAGCTGGTCTAACCAAGGCCTTTGCTCCTGTTGTTCTATGAGACTGGGGATCTCTGCTCCTCGGGACAAAAGGACGGTCACAACAAGGACTGTGCCAGACCAGAACTAACCCACCCCACCCCTTCCCTTGCTGGACTCCCTACCTTGGCAAACCTCCGCATGTAGTGCCCCACAATCTGCGGGTCAGGGCACTCCAGCTTCTTGATGATCTCAAAGCTCTGGTTCAGCTGGGAGAAAACGTCCACCACGGAGCAGGAGAAGAGCGCGTGCTCAGACGTTTGCTGGAACTGAGGCGGGGCGTTTTGGGGTGGCAAACAGAGAAGCAGAACATAAAAGACGGGATACTTTCCCGGCACATCCCTATGTCCCAGGGAGTGGGCAGTTGGCTCTGGAACCTGCTCCAGCTGCTTTGCCCAGACATTTGCCTCCATCCCAGGTACCTGGCAGAGTCCAGGCTCCCGATTCTGTTCCCTGGGCTCCTCTCTCAGCCTTGCCCAGTCCACTGGGACTATAAGCCACATCTCCAAGCCCTGGCTGGCTCTTACCAGCCTCCTGCTGCTTTCTCATTGGAGTGGATGACTGGAAATAACACTCTGAGGCTCCCTCTCACCATATGGCCCTGCCAGACCCCATTAGCACCGGCCTCAAACAGCGAAGAACAAGCTCTGACTTCTGGGGCATGGGGTTTGCTCCTGTCCCGGGCCCCAGGCTGCATCAGATTTTGTCCCCACCTATCACTGCTTTCACTAAAGTGCCTATTACCTGGCACCAAAGCCCCTTCACCTTTCCAAGGCAGGGCAGGGCAGACCTGTGGCTACAGTTACTAGTGGAATAGCTATGCTGTCTGCAAAGCTGGTGGTGGTTCTGGCATGTCAGGATTTGGCCAAATCCAGCCCATTTGTAAGAAAAGAGAGCTTGAGTGCTGTATATGGATCGCAGGGGTGTATATCAAACACAGGGCAGGAATCCTAGGGTCCACTCTCATGCCCCACCAGCATGAGGGGGGAGTCAGGCTTGGAGGGTGTGTGTGAGGGGTAATGTGTAATGTGCCACTTGTCAGCTCTGTCCCTACCCCGTCCTTCTTGTCCCTCTCCAGTGCTCCGTGCAGGAAATCCCGGGACACCTCCTCGTTCTCATCCAGCCACTGGATAACAAAAGGCTCGAACCACCTGGAAGAGAAAGACAGGGAAGGTGCAAGCAGGGGAGCAGAGAGGTCTCCTTGGGGGCACGGCATGCTCCGACAACCCAAAGCCAGAGAAGGGAAACTGAGCCGGTTGAATGTGATGAGCAATGCCCCCACAGGGCATCCTCCCTGACCTCCCAGTCGGACCATGCACAGGGAGAGGCAAGGTTCTGCGCCAGAGATGCTCTCGGGGATCCAGCGCCAGGTCTGGCTTGACGCCACTGCCACCAAACCTGTTGGATCACTCCTCCTCTGCCTCCTGCCTCTCCCAGTCCCACCAAGCCTTTTTCTGTCTTCACCTGGATAACTCAGGGCAGCTGCACTGAAGCTCAACGGGAGCACAATGAGAATCGTGCCCGGCAGCGTGTGTGGAGCTATTTCCGACTGACACCTGGCTCTTAGCATGTGCACGCTTGGCCCTGAACTCTTCTGCCTCTGTTCCCTCCCACGGCACCCAGCAAGCCTGCCCGCTGCCCAGACTGCACAGCTCAGGGGCACAGGCTGCTGGGACCTCAGCGGTGTGGCCCCTGCCTGAGCCCTCAGCTCCCCGCCTTTGAAGAGAGTTTTGACCCCTGCTCCCAAGAAGCCCCATCTATGAGAGGGGGGCACATGTGCGACTGCTGTCAGCCAGAAAGGGGTAAACCCTGGGTGCCATGTATTTGGGAGGTGCCTGGCTCTGCTCTTGACTGCCCAGGGCCCCGGGACTCCAATACCCATGTGCTGGTGACACACATCCTTTAGTGGCTGGACTAAAGCAAGCACTGACTTCTAGGGAAATCAATCAGAGCAAGACAGCACAATGACTCCCTCAGGATCCTGGCTGAGACGGGGGCATCTCACACGGTGCTTTCTTAAGTAGATAAGCAACAGGAGGGGATTCAGGGCTGTGTGGGAAGCCAACTCCCAGAGACCCAGAGCAGACTGCTATTGATTTTCCACCTCCCAGAGAGCCATCTCCACCTTCCGCTACCCTGGCTGAGTTTGCTCCACACATCCAATATGCCGCGGCATGGGGGAGGATCAATGTGGCAGCTGGGAGGCAGGCCCAGCTCTTTCAGCCCCTGCCATTTAATTACCTATAAAGAGCTATTGATCCCATTGCCCCTCTGCTGCCTCTCAATGCGAAGGAGACTGCTTCATACGATCAGTGCAGTCTTAAAGGCACCGTGCTCCGCTGCTGCCCGTAGGAGGCCAGGACCCCAACAAGGACGGGGCTTGCTGGCTCCTGCCATACCTCTCATGGGGAAGGAAAGCAGGAAGGGCAGGGAATGGGATGAAAGGGGCTGAAGTAGAGGATGGAGGAGGGGGTGCCTCTTTTGATGACCCAGGATTGTAAGAAATATGAACAGCTTCCTTGGCTCCTCCATTCATTTCTATCTTCTCCTCCTCCCCCTCCAGGGTCTGAGGGTGAAATCCAAGTCCTAGATCGTGTCTTACACAACGCTTCAGTCCAGCAGCAGATGGTTTAAACTGGTCTCACACGTACTAATTAGCAACCTGCGTGCCCCGCCACCCCCCACCCACTCCTCACCTTCAACATGGGTGTGCAAACAGCCACGCAGCATGGCCGGGATGAATGCCAGGCGACAGCAATCACCCCAGGGCAGCACCCTCCTGCTGGGACCTCACTAGCACTCTAGCAATGGAGGCAGCCCCTCTTTGCAATGACATGCTGCCCCACCAGGACTTACGCAGGGTACTCAGGCACCCGGCTCTTGAAGGAAGGCAGCTCGGTCACATACTCATTGTAGAGCCACTTCACCTTGAAGTGCAGGTTCATGTAGTCAGCGCTCTTGCACAGGCGGTGCTTGTCATGCTCTGGGAGGGGGGCAGAGAGCAGGACTGTCAGGTCCTCCTCCCCGCATCAGCAGAAAAGCCTATTCCCCCTCCCTCCAGCCCTCAAGCCTAGTGCCCGATGCTGCTTCTTCAGCACCCCTTTTGATACCACCAGGACTGGAGTGAGCTGCCTTACTGTGTATGCTCACTACCACCCCCTGCCGGGTGGCATCAGGGTCATGCAGCTGCGTGGCATGGGACCTGTACTGCTAGCAGAGATTCTCCTTTACCTTATCAGCTGGGATATGATTTTTGGCGCAGGAGGCACTGTGCTCCAGCTCCACTGCTAATGCAAGGAGGCTCAGGATTAGCTGTGAGTGGTCGTGGCTTTTCGTTATCATTAGGTGGCACATTTTCCCCAGCCTGGCACGAGCTGAGCTGGTGCCCCCCTGCCAAGAGGCAAATGCAGCCAAGAGGAGACTCACCTTCCATTGCATACTTCATGTCCTGAGCAAAGAGGTTCCACATCACTTCAGCACTGATCTTGCCCACATTCAGCTCCTGGGGGAACCTGGCAGTGATTAAAGGAAAGGAGGAAAACTAAATGAATACAGCAGGTAGAGAAGAAAACTCCGACCCGGCTGCTTCAAGGGGAGAGAAAGCCGGTCTCCCCGGTGTCACTATGCCCCAAGGAGAGCACAGAGACTGCTGTACAGATGTGGGGCACCTGGGGCTTTTCTGTGCTCATCCAGTCAGCACCAGACAGGTAGGGCACTGGGAAGGTGACTTATAACCTGGGCCTGGCACAAGCCAGAGGTGGAGCAGCAGAGCTGTGCCCATGGCAGCAATTATGGCTGTGACAATGGCTGTTTTTATTTCCCCCTGCTAGTGGGACAGGCATGGAGCTGGGCAGATCGGAAGGGAGAAGCTCCCGAAAGGCAGGCAGAGGGGCGTTACCATCTTCCCAGCCTGGCATGGCATGGACAGCACCAGATCCACACCCACACATGGAGAATCAGTGTGCCCAGCACGACTTGCTAACTTGCTGTGTAGCCTAGCCTGGGGACAAGTCATCTCACCTCTTGGGGCTTCCTATAAAACAGGCATATTTTTCCAGTGGCGAGGCTCATTTCTAACAAACAGTGGCTCCTGGCTCTTTGTACTGTCTGTCCCATCCAGCCCTCGTCTCTGGCATTTTCCAAAGAGGAATCATGCCATGAAGTGCAAATGGCAGCCAGCTGCCCTCCCTTCTCCAGCTCCTGACTCAGATGCCCCATGCTGGAAGTATCTTCCTTCCCAGGCACTGCATCAATGCCAAGCCGCAGGGCCTGGCACGGAGCATTCCCTTTCTGGAGGAGCCAGCTGGGATAGCTCTTACTAAGCAAGTCTTTGGTCAGAAACTACAGTTTTGCCAGAAAGATGTGTCAGTTTTGATGCAGCTTCCAGCCAGAAGCTCTCATGGGTCAAGGGGTTATTTTCTGAGCAAGTACCCGAGAGAGATGAGAAAACCTGGTGATTTTGATTGGACAATGCTCGCTTCAGCCCAGTCTGGGTCCAAGACAGCCAAAAGGGTTTGGGTTTGCTCCGTGGCACTAAGAACATTTTCTAATCCTGAAGCTGGTCCCCTGCCAGCGCTCGCAGGGGCACGTGGATGTGACTGTGAATTCTGTCTTTCTTGGCGGATTCAGTGCAAGTGGAAAGAAGGAAACCCCACAGAGACGTCTTCCCCCATGTTCTGGCTTCTTGGGGCTCCTATGCTGGAGCTCCCAGTGTGGCATCCTCCAGCCACCTCTGCTCTCAACTCCCCACATGCTGTACGGGGAGCGGAGGAGATGTTGCCTTCCCCATGCAGGCACTTACTGGTTCAGACAGGGCGTGTAGGAGTTCTTATCCTCTTCAATAATTGAGACAATCAGCGTGATGAGTTTGGACCAGAAATCCAGGTTCTTGATGCTGGGCCCCTGCTCCTCAGGGGGCACCTCACCTTTCTTTGTCTAAGAAAAGCCCAAATAAAAGGAAGGGGAAATCTGTGGTCAAAGACAGGTGTGAAAACTGCCCAGCTGCTCTCAGGGACTGTTAAATGCGGCCTCCAGACTCCGATTCCCCTCTGCTTGGGCATTAGAGATAGACCCAAACCTACTTGTTCCTTCCCAGCTTATTCCCTGATGGCCAAGGCAGGACTGCTTCTGATGGACACAGGTCTGGATCCAGTCTAGGCTCAGGCCCATACAAGCCCATGTCCCTGTACACATTTCTGAGGCCTGCCCCTTGAGTCTTGCTCCATATAGGAAGCCTGGAGACTCTGGCCCCAAACTGCAGGGAGTGGAGTTGCTCTCACCTCCCGGTTGCATCACTTGATTTCCTGCAGAACTGAGTCCTTTCTGGGTTCCCTTACCAGGAGTCCCAGCTTGCTACTGAGCCTCACCTGAGCACTGCAAAGGAACCAGATCCTTAAAGTGGGTGTACAGCAAAGGTGTTTTCCAGGGCCAGGACACCAACACCTGAACTGTGCTTTGGATCTGAAGTCATAGCAAAGGTAACTGCTAATCTAAAAGGATCGTGGCCACTAAGACTGGGTGGGGGGGGCAGGAATTCAGTGTAAGGGAGGGAGGAAGGAAAGTGGAGAAGTCAGCAGCATCAATGCCACATGCGGCAGGTCACGGCAAAGCCCTGGTGCTGCTATCCTCTTCCCGCTGCATGAGCAGAGCTCTTCCTGGCAGCTCTGCACAGAGGCTCCAGGACCAGCTCTCCCACCCGCCCTGCTTACGGGATCTGTCTGGTACTCCCGGCTGTACAGCTCGTGACAGTTGTTGAAGATGTATTCATAGGTGGAGTTGAGGCAGGCTTTCACGCAGTCCTTCACGACTTGGCTGGCACGGGGAGGGCTCTGTAGCTCCTGGACCTGCAGAACCGGGAAGAGAGACAAGGAAGTGCTTTGCATAGGCCATTTCTTAAGACAGATGCCTGCCCCCTCAAATGTCCATTGCCCCGGGGTCGGGACAGTGACAGGCTCAGCTCCCTTGTGAAGGGCTGCTGGACTGGGATGTCACTAGTGCTCCACCAAGAAGGAAGCTGTCTTCACACGCCACAAGCCCTGGAGATACACGAGGCCAGCTCACATCTCTGTTGCCCATCTAACCCAGGCTCCCTACTGGGTGAGAAATCCTGCTAGGCCAGAAATCTCCCTGACCTTATTCAACCCAGAGCCCTGGGGCCAGGGGTATCCACATACAGTTCAGCAAAAGCCCCTTAATAACAGCAAAATCCCACAGGAGTGCAGCTTGGGCCCTAGGAGAAATGGTGAGCAATTCATTAAGCAAATCTACTCGCATATCAGCCCCGGCACGGCCCACCCACAGCTCCCCAGCAGCGAAGCAGAGGGGCAAGGCTGAGCTATGGAGGTCTTCCTTCCTCCCACGTGGGCAGGGAACCAGGGACCTGGGCACTGGCCATTACCTTCATTCGGAAGAAGGTGATGCTGGTTAGCAGGTCCACTGTTGACTTGAGGTCCTGTAGCCTTTCAGGGCTGCTGGCAGGGAAGTTATTCTGTCAAATAGGAAAGAAAAGCGGAGAGCCCCATGATGAATGCAAAAGCAAGAAAGTCTCAATGGGCAGGAAGCACCCAGCTGGGCATGGCCAAAGAGCTAATGGCATGGAGTCTGCTGGACCCCACGCCACATGTTATCTACTGGGCCGTTCTGCCCCCTTGGCAGGCTCTGGACACGTGGAAGATGTTTCCTCCCACAAAAGGCCGCAGGAGATTGGGGAACAGCTGGGAGGCTTGCTAGCAGCATGAGGAGACGTGTTGTGGTGGGTACCTACCATAGAGCAGGTGTAGGCAGTGTGAACTGGGCAACGGCGTGGGTCCCTGAGCTATCAGCGGTCCCCACCACATCATGGTGATGTTTTAGTCTGATGAAGAAGGGGGACTTGAGCCCGAGCTTTTGCATGCTGACTCCCAAGACACAAACCAGGAAGCAGACCTGCTTTGAGCCTGTGGTTCAAGGCTTATTCCACCGCCCCCCTGCCTGAGAAAGGCTGGGGTGACCACACTACTCACACGAAGGGTAGATTTCCCCAAGCATTCGCTGCCCCACATGGGTTTGCTTCCCTTACCCGGTACATGGACAGGTCAATCCGGAGCGAATTGTGCAGCTGGTCCAGCAGCTTGACGAAGCGCTCTTTCTGTGGAGACACACCCCGGGGCCAGGTAAATGGGGGAAAGGCATCCAAGGTGGCTTTCCCACCTCCCCCCATCACCCCATCCTCAGAGCAAGGCTAACAGGACTGACAGTACTGATCCCTCTTCCCCAGTTGTAGCTCCCCCCTGCATGAACAGTGCCTATGGTTGGGCTGGGTCTCAGCAGGACTGTGACGGGAAGAAGATGTGGAAGAGAGGCCAACATCTTCCTGGATCTCTCTGGTACAGTCAACCGAAAGGTTTAGAAATGAGCATAAGGTCTGGAGCAAACTGCAGCCTAGGTAGCAGGCCACTCCCTGTTGGCTTAGCCCTAGCCAGGATGCAGTGAGACCTGCCTTGCGATGGGAGGCAACGTAGGCTGGGAGCTAGAGTCCGAGAGAACCGCAGGGGCGGTCTGCATCCAGCAGCCTCCGCAGAGGATCCTCTTCCTACTGCAGCTGAGGCCATTCCTCCTCTCCCTTAGGGATGCTAACTGCAGACCAGATGGCATCTCTTCAAGGATGGGGGCCAGGCCACCTCAAACAGCTCAGGAGCTTTTCCTGAAGTGAGGCTGATGGCTGCACATTGTCAGTGGATTAATTAAATCCATGCTGCTCTGCGCGTATCTGCACGGGGCCACGTGGGAAAGGGACTCTGAACGAACTAGAGCTGCACATCCACAGTGGTTTAGTTCAATTGCACGTGGGGGCGTCCTAAGCGAGCAGTCGTTCACGTCGTTCCCAAAGTGACTTAACCGACGTGGAATTTAAGGCCATTTTGTAAAGTCTAGTTAATCCACTTCAGGAGTGAATCTGGATTAGCGCTCATAAGGGTCCCCTTGGGCAGCTGACTCCATAGGAGTCACTCTCAACGTATGCCCCAGGGAGGGGGCTCTCAGCGAGAGTGTTCAGGGTTAGCCCTGGGCTTCGCAGCTCCCCACGTGCCAGCCACACTCAACAGAAAGGAAGCAAAGGCTTGAAGCAGGCTCCCCATTTATGGCTGCCAGAGCTTGCCTAGCTCTTTCCTGCTGAGGAGCTCCAGCATGACCCTGGACCTGCACACAAGGACCAGCAGTCACGGGAGACACCTGCCTGTCACACAATGGGACCTGCTAATGGGAATCCCACTATATTCCCTGCAAAGGGCTTTCCCAGGGACCCAAGTCTCTGTGGCTACCCACCCTGGCACAAAAGGGCATACCAGATGCTACAGGTGCTGTGGCCCTGCTTCACCTGGGGCAGCCCTTGGTGCAAGCCTGAATCTCCCCCAGCTCTGCAGCTTGACTAAGAGAAGGAACTGCTCCAGTTTTGCCTATCAGTACTGGAAGCTTTTCCAGGCCCAGTATAACCGGCTGCGAGGTACTGAGCACCTGCTGGAAAATGCCAGCGGCCCTGAGCGCTCTCAGCTCCTCAAGGCAGAACTGGGCATAGGTCAAGGATACGTTCATAGCTGGCAGGAGGGGATGACCTTCAGTCCCCTCTGGCCCTAAGTTCTGCTCCATGTGTGACTAATGACACATCAGTGCCAGGAAGCCAGAAAGTCTTCCTTAAGCCCACACCTTGGGTTTAGGATCACAGGAGTGAGAGGGTGACATTGTCCCCCTGAAGAGGCAAGAAGGCAATGAGCCCCTTAAATGGTGGGACATTCCCTGGGTCACAGCATGCCAAAGGAGGCTGGAGCAGGAGGGACATGGCAATTCCCTTGCTGCAGGGGTGAAGGCATGGGGGCTACATCAGAAAGTCAGGGGTTGGGCACAGAGCGGTGCAGCTAACACACCCCCTCCTTGGTGTGAGCTCAGGCTAGCCCACAGCCTGCATTTGCTACCGCAAACCTTCGTATCGTTTGCCTGCAAGAGACAGTAAGACCAGTTTTTGCAGAGACCGTGCAGAGTGCACAGATGCACGTCCCCGAAACAGAGCAGTTGCAGCACGCCTTAAAACTGGTCATGACAGGCACGCTGGGTAACACAGTGGGGTAAAGCGACACTGTCGGGTACTTTAGGGCCCAAATTTAGGCTCTCTAAAAAAAGAGAAAGAAAAAAAAGTTTTTACAAACCCTAAAGATCAAGAGAAAAACTTTTCACGACTCGGAAATACAGTTTACTTGGCTCTAGGCATCCCCCTGCTGTGTCGGTAACCCAAACCCTCCAGCACAGGGACAGACAGACAACGCATGGGCAACAGGAAACGAAGGCACCTAGACGCTGACTAGAAACACACGTGCAACTGGCTACTTGGTTTTCACTGTCCAAGCTGGGAAGAAACGAAGCAAAGAAAAGTTAAGAATTGGCCTCCAAGATTAGCCTGGTCTAGGTTTAATCAGTCAGAGTGTTTTTCGGACAGCTATAGGGCTGGGATCTCAGCTCAGTTACACCAGTGTAAATCCAGAGAAAACCCACGGACTTCGGTGTGGTTACTCCAGAATTACGCTGGTGAATCCAAGACTGGGAAAAGGCCTGTCACTTTAACTCAACAATACCCCATGACGGCATTAACCTGTCACCTGTGGAAACTTTCCTGGTTTTGCTTCTGGCCTTAGGTCCCATTCCTACTGACACTTACACACGCACTTCATTTTACACACGCGAGTGTTCTCCCAGACATCAAGAGGGCCTCTCGGCATGTGTAAAGTGAAGCCGGTGCAATAGTCTCAGTAGGACTGGGGCCATAAGGCAAAAGTCCCCCAGTAAGTGTCCAAACTGGCTACGTGACGGGGAGTTTGGGGATCCATCCAGACCCACAAAACCAGACAAGTTTGCTCTGGCTTCAGGTTCCATCCAGAACTACCAGGGCCGTGCAAAATTCCCAAGGGATTTTGGCAAAAGTGTTGCTGATTGTCTGCAGGTGACAACGGTGACATTTTTTGCTCCGTGAGTGGCTTAAAAAAAAAAAAAATTTGGCTTCAAATGTGTGAATTTCAACATATTTTTTCCTGGTGACTGCCACCCGCAGGTCACAAATGGGTCTAATTTCACAAATGTCACACTTGGCTTTTTTTTTTTTTCTTTTTAAGCAAAATTGTGTGCATTCAAGCCCAATTGCTGCCAATTTTCCACGAAAGATAGCCTGTTGTTTTTAATGGGATGGTCCAATTGGAAGTATCCGCCTTCTGGTGGCGGTGTCTTTGCACGGCTCTATCTACCATGCACCCCCGCCCCAAAGAGAAGAGAGAAATAGGAAAGAGAGTTTTACGCACCATAGGACTTACCCCGAAATTGGAAGCAGCAAAGCGGTCGGAGGCAGACACGTTGGTGGAGGCAGTGGTATGTGCATAGTAAGCGTTGATGTTGGCGAGCAGGGTGCTCATCACCGCCGGCACTCCGGGACACATGTATTTAGAGGACAGGCAGGCAAAGTGGCTGAAAGGGAAGGGATGGGAGGCTGAAATACGTCCTGCAGAGTGAGTGCACTCAGGCTGCTGGAGCTGTTTCACAAATGGTCCGGTGAGTTTTGTACGTGCGAGAGGGGTCCAGGGTGAGGTGTACACGGGGCATGGTGGAGAGGCAGTATGCTGTGTGGATGTGTCAGAGAAGTGTAGGGAGGGTGTATATATGCATGCAGTGTATGCTGGGGGATGTTGCAAGGGACCATATGGGGGTAAATGGATGTACAGTGTATACGATGATATATTACAGCATGCTTTGTAGAGCATGTACAATGGACGTGGCTACTGAGCCTGGGATTTAGGGATACAGCTTCTGAATGAGAACTTCCTAGATCTTCAATACTAGAGGCTGCAAGGAAGAGAGGAACAGTGGAAAAAACCCCCATCGTAGCTAATTCACTCTCCCTTTCAGCATGGCACAAGAGGCACCCGTGGTCTGGCCCAGTAAATGGATTATTATGGAAGCGGGGTGGTATGGAGTGTATGTGTGCACAGTATCGAAGGCGTGTGTGTGGGTAGGCTGTAGGCCAGGAGGTTCACTTTGCAGCGTGTGTGTGTGTGTCAGTGGTGGTGGCAGTCCCTCGACACGTGGCCAAGTCTTCCAGTTCGCAGGGAGTCATCGGTCGGTCTGAGCAACACTGAGGAGGCCGATCCAAGATCCGCGCATTAATGCATCAGGGTAGAAGCTAAGGCATGGGGTGCATGGGTCTATGGGGTGGGGGGCGGTGTGTGCAGGGCATAGGTTGTGGGTTTTAGAGGGCCTGCATGGTGCAGACTGAACCCTGTACCATCACACCAGCATGACCCTTCCCAGAGTACCTGAGTGACTCACCAACCACTTAAGGAAGCAGAAGGGAAGGGGGATCTCTCTAGGTCCCACGTGTCTGCCTGATATAAAACCGTGTCACTCACTGTTTTCAATAGAGCTGCCCCCGCCCCAGCCCCAGCTGAGGATCCAACCCACCGGCTGTGCCATTTCCCCACCCTTCCGTAATCACCCTCAGACAGACGGGGGCAAAAGGGCAGAGACTCACGTCATGGCCTGGTAGATGGACTCCACCCCATACCGCATGGCAAACTCATCCACGATCTCCTGGGCCGTCTCGTCGAAGTACACCTTCCAGGCATCGTCCCCCTTGGCGTCAGGGATCTTCACCACCCCGTTGTTTTGTAAGTCCGTCACGAAATGGAAGAGGTTCTGAGGAGGGGACAGAGCAGATTCCTTAGGGGCGCAGCGGAGGGGGCTTAAACGAGGGGCTGGTGTGAGTGGTGGGGATTCCTGACCCCCCCCCGGCATATATCAGAGGCCCTGTATTACTCTGGTGCGTGCAGGCACTCAGACCTGGAAACTGTAAGGGGAAGGGATGCTCTGGTGATAGGGACAAGGTACCACTAGCCCTCGGCGCCTTTATATCCAGGCTTTTGGGCTACAGCAGAGGCACAGACGTGAGCACGGCAGGAGCATCCTCAGCTATTGCCATGCTGGGTTGGCCGTTGTAGGATGTCCTTCTCCAAGCTCACCAACCTGCCCCTCCGGGCACCTGGGACAGGTCCCCCCAACACTCACCTCATGTAGGCACGTGTACTGCACATGGTATGGAGCCACCTTCTCCTCCCCCTTGATTTCCACGCTGATGTGAAGCCGGATGGCTCCAGACACGGCTGACTTGTCCGTCCGCTTGTCTGAGAGAAGGACGGGAAATGGACAAACATGAGGTTCTTTATGGGCCTCCCCAGAGGAGAGAAAAGCACTGTGGAGAACAGGCGTGGGGGTAAAGGAGAGGTCTGGGACTTCCCTGCCCTGCTCTGTGCCTCAGTTTCCCCATCCATAATGCAGGATAATACTACTTCCTTTGTCTGGCCGGTCTATTTAGAGTGCGAGCTCTCTGGCTCAGGACTCTGTATATGTACAGCACCGAGCACCACAAAGCTTCTAGGTGCTACTGTCATACACATCTGGGAAAGAAATTTTACCTAGTGGCTAGAATGCTGGGTGGGAACTCGGGAGACACAAATTCATCCGAAACCCGAATCATTGCCCTCCCCATGCCTCAGTTTCCCTGTCTGTGAAACCAGGGATCATGCCCTTGACCTCCTTTGTAAAGTGCTTGGACATCGAATGACGTGAGAAGTGCCACAGGCGAGCTGAGTATTATCATTAACTAACCATTAGGGATTGGTACAGTGATGGGCTAATAAATACATACGGTAATAAGTCACGTCTACACGGTGAATAATAAGTGGCAATAATCAGCCCTACAGTGTTTCATTCTGAAACATAGGCACTGAGTATGTGGGGGTCCTGGCCCCCCTTTGGGAAGAGGGTAGGGCGACCACCCATCCCCAATTGCGTGGGACAGTCCCAAAATGGGAACGTCAAGTCCCGGTCCTGGGCTGCATGACTGCGGGACAGAATTTGTCCCAGATTCCCAATATTGTGCATCAATCCAGGGTTTCCATTCACCCTGGAAAAATGCAGGACGTGGCGGGTTTCCCCTTGCAGGCCGGCCGAGTTCCAGCTTGCAAGGGACTCAGGGCAGTGGGATGCAGGGGCACCACGTACACATGTGCACACGGCCAGGAATACAGCCTCGGGCAATGGTGGAGAGCGACTCTCCCAGCTGCCTGCAGGTAAGTCTATGGAGGGGGTGCAGACTGAGGCCCCTGTGGGGAGGGGAGTGAGACGGGGGCTGGGCCTGGGGGTGCTGCCCAGCCAGGGCGGTATGTGGGACCTGGGATCAGGGCAGGGAGCTTGTCCGAGGTGAGGTGGGATGGCCCCCCACTGCTGCATACACTCCCACAGAGGGAGGTGTTGGGGGGCACGTGCCCCCCAGATTTGTGTACAGGGTGGAGGTGGGTGCAGGCTGTCTACTGTAGCCTTGGGGCTCCCTGCCCTGCTGCTCTCCCCCTGGGAGCCCGACGCTTGCTGCACCGCCATGGCAAGGTACCCCTGCCCATCTGGCAGCAGCAGAGGCAGTGGCATGGAGTTATGCACCCTGCTGCTGCCAGCTGGGCAGGGGGTACCTCGCCATGGTGGCACAAGGCTCCCAAGAGGATGGCAGCAGGGCAGGGAGCCCTGAGCCCACAGCAGGCAGCCTGCATCTGCCCCTGCCCCCCCCGGCCATGGGCTCCGCTTGGCTCTGCTCTGGGTGTACCACTGGGGGGGAGGGGGCACATCTTAGCCTAACCCCCAGCAAAAATAAAAGTTGGCACCTATGCTCTGAAAGGCTCGTCAAGCTGTGATTTGCCTGGAAATTGCTATATCTATCAGGCTCCAAACCTACCCCCTGGATTTGATGGGAATGCTGCCACTGGCTGCTGCAGCCCAGCAGAAGCAGATCCCCAGGGGGAGGCTGGGGATCTGGGACGGGCATTTACCTAGGTTGTACCAGACATCCATCTCGCCACTCAGTGTTCGGACCTCTATGATCGTCTGTCCCAGGAAGTCATCGGACTCTCTCTTAAAGCGTTGCTTGACACGGGACTTGATGTCATCATCTTCATCCCAGACCCGGACCTTGATCCGATCAGAGGAGTTATGGCATTCGCTGCAGGGTGCAAGGGAGAAAGATTCCCAGAGCAGTGAGCAAAGACCCTTCTTGCTCCTCCCTGCTGCCTACCCAGAGCAGCCCTACTCCATCCAGCCCAGGACTTCCGAGACTTGGTTCCAGCCCTATCTCTGCCACTGGGGAACTTTCAGCAAGTCCTTGCTCTCTGCCGCAGTTGTCCCACGTGTAAAATGGGGCTATGAGGAGTACTTTGAGAGCTGCAGCTGAGGGGCACTAGATAAGAACTGGGTATTTCTATAGTTTCCTCAAATCATGCCAGTCCTGTTCCATAAGGCCCCCTTAAGTGTTGGGGTTGGATGAGTGGGTCCGGGGGAGCCGCTGGGGTGCAATCCTGTGCCCACCGCAATTCCGACCCAGAGGCTCTTCCTCTAGGAGAAGAGGGGACGTCAGCGTTCACGGTCCTCCCAGCATGAGCAGGCCATCACAGATGCCAAGATAAGGTAAGATGAGGTCTCCTGTAGGAGATCGTAGCTCCAGGGGGTGTGAGGGTGGAGACTGAAAGCCCCAGAACTAAAACCACAGGTTTTCTGACACGCTGAGGGTAAGACTAATATCACAGCAAGGCCTGGGGCATCCCTTCCCAATCCACCACCCAAATCTTCTGTAGGCTTGACTGAGAGCCACGAATGACAGTGCTTCTGGTTCTTTTATGCCACAACTAAAGCCGGTCTCACTAAACGCAGGTGGAGCAGTCAAAGGGGCCTGCTTCGTACCCCAGCACCACCATGGACCTCAGTAGAATTACTCTGTGCTTAAGATGCATCAGGACCTACAGAGTGCCTCTCCTCTCACTTAGCACCTGGTCACCGTGGGCACTGGCAATCTCCCGGACAGACAGAGAGATGACTTAGACCTAGGCCAGGTGACCAAAACCATGCGACTGAGATGAGGAAACCCAAGGCCATGCCGGCAGCAGGGAGTTAGGGCTGAGAGCAGGGTAAGAAATAACTTACAAATGGAAATTCTCCTCCCAGACGGGGTTTAGATTTCCGTAGATAGTTTTAGTCCTTTTTTTCGTCTTTCCAACCTGGACAGTAACATACGGGTCACTGGAGCCTGTCTTATCCTTTGCCTGCAGGCCCTGGGCACAAACAACTATAACACCACACATACACACGGTCCATACACACAAAGGCACAATATTTATACGGACACACATGGCAGCACACATCATTCAGGCACAACACATACCCACACAATGGAGAGAACAAATAAAAACAGGAGTCAATTGTGGATACAGAACAATCAAGCAACATGAGATTTTTCAAATCAGCAGATGCTGCACAGAGGAGCCTGACTCCGGCTCTGCTTTCTGGTCCGTGTCATCCAGCTGGGGCTGTCCAGGTGCTGATGGGAATTCACTTCCTTCTGTCAAAGGCAGCTGCTGGCTCCCAGAGGGAGGACCATCCCCAGCCCCAGACCTCTGGGAGACACACACACGGCACAGTTTTTGCTGTGAACTAACGGCAGATCACAGATACCTACCCTGTTGGTGGATACAGCCCATCTGGAGCTAAACATACCTGAACTGGCCATAGAAGCAGACAAACCAGGCCTGTACAGATCTACAGGCACAGCCCCAGTGAGAAGGACCTGCTGCCCTGGCTTGTGTCAGGTGCCAGCATGCAATCCTCTATCTTAACCCAATTTCAACTGGCTCAGGATGGGCTACTGTGTGCCGGGAGCTATAACCGCTGCGGTCACCCGTTACTGTGGCCAAGATCTGGGATCTAAGATGCTCTAGCACATGGTGCTGTGTCCCTGTCCTGGAAAGCTAGAGCAGTGCTCAATAGCTCCAGCTCCAACCCTACTATGGTAAGAAGGAGACATCAGCAGACCTCCAGGAGAGCACTGAGGATTGGACTCTAAGCCCATCGCCCTCTTTATCAGTGGCACCCATGTGTTCGCTGGGGAACATGTCCGTGCATCTCTCCAACATCTCAGGCTGTGCCCATGCCTACCCGTGATGCTGATCTTGGCCGACCACTTGGAGGTGCCATCCAGCACGCTTTGCTTCACCGCCTTCATCTGCTGCGTGTGGGTGGCTTTGGAGACGCCGAAGACTTCCTGGATCAGCTCAAAGATCTCCGGCTTGTTCCGCTCCCGAATCTTCATGCGGTCCTTGAGCACCATGATGATGTTCTGGGTCCGGTCCTCTGCCCCGTGCTTGGAGCTCTTCTCAGCCGCTCCTGGGGTGATGGAAAGTGGCAGAAACAATGAATGGATACAACCCTGGGCCAGACCTTCTGAAAAGGGCTGACCTAGGCTTAGCCTCTTCCCAAGCATTCATGTCCCAGGGGCTAAAGACTTAAGGGTGGTCTGTGCACGGGGGAGTGCATATGATAGTATCCCATACACATGGTCCAAGACCTGTGCCCCTAAGTCACCTTGGCCCCTTAAAAAAAAAACCCACTTCCCACCCCACGATATTCTCCAGAAGAGGGAAAGCCACAGCATCGCTCCCTTACTCTGTAGGCAATCTGCATTGAGCAGGTCTTGGCACTTCTCGTGGCATTTCACCCCACACTCCGTACAGCGCATGCCCTGCCGAGCAATGCCCCACAGCAAGCCCTCGCACTCGTAGCAGTAGGTGGGTGTGGTTGCGGTCCACACCTCGAAGTTGTGGGGGGTTGTGCAAGAGATGGGGTAGATTAAGGCTTGAAGGGTCTTCTTGTAAACATGGTTTTTCTAGAGGGGAAGAGAAGAGACAACAGAAGTGCAGCCACCTCTGGGGTGCGAGCGGCAGCTTTCAGCAGGGCAAGAATTGAAGCCCCCAGCAGGAAGAAGGAACCAGCCCAAAGTGGGAACGGTCCCCTGACTCCCAGACTGTTTCCAGCCTCAGGCAGCCAGGCTGGCTTGGCCCCCTCTAAGAGAGGCCACCTCTCACGCAGAGCCTGTCGGAGCCCCCTGTGCTGCCTTGGGAACACGGAGGGACCAACACCTCTTCCCCACAGCACATGGCCCCTATCTCCTAGAAGACCCAGCCTGACCTTGCATAGCTTTGACAAGACCACAGTCCAAGGCAGAGCATTTGAAGGCCACAAGAGTATCGCGGTAGGTGTACAGGGACAGTACTTACTAGCTCTTCATTGTTTAAGGTGCTTGATGCTAATGCTGACGTGATACCAGCTTTCCTGGACTGGACCAAGGACTGTTGGAAGGACACAAAATGAACAGGTGTATGAGCCGGGAAGAAGCACAGGCAGTCTGTAGCCCCTGCCCTCCCCCTGCCTGGAGGCTTTTGAAGGCCAAGGGATGAGGGTGAGATGCCCAGCTCTTCCTTCCAGGGCACAAAACAGCCTCTCCAAAGGCATGGAGCCTCTCCCCAGTCTGCTCCCAGCAGTGCTGTGCTTGCACTGCGGGATCCTCAGCCTCAGGTGATGTTCATCGCCGACCCCAACTCCAGGCCTGTCTCACAACACAGGGTAAGATAAGAGCCAATTCACTGCTCTTTGGTGGACCCACTTTTCCTTACCACCCCGGGGTGGTGTCAGAGGGGAAGAATATGCGTCTTGGTCTCAGTCTAACTCGGCCCACCTGGGCACATCATGCTGGACCTGCTCAGTGCTCACAACTGTGGCAGACTCAGTTTAAAGCTCTATATCTTCCCTGCAAGAAACACACGGAAAGTGTGACAGCTATGCAGTACTTACCATGGCCTGCACGCAGCGAAGAGCCACAGGGATGGGAAAGAAACAGCAAGGTGAGCATTTCCAACAGGCAAGTCATGCCTCCCCCCTACCACACCATGAAGAGATGGTGGGAAAAGAGACTGATCCCCTCCTGGGTAACTCTCTGGTCTTTGTCCCCAGAGCTGGCCTCCTCTCCGTCCTGTACCCTGGCTCTCAGCCACCAGTGACTTCTCCCTCCCCGCCCCAGGGGCTCAGGGGGGCAGCTCTGCTGAACAGCTTTCCAAAATTCAGACCTGGATCGGAGGCAGCCAGCTTGAGACTCGGAGGTGGGCATGACCCAGAGATGGAGGTTGGGTCCTCCCTGCCAATTCCTCCCAGCTGCCAGTGGCAAATAGCACTTGCTTCCCTCTGGGAGGAAAGAGGTCTGTCCCAGCCTTACTCATTGTAAAGGACCAGCTTGCTTCCTGGGTAACTGGAGCCAGCCCAGCCATTGGGAATCCTTCCAAGGGACAGGGCTGGGACTTCTCAAGAAAGGGACTCTGGGTGCTAAAGGCAAAGCGGCCTAAAGATGGGAAGATAAAATGCCGCCCCATGCAGAAAGCCACTTCCATTAGCAGCGTGCTAGCCCAGCTGGCCACCCCCCACCATTGGACATGCCCCTGTGCTTACTGCGCAGTCCAGTCCAGACACAGCCCAGTATATGACCCATTAGGGAACCTCCCACTCACCACCCTCCTCCCAACCCAGCATCCTTCCATCACCCACACGGAGAGACGAACACAACACGTGGCACGGAGGCATCGGCCATGGCTTGCCCTCCCAAGCCAAGGCGAGAGCAGCAAGCAGGGACGCAGACAAGCAGCGCAGGAACGAGGCAAGGCAACGTGAGGGAATGGGACCAGACCCCTGGGAACGTGTGTGTAAAGCACAGGAAAACCCAGTGGATCCATGGGGAGGAGAGGAAAAGAGGGAGCTCAGGTCTGAGTGGAACAAGGAGCTGGTTTCCAATTTTGTCTTCCTTTGTCACCAGTGAGCGTGATGGCAAGCAGACTGTGTACTCCCACGATAGGGGTTGTTAGCAGTGCTGGGGCTTGGACGGGTCTGGGGATCGGCTTTGGAGCTGCAGTGTACTGTGAATGCTAGTAAGATATGCAGCAGTGTATAGTCTGGGAATTAGAGGAGTGTCAGGTAGTGCCACATGTCCCATGGATGATTGGTTACTGTGGTGCACAGTAAAGTCAATATAGTCCTGAACTGTAATTCCTGGCCTATGTACACAGTATATGACTTGCAAACTACAAGACCATGCCACAGGTATGGATTACAGAGGAGCATTCAGTATAACAGCATAAAAACTCAGGGTGTGCTGCGAGTAAAAGCAACACCCCGCAGCTTGGACTGTATAGGCTCTAAGTTATGGGAATGTTGGTTGGAGAAGCAGGCACGTTTTTAATTACAGGAGCCCACTGGCTGTAACGATATGCAGCTGTGTGTGCCTGCGTGCTGGGGTGCGTATGCTTTAGATTACAAAAGCGCGCGGACTCTGGCGGGATCTGTGGGTTGAATTACGGTGGCGTGACCCAGAAGGCAGCATATACGCTGCGCACTCCAGGAGCACGCTGGATGATGCAGGCTCTGTGCTGTGCAATGAGGAGCACGCCGGGGGGGGACGGCTTACGTGGTGGGAGGATTTTCCAGTGTGCTTGTGAAGTTGTGAGGAACCAAGTAACAAAATCCGAAACCAGTTGCCATCACAGAAGGACTCAGACTGATGTCCCTTGCGGGACAAGGTCCTGACAACTTCTGTTAAAGAGAAAGCGCCCTTTAGAAACAATTACATGAAGACAAACCCTCCTCCATGGGCTCAGAGCAGGCTCTCCCCTCTCCCGGGGCCGCAGAGCTGGTGTGAAGTGCACCATTGAAAAGGCCATGCCAACTTCCTTTCAGGACACTGTCTGCTTTGGAGAATAGTTTAATTTATAAAGTGCACTGGTTAACAGAGGGAGCCCCAAACTAGGCCATCTGGTTCAGACTGGTTTCAGGTCCTATGAGGCTCAGATCTAGACCTAAACCTCTCCACTCAGGCCCACTTCAGAGCTAAGCCATCTCATTTACCAATCTCAGTGGGCACATCGACACGTTCATTAATGCACAGTA
>JAGPOW010001806.1:3933568-3954804 GCA_030014935.1 Caiman crocodilus | reverse complement strand
TTACTGTGCAATAGCGCTGGAGCACATTTTTTTTGCGACGGTTACTGCACAATCACCTAATAACCCCGAGCAGTAGCATATTAGCACAGTTTCTGGCCAGCACGCTACTGCACAGTTATTAGGCTACCACCTAGTAAGCGTCTCATGTAGACGTGTCTAATGATTTGCACGCTCACCTTCTCGCTACACATTTTAGGTCTTCCCCAACCACCACCAATCAATCAAGAATGTTTCCGGCAGCACTAGGATGTGAATGGTCCTCAGATGTGCCCTACGGTCCCCGCTCTGCACTTAGTTTGACTCTATTTCAGGTTCCTGGAGCACCAACGTGCCCACGACACACAATGCGAATGTGCCCATGTGCTTACATATATCAGGTACAGATTATGGTGCATAGACTTTGCATTAGGAAGGCACATTGCTATTACATTTTAAAAAACCTACTGGACTACTGTATAAATTGGATTCCACAGTTAATATTTAATTTTAATAACTGCTCTATCATTTATCTTCCAGGTGACTCTCGGTTGTCTCCTGGAGATATACATCTAATTCCTGGAGACTTGGAGGGTTGGCAACCCTATAATAGGGGGAGCTTTTTATACCTATCCTACATAGTATAGCCCCCCACAACAGCTATGAGCTGGTGCTCTTTGCTGGTGAAGCTGCAGCAGACAGGCTCGTATTTGAATGGACAGGGGGCATCTCCACTGAAGCCAGCTGGGGACTGACCCGCGTGGAGATGTGGCTCTAATGCTGCTCTTGTCTCACTGCTTGGTGCTGGCCAGACCCGTCCCCAAATGCCACCTGTCAAGAAGCAGCAGCCCCGCTCCCCCCCACTGCCAGCCTGCCGGGGCCCAGAGGAGGGTTTTGGCAGGGCGGGGGGAGGTGAGGAGAAGGGAGATGATATATGCTGGGTGCTTTCTCTTTAACCCAAAGGACCACACGCTCACCAGATCGCTGACTAGCGGCAGGGACTTGCGTCCGGGCCTAATGTCGGGCATGCTATCAATGCAACGCAGAAACTTTACTGCCGCTCCCCTGTGGCATAAATGCAGCCAGACCATACCCAAGAAAAGAGAACAGAAATAAAGCCACGTTATACAAAGCGAGCGAGGCCACAGGGCAAAGAGCGCCAGAGCTGGGCTAAGGGAGGGCTGGGGCCAGAGAGCAAGGACTCGGCTACACAGACTCGCATCCCGGCAGCCCCGGAGTTAAATGAGCTCAGGCAACATCCACGATGGACTCGAGCCGCCCGGAGCAGATCAGCCATAGAAGCCAGCGGCTGCTGGGGAGAAGATATTAGGAGGAACCTCACCAAATCACTAACTAGGGGGATGGGCTTTCTCCTGCGTATGTCGGGCATGCTGTCAATAATGATTAGCCCACCGCCAGGCCTGGAAGAGAGACAACAGAAGTCAGAGGGGATAAGGGAAAGGGAGGGAGACACACACACACTTGCATCTAACCACCTGCCCCCACACAGCCACGTGCATGGGGGCCGGCGCTCTGCCCACTGGAGATGCTCCTAGGCTGTTACTGTGACCGTGCAACAACCTGCCGTACCTGGGCCCTTGCATTTCAGGGGCAGCAGACAATAGATGAGCATGAAGGTGGATTTACTGGGTCTAGCCGGATCACAGTCGGTCTCAGTGTCCATCCCCTGTCCTGTCCTGTCCTGTGTGTACCACCCCCCACAACTCCACCCTGCCTGGCAGGCAGGTTTGCCCCCCAAAGTGCCAAACAGAAGGAAAACTGAGTGCCAGGCCTTAATTTGGACGCAATGAGCCCCTTGCAACTCCCGTGGTGCCCCTTCCTCCAGGAGCCTGCAGTCACAGGCCAGGGGGAAGTGTGACATAAATGGCAGGGGGGACGTGACCAGGAAGAAAGGACTGTACCCAGAAGCAGGGGGGAGAAATGGCAACACAGCACAAGCTCCTTCAGCTCCAAGGGCTCTGCTCAGCATTCATTTCTTGCCGGCAAACTCATTGCAGGATGCGCTCAGACAGCGCCCACGGCAAAGCTGAGCTTCCCTTTGGGAAGAGGCTTTCTTTTAAAAAGAGAGTTTCAGCAAGTTTGAGCCTTTTTGTAAACGTTGGACTTTTGCTCCCAGGCTGGCGCGAGCTGAAAGTGCTGGAAACAGAGGCTGTACCTTGGGTTTCTGAATACATGACAACATGTCACCCCCACTCCAGCTGCCTGGCAGTGATGAAGCTAAGGGGCTGCTAGTGAGGAATCTCACCCATCCTGCAGCACGATCACCTCCAGCACTATCGCAGCCGATCCAAACAGCGTGTGCGGAAAGCATTTCCACTAAGAAAAGACGTGCGTATGTGTGGTGGGGGGAGGAGGGGGTTATGGAAATGGAAATGTTCAGGGGAAAAGGTCAGTTCTAGCCCCAAATCTCATCCCATCCCCTCCCCTTCCCAATGTGAAATCAACCATTTTTATCTCCAGGTGACATTTCAACACAAAGCAAAAATGTTCCTTTGGACTTTGAATGTCGTTTGCTTTGGCTTCTTGGTCCCGAACAAAACAAATCGACATTTTACACGGAAAAAGTGGATTCAAAAGAAAACCAGTTGCTGGATCTTACGGGATTTCATTTGATTTTTCCAGCGTCAAAGAAAGCAGCTTTTTAAGCTGAACTAGAAAAGTTCCTTTTGTTTGGGATTTCTGATCCCATGAATCACAGTGGGGAACGAATTCCTTCTGAAGACCCCAGAGCTCCCCGCTGAAAACCTGTGAGCCATGATTTTTCATCTGAAATTTCTCACTGGCCAGTTTGGTTTTCTAACTAGATCCAGTGAACACTTACTCCTGGCCAGGTCGTAGAGTCTCCAAGCAGAGGCACAGCCAGCCAGAGACCACCACAGGGTCTGTCTGCATCCACCAGCCTCAGTACTGAATCTCCCTTTACATCCATTACAGGTGAGTCCGGTGTCTTATGAAAGACATGCAAAGGGAGCATATCACCGGGCTTTCAGTTGGGTTTCTTTCAAATGAGTCCCACTGAGACCAAACTTCAAGGTTGGCAGGTTCACTGCATCCTTCACCAAGGGATGGTGTTATTTCTGCATCGTGCTTCAGCTCAAGGGAAGGCTGGCACATGCCTCTTTGATCCACGCTGGCTTTCTCCAGGTGGGCACTTTGCCATTTCAAGGACAAAGATGTCTCCACTTCTTCAGCTCAGGCAGGCAGCTCCCAGCTGCCTTGGGGAAGCCTGCCAGGCACAGTCCTTCCCAAGAGCCTTTGGATGTGGGCCTGGGACATGCTGCCTCCAGAGGAAGCTCTACACTTAATATGTCCAGGGGGTAAAGGGTATGGCCTGCACCAATGCAACCTATGCCAGGCACTTGGAGCCCTGAAAGGAGGCAAGAGCCTTCTGCAACTCAAACTTTCTCCCCACCTCTGCCCACTGGTGCTCTCCCACTGGCACGTTTGCAACCAGTTCGTTCCAGTGGAGAAGTGGGGGTGGTTGGCTGGGTGGCATTCTCCAACAGACAACTAATTGGAAGGGTCTGGCACAGGCAGGCAAGGTCCCCAGTGCCTTCCCTTAAAGACACAGCATCTGCCGTGTCTCACGCCGTGCCCGCTTCAACACGCTACCATGGAGGCCCATCTCTGAAAAGCAAGTGGCTTTATGGTTGTCATGGTCATGGGTGAAGGTGCTCCACCCTTCAATACCTCCTGCACTCCACTCCACACTGCTCTGTCCTTAGCTTATGAATGCACGGTCACTGGAACTGCCAGCGCCAGGGGTTTCTTAATCAGCATTCATCCCAGACAGCAGAGAAGGGTTGGGCAAGTGCCACAGGGCTGGGAGAGACAAAGATTTCAGGATAACCCTCTTACTCACCCGCCTTTGAACCAGAGAGACTTAGCTTCTCCAGCACCTCGAGCCTGCAAGACAGAAAGTTCGGAGTTACCTGCTGTAAGGCATGTGACTTCCAGCACGGCATTAATAGCAAAAAGACAGGGCTGGGATGAGCCATAGGCAGGAGATATACTGGGACATGGCTACATTTCAGAACACGTCCCCAGCTGATGCTCACAAGCACCTGGGGAAGCCTGGGAAGAGATTGCATAGGGCGGCAGACGTCGTATCGACTGAAGCAGACAAGGATGTCCCCACGGAGGAGGCTGCCTCGGGAGAACAACGTGTGACAGTCTTGAGATGAATCACAGCTAAATTTGACTGCATGAACGGGAGCAATGAGACCCACAGACCTCCATCCACACAGAGTCTAGGAAAGCAGCAGGGACAAGCTGCTACCTAGCAGGGGGACAGAGCCGATTAACCCTTTGCTAGCAGCTTGATCACAGTGCATGGGCTAGGGGAGCCTGGAAGCAACCAAACAGCATCAGAAATGACCTCTACTTGGGACGTGGTACAAAGGGGTGCATGCAGAGGCCAGGTAGCCACCGTCAGCTTTGCTCTCTCAGCACATTTTTTCCCTTGCCAAGAAATTTTGAGAGGGGGACACGAATATGAAGGGGATGCCGTGTCAATAAAGCCCGCCGGAGCATGGCACCACTATCTTCCCTGCACACACGCCGCCCCCAGGGTGGGTACACACAGCACCAGGGAGGAGGGCTTAAACCAAACACGCTTACCTGCATGCATGCTACACCCCTTCCCCATGGGAAGGGGGGACGTGGACACAAGGACCATGGTGGTGAACAACTGAAAAGAGAAGCGGTGGGGAGGGAAACCAAAGCCCCAGGGGGCGAATCCGGAGCCCAAAGAAAAAAGAAAGATGGAGGATGGAGTCTAAAAACAGAACAAAAAATTGTCAACTGAACAGAAGGTACGAGGGCGAGGGAGCAGCACTGACAGACTGCCACGCCATGGAGCACACGCGGGCTGAGCTCCGTGCCCACTGGGGAGCCCGCGCTGCAGCTGGAGGTGTGGGCGAGTGTCCCGGAGCTAGCGGCAGCGTCGGTAACAGCAGGACAAGCTTCAGCTCAGCCTAGCCACTTGAGCACGTGCCCTGGGGCCCGGCTGGGCTTGTATTGCCCGCAGTGGAGCCCACATTGCGGCAACTTCACTGCAATTGCTACCTACCCCGGGGGGAGGAAGCTCACCCGCGTGTGCCTGCCACTGCCATGCCCCTGGGAGCCACTCTGGCTGCACTGGTGCTGTACACACTTGACCTGTTGTAAAAGCCAAGCTTGCTCTGGAGACCAAGGATGTGTAGAGTCAGGCAGGTGCACATGATGATTCAGGAAGGCTCTTTTGGGGGTGTCCAAAGCCCCCTCATCTCAACCCTCCTTTTCCCACTGGCTCCAGGTATCCCTAACCCTGGCCAGCCAGCTCCAGTGCCCTAGTGCCAGGCACTAAAATGCCCCAGTGGGGCCAAAAGTAGCAACAGCCCTACATAGAAACCTTCTTGCTCTTAACATCAAGGTGGTTTTGTAGAACTTGGCATTATGTGGCCAGAGGTGAGGAGCACCTACCCCATCTGGGGAAGCCCTGGAGGCTCTGGATATGGGTGGAAGGGAGAAATTAGAGGAGTTGTCCCCTTAAGTTAGGAACCTCAAGCCCTCATGACCTAGGGCTGCAAGAGGCTCTCCCTTTGCTAAGGCTCATTCCCCAGCCTGGCAGGCAAGTACTGCAGAGCTGGAAGGGGCCTCAAGGGCCATCTAGTTCAGCTCCCATTAAAGCCTCAGTGGCTTCCTTTCTGGAACAGACTTGCCTATGGAAAGTCATCTGTCCCTTCTGCTCACCTACTTTTTCAAGTCCCCTCTAACTGAGAAGAGGGAGGGTGGGGGGAGCGGGGAAGGCGGAAGGAGCTCACTCACCTCTTGCAGCTGCATGCAGACTTTGTTGAATGCCCTCAGCCAGTTGGCTTTGGCTCGGGATTTGGCATCCTGAACTTCCACTTCCTCCCTCTCTCTGTAACTGGACACACAGATCAGTCACCGAACGGGGCATTGCTCAGGGACAGGGGCTCAGGCCCAGCCCAGGCTAAAGCACAGTCATGTACATGAATGCCCACTCTGGCACCTTTCCTGCAAACCCAAAGTCCTTCCTGGAGGGATCTGGCTCCAGAGGCCAGGACTTAGAGGGAGAGGTCTCCATATGGTTTTTCTTTTCAACCATTTACCCAATACTACATGGACCATTTATTTCCAGCTTGCTGGGGACATGCTGCTGAGAATGCACCAACCCCAGCCTGGAATTCATCCAAGACCATGTTGTTACCTACAGGCAACATGTCTGTGTCTGGCAGGGATGGATGGATGCAATGGATGTGTCACACATGAGCCCTGGCATTGGCATCCACGGCAGAAGGATGCCACCCCTGTCCTGATTATGCTGGAAGGAGGAGGGTTTCCTGGGTTAGGAAGGTATTGCCCTTCATTATATGTGGGAGTGGCAAAGCCCCTTCTTCAAAAATTAAAGGGTAGAAAAGAAAATGCAAGCAAAGCCCAGCATGAGTCAGGGAGTTTTCCAGCCAGGCAGGAAATCTCACAGCAGCATGATTAAAAGATAACAACTTCTTTTAGCTACTCATTAGGCCAGGACTTGGGTCAGGAAAATGTCTAGTGTAGACACAGCAGTTCTATACTTTTGCTTCTGGTCTCCGGCAAAACCGGGCCATGAGGAAATGCCCAGAAGAGTAGGCAGCGGGCAAGAAAAAAAATAACCCAACAGACCTTCAGCTTCACAAAGCATTTGGTTTAACCCTAACCGAAGATCAATACCAGGTGTCTGCTTTGCTGATCTTTATGAGAAAGGGCTTGGAAAGATTTCCATCTAAAGCTTATCCCCTCTAAAGTAATCTGATTAGAAACAACTCCGGATAGGTCCTGAGCAGGGGTTGATGCCATAGCCACCAGCACCAAAGAACAGGCCACTTTCATGTGACCTGAAGGAATAACTCTCCCAGGTTTAGGCAGCATTAACAGGCTGTTATCTTTTGCCTGGAGGAGCTGCTGGAGGGGGCGAGAGTGAGCAATGCACATTTTACAAGCACGTTGCAGAGAAAATGCAAAACGAGGCCACCCCTCCGAGACTCGTGTCACCCTCAGCCCCTTTGTAAATATGTAAATTTAAAATGGTTTAACATGTTCCCCAAACCTCGCCCGTGTGTGTTCTTGTAAATCAGAGGTTTGCAAAGTCTGGCCTATAATTCAAACCAAATAAGAAACCAAAAGAAGCCCATCACCGCTCCCCCTCCATTTGGGAGCGTTTGTGCTCACTGAACCATAGAAAAGTAGATGTGTTCAATAATTAAAAGCAGAGACTGATGTTTGTGCATTAGTCACATGTTGTACCAGCATGGAGCTGCTGAATAATCTCTAATTTGGGAGGCTATGGATGGGCTCTTATGAACAGCCCGGGAAGGTAACTGTCTTGCAGAAAGTTTTCTTTCCCCCTCTCTATTACAGACTACACCATCCAGGTGTAACGTGCACCCTCCAGTCAAGCTCTGCTCCAGTTCACGAGGCTTCACTCCGGGACCACACGATCCAGCGCAGAGTTTGTGTGACCACAGGCTGGTGAATTAAACCACATGCTTTGGAGCCCGGTTGGGAACCATGTGGGCTCTTTGTGAAGGGTGAATGGCTGAAAAGAATGTCTTCAGGTTAAAAATCATAGAGACGTTTAGCAAAAGACGATAAAGGCCACAATTTGGTGGACCAGAGGCCCCTTTCCAGTGAGGGTGGACAATGCAACTCGCACCAGGCTGAGCTCTGCATAAGAGCATGAGGCACCCAGGCATCAGCTCAGGGTTTGTTCTCAGGCCCTGCAGCCTTTCTGAAGGGGTTGGAGGGAAGCGTAATCTTCAAGGCCTTGTATCATATGCAAAACTGAGGCAATGTCTACACTGAAGGCAAGGAGTGTGAGTGAAGCTTCAACCTAGCCAGCTTGGGCAAAACAAGTGGTGAAGATGTGGTTGCAAAGACTTCAGTATGAGCTAGTAACACACCCTCACCAAAGCTAGTGCCATTGTGTCTTTAGCAACCATCCTCACCCAACCTTGCTGCAGTTAACCCCCACATATGCCCACAGGCCATGGGTCACGTGGCCAACTGCACGTCTTCCCACTTGACTCTGGTGGGTTTTCATGATCCTCCCATAGTTATATAGGATAACTCTGGCCTTGTGCTCACTGCTTCTCCCACAATGGGACTGGTTGAGTGTCCCCATGCTACTGCTCAGGGCAGGGGGCCTGACACGCCGGCCAGCCTGGTTACATCCCACACAACACAGAGGAGCTGAGCTGAGCTGAGCGCAGCTCACACCTCAGCGGGACACCAGTCTGGCCCTGAACTAGATGCTTCCTCCCAAACAGCCCAGCTGGGGAGAGCCATGCTACGTCCACACCAGCCACAGGATCCTGCCACTAGCCACAGCCTGTGTGGGCAGTGCCGGACTGAGCCACGTCCCCGGGAGCGTTAGGGAGGTGGGCCTAGCGCGTGCTGGTACACTGAGCTATGGCTCGTGGCCTTGAGGCAGCACACGTTTAAGAGACACTGGGACTGGCCAGCTGGCTCCAAGCCAGTAAGGACTCCAAGTTCCAGCTCCATCAACCAGGGCAGGCCAGCGCACAGCTCACCCCGCCTGGCCCAGCATGCTAGCAGACAGCGCGGAGACCTGAGGGAAGACCTGCTCCACTCCTTCACCTCCCAGCAGCCACCCACCCCTGCTCCTCACCTCTCTTCTGGTTTGGGGGGCTCAGGCTCTTGTCCCTTCTCTGGGACTGGGGGCTCCTCCTCTGCCAGCTTTTCCTGGGGGACCTCTGGAGTCTCCTGTAGGGCATAACCTGCCTTCTCCTCTTTCCTCTCCTGCTGCACCTGCTGCTGCACTTGCACCTGCTGCACCTGCTGCGGCGCCTGTTGCTGCTTCTGCGGTGGGACCTGTTGCTGCAGCTGCGGCTTCTGCTGCAGCGAGTCCTGCTGCTGCAGCTGCACCGGCTGCTTCTGCTGCTGGTAGGGCTCTCGCTCCAAGGGCTCGGACTCGTACGCCTCTCGGCCCTGCAGCTTGTCTTCCTCGGCCTTGGGGTAGTCCTCCTCATTCTCGCTGTAGTCCTCGTTGAACTCATCCTCTTCTTCCAAGTAGAGGTCATCGTCTTCCTCCTCCCAGCGGGGTGAGTCCTTGTGGTAGCTGACCGAGCTGTGGCAGGAGTGGTAGGAGTCCCCATCCCGCTCGTCGATCTCTGAGCCCCTCAGGCTCTCGTCGGGGTCGAAGTCGTCGCTGAGCTGGGAGCTCCCTTGGCTCAGCTCCCCAGAGGAGGCGTAGCGGCTGCTCCCGGTGGGGCTGCATGGGGCAGGTAGGGAGAGACAGACAGAGGCTTAAAAGGGCCTTTGAGTCACAGCCATCACCTCTCCCTGTCTGGCCACTGACAAAGACCTCACGCCTCTGGTCCTGGGCTCCTGGGAACCTCGCCTCCATGTAGTGCTGTCTGATGCTGGGAAGCAGTCCAGGAGGGCTGCCTCTGGTACCCCCAGGCAGGCAGTGGGTAGTGCAGGCAGACGGGGCCAGAGGGGGAAGCTTCATAGCTTTGCAGCCCAGCACCAGGTGCCTTAAATGACTCCTGGGATACTGCTGCTACGTCCTTAATCCTGCACCCCACAGCTGGGTGGAGCGAACAGGGAGTGAAGCCAGGGCAACCCTAGGGTGCACGGTGACTACAGGTAGGTCAGGACAGCCCAAACTCTCCAGATCACACAGCGAAAAGCAGAGGTTCGGTTCCCTGGGGTACCTTGGCAAGGACACGTGGTGCCCGCAGTCCCCAGGGAATAACGCTGTGTAGGGATCAGCTACTGGCAACCAGAGGCTGGTGGCCAGGCTTCCCCAGCCCCGGCGGGTCCTCGGAGAGGGCCCCTTTTGCCCAACCCCCAGCCACTCCTCAGCTGGCAGCACAGACCAGGAGTCTGTGGGTGATCAGCAGCGACGCCGTCCAGCAATGGCTGCAGAGCAGCTGCACCCTGAACCCAGCTGTGGAGATGCCCCTTCTGATGTGGGCACTCTTTCCATGCTCCTCACCTGGTCCCATGTGCACCTCCCTGCCGCTCCCACCTCTCCATAAGGGGGCACGTCTCCTAGCCACATGCCCCTCACACAAGTGACACCCGTGGCCATGCTCCTTCCCATCCTCCACCGCCTCTGTCCCTCCCAGCTCTTCCCTCCTCTGCCCATCAAATGCTTGCAGGCCCTCCCAAATCCCTTCCTCTCCATCCATCCCTCCTGTCCTCACAGTCCCCCATCCCCCTCATCCTCCCCAAGCAGGTCTTCTCTGCCCTGCCTCATGCTGTCCTGTCCCCTGTATCTCCTCCATCAGCCTTTCCCCTACACCCGCACCCGTGCACCCATAACACACATGGACCCAAGGGCCACTCATGACGGACTGAGACTGGGGCTCAGGGATGGGAATGGTGCAGGACGCCAATGGGGGAGACGGTGGGGCCGGGGAGGGCCCAGGGGCAAAGGCGATTCCTTGTCAAATCAAACACTGGAAACAAGGAGAAACAAAACTGGGTGCCGTCCTCCGAGCACCGCAGCGATGGTGGCGGCGTCTCCGAGCCGAGGGTTCACAGTAAGCGCGCATGCAGACATAGTACAGGGACACACCTGGGGGTAGGCCGATACCACATCTCCGGCACCGGCAGCAAGGTGGGGGCGGCATTTAGGGGCACACGCAGGCACACAGGAGATCCCCGTGCCTGGTTGTGGCTGTGCCATCCCTGCGGGAAGCTGGTGGGAGGGCCAGGTTGCTGCACCTGGGAAATTCTGGGCAGCTCAAGGAGAGAAGGACTGGGGAGACTGTCAGGGAGGGGATGCAACCAGATTTCGGCAGCGAGGGAAGGGGAGATGGAGAGAGAGCAGAGCTCTCCCAGCACCACTTGAGTGAGGTCTCAGCCCGGGACTCTTCCGGGTCCCAGCGTTGCCCTCCTGCAAGCTCGGCGCCAGAGAGAATTTAACGGGCTGGCCTAATGTACAAGAGCACAGACCTAGTGCCTCAGACCTCACGCTGTAACCCCAAGTTCAGGACCAGACCTTTGCTTCCCCCAGCAAACCTCACTGCCCTCAGATGCACTGCATGGTCTCACGACTAGCTTCTCTATGAGACCTGGCCCCTTGCTGCTCCAAAAACATATGTGAGACAGGGGAATTGGCAGCAGCCCTAAAGCTGGGGTTGAAATCAGTTCTGCCATCGGAGGCCACCTAGTCACTAAGGGATTCTCACCTGGTCCAGAGGTCTTGTGGAAGACCTGAGCCCCAAGAGCACCCACGGCCCTCGCACCACACCTCACACAAGTGTCCTGCCCTTCTCCCAGCCCAGGTGGTGCTCCAGCCCTGGCCTGGAGAGAAAGGGACACCATGGATAGGCTGAATGACCCCACTACTTAAGGACCATCCTCTCTACACTGTACTGTGGTAGGCTTGGGGCTCGAATGCTCTGGTGATTGAACTGAGACATCTTAGACTGAACAGCCTAATTGGGCAATAAGGTGCCCAAGAGAGGGGCTGCAAGCCTGAGTGGACAGAGGATAAGGGGACAGTTCAAGGAGCAACTGGGGGCTGGAGGAGACAAAGCCAAGCGGCTTTGGGTCCAGTCTCAGCCAGCCACACCTTGAACCCTCCTCAGGATCTCACAGCCTTCCACACTGGGGTTTCCTGGGACATGTGCTTTGCTGCCCAGGGGTCCCTGCCTGAGTGAGAGTCCTTCAGAAAATGTCTCCACAGTGGGGCAGGTGCCAGCGTAGGTCAGGAGCACACACGAGGCAGTCGGCTCCCTAGAGAGGCACCTCTTGCTGTGGCTGGACATGTGTGCAATGCAGACTGCACCGGTCACCTCCAAGGTCACATGTTACCCCATGAATTTGGTACATGGTCGGGGGGGCTTTGTTAATGCCAGGGACTGTGTTGGGCTGCCATTGCCGGGACTGGTATCGGCCTAACCCAGGCTGCAAGGACCAACCACAGCACTCTGCATAAGGCACAAGGCTAGAGACAAGGTAGAGACCCACCTATCAGATAGGTCTAGGGACCGCCTGCTCTCAAGGGAGTACTGGCGGCTGGTCCGCCTGCTCGACTCGGAAGCGGACTCAGCGTCGCTGCGCCCGTTTGTGGCAGAATCTACGCTATCGTAGCGTCTGCCGGGGAGGAGAGGAACACGGTCAGCAAAGGTCACCAACAACCAAACACGCAACCACAGACACGAGCTCCTGCCGTGGCCACGCAGCCGCCACTCCTCTCCTCGGTGCTGCCCCCCCACCCCGTGTCCGCCCCCATGCCAAAGCAGCTGGGGGGTGAGGATCCCATCTGGGCAGAGCAAAGGGGAGCCTGTGTGTGGCCAGGTCAGACCTCAGCTCGGGTTCCTGACCAGATCTGGGAGGATGCTTCCAGTCGGAGACTTCTCTGATGTGGGGGATTGGTCACCTGGATCTGAACACTCACGAAGAAGCCAGGATGGTCTGAGATCACGGAGATCAGGCGCAAGGGAGGCAGGCGGTGAGCCAGCTCCTCCTGGCAGACCTGCCGCCTTCCAGCTCTGTGGCTTCCTCCTGCCCTGCTGCATCCTCTGCTGCTGCACCCCCGCCCCTGCCCCACTCTCACACCTCTGCCAGGCTCCTACATGCCGATCAGCACCCTCCCCAGACACCCCTGCTCGACACAAGCCGAGTGCCCCTGGGGTTCAGATGGGGACCGCTCATACCTTCCTCTCCCAAAGGGCTTTTCCTTGTTCTTGGGAAATCTCACAATAGTGGAGGTTAAAGGTTGGGGGTGGGGGTGTAAGTAGTGTTCACTTAGGCCCCTTCTACTCTTCCACACTACTCCCACCATCCCAAGCTCTCCCCAGAATTGCAGACTCTGCTAAGCTGAGCAGCAGCAAACAGGAGAGAAGAGGTCTACTGCCATCATCACCAGGCATCTCTTAAAACACCCTGCCCAGAGGGAGGCAGGGAGGTCCCTGCTCCTTTGCAGACTGCACAGCAGTAGGGCCAGGGCCAGAAAGGTTCCCCTGATGGATTTAAGGAAAGCTAAGGTGCTGGAGGAGCTAGCTGGGACCAGCCAGCATGCTAGGATGTGGCACCACTGTGGCCCAGCCCCAGCTGTACCCGTCACTAAAGCTGTACCTGCAGGAGGGTCTGGCTTTGCCACCCCTCGAGACCGTACCCACCTCCCAGGTCACCAGGTGCTGCCCTAACCTCTCCCCTGAAGGAGCTGTGGCTTCCTACCACCCGCTTCTGCTTTTAAAGGGGTGGAACAATCTTTTCCCATCTCTACCTGATTGGCCGCTGATCCGAATAGTCCATCTCGTAGCTCTGCATGGAATCCGTGTACGAGTCCCGGGAGCTCTGCTGCTGGTGCCTCATGGGATACTGGTGGACCGAGGCATTGGGCTGGGACGTGGTGTAATAGGGAGGTGGGATGCTATTGCTGGTCTCACTTCGGTAGTCACTGTCCCGGTCATCCACGGTGCTGTCAGGGTCGTCATCTGCAAAGGGCCAGTTGCCACCAGTGAGTTGGACAGGAGTGTTTCACATGGGATGGGACCACAGAGCCTCACGACAGCTGCACTCAGCAGATGAGGCAATACCAGCTCCCACCTCTATGTTTCAGTTAGCCCGACGGCCTTGGCCCTTGCTGCCATGTGCATCAGCTAGAGCCGTGCCACTTCTTCACAGCCAGCACCCAAGTGAGACTCAGTCTTAAGAGAAGGAGTCTTAGAAAGGCCCTTCTGCAGAACTGTGGGCCCGAATGGTATGGGTGTCTACGGGAGCTGTGGGTGCCCAAGAACTGTGCCCGGCTAGCCCTGTGTATGTGTGGGGTTGGTGTGTTTTGGGCGAGTGTTAGTGCTCCTGGAAACTCATTGCACTGGCTCTAGCAAGGCTCCTCAGCACCACAATGCCCCCTGCTCCCTTAGCCAGGTTCAAGCCACCTCCTGGGCAAAGACCATCGGCAGAGGTCAAGCCTTGGCATGTGGGTGCCTGCCATCTTCCTGCCCGAGGTAGGGCTGCTATCTGTCCCAAGACAGGATGATGGCCCTTTGGCTGTTTGGGGCTGTTTGCAAGCTGGACTCGGGGCAAGGGAGCTGCAGAGTGATCTGGGGGCCCAGTCCAGGGGTGGGTTTAGAGCACCGACCAGAGATGACCACGAATAGGCATCCTCTTCAACCTGCCCCTTCCCTCCACTTCCCCAAGCTCCTTCTAGTAGCAAACACAGGGCTGGCAGCTGGGACGTGGTTTGGGGACATAACTCAGCCTCTCCCAGGAGCTCCTGACCTGCTCCTGCCCAAGATTTAAACCCTGGGGTTTGAGGCCCCAAAGGCAATAACCCACCATACCATCTTCTCACACCACTTCAAACCACAGGCCCTGCCCCCAGCAAGCAACGGAGCCCAAAGAGAGTCCTTAGCCCAGAGGGCAGACTGTAGGGGTAACCACATCATAGGGGGTGAGGAGGGGAGGAGGGAAATGGGATTATACATAAGGGGTCGGGGGAAGGGGAAGAGGAAGGGGACATGGTGAGGGGTCCTTAGGATGCTGACATTCTCCCAGTAATCTCTTGCCATGGACAGGCAGCCTCCTGAGTCTGGGGCCACTGGACCGCAGAAAAGCACAGAGCCTGGTGTCACAACTAGTGAGCCCTGCGGGCACCTGATTAAAGCACCCACCTTGCACACTGGGACCATCCTCTACCCACTGACCAAATATTACAGTGCCATCAGCACACTGTTCCCCTCCCCGGCCCCGCTTCCTTCCTTGGGGTCGTGCCCTCCTCCTACCCCAGAAGGAGCAGGGTTTTGCAGATGGGCCTGTGGCACCTGTCACAGGGGGCTGCCACCTGTCTCCACTGAGCACTGCAAGACACGCCAGCTAAAGTATAGGAAAGTCAGACGTGAGCCCAGAGCCACCCTGTGCCACCCTGTAACCCTCTAGGGCTTGTCTGCATTAACTATAGTCTCTTAATGGGGTTGGAGCTAGAAGGTGGGCTCCACTGGGCGGGGAGGGACGGCTGGCCTCTGGAGGGATCGGGGGAGAGAAGGGAGTGCTGCCTGCCACGTAGGAGAGAAGAGCGGATACTTACTCTGTTGTTCTCCCCAGCCAAAATAATTCCAGTTGCCTACAAAGAAAAGGGGCAGAGACAATAAAGACGGACATGACTCTGGGAGCAGGTGTCAGAGCCCAGATGGGAAAAGCAAATGTCCTTTTCCAGAGGCAGGCCCGACACAAACCCCAAGCACCCCTCCCAGCCCAGCCGATGGCATGTAGCTCCCAGGCTCCAGCACTGCACTGGTGCTCAGGGATCAGTCCTGTCCTGCCCCCCAAGCTTAGTGCAGATCCAGACCCAGAGCTGCCCTGGCCTGTCTCTACAGCACGCTCAGGAGACATGGGACCTGCCATTTCGACTGCTACAGAGTTGGGGTGGGGGGCGAGGACTAAGCCCCTGCTGGAGCCTACAGCGGTGAGCTGGGGGTGGGGGCAAAAGGGCTGAGGCAGAGTCCATGTGGGAAGGGGGCTGGAGGGAAAGCTGAAAGAAAAGGTCCAGGCAGCAGGACTGAAGGACTGGTGGAGCCAGGTCGTGGCCACATCTGGTTCCAGCCCAAACAGCTGCGGAGAAGATCTGGCATCACCAAGGAGCTGCTACGCTGGGCGCTGCCGGCAGTGTCACCAGGGCAGCTGACACGCCGGGTAACCTTCCACCCTGCCTGTGCCATGTAAGCCTGAGGAAGGGAGTCATCAGCTCAGGGCTTGGTCCGCCTCTGCTCTCCCCAGGTCTTCCCCATGCTCCTGCCACATGCGCAGGTTCAACTGTGTGGCGTTGGTATCCCCCAGGATGTTGCGGGGGTATCCCCAGGTGTCCCGCTGCGGTGGTGCTCCTGACCAGCCATTAACCCACCCACCCATAGGTTAAAGTCAGGCCCTGAGCTGGTCCCGGATTCAGGTCCCTCAGTTGGTCACGGATCTTGGCCCACAGGGGCTAATTTATCCATGTGCCAGAAGACAAGGAGGTTGCCCCTGGTCTTCTCCACCAAGGGGAAAGCCTGGGGCAGGAGGAAGGGCTGTAGCCATGTGGGTGCCACCAGCAGAGAGATGGGCTGTGTGGCACGTGCCACAGCATCCCCTCTCCTGTTGCATGGCACTCTGCAATGCCCCTGGCCTGGTGGGGCAGGGGCTTGCCTGATTCACCCCCTCTGCTCTCAGCCCTTCCAAGGCCCAGTTATGGGCTCTGCTCCGCAGCTGGAGAAACTGAGGCAGTGAGTGAGGGAAAGGACCTGCCTGGCCTCTCTGCTGCAAAGCAGAAGCTCGAGAGGGAAAGAGGCTCCCACTCTCCCTTTCTCCAGGGCCTGGCAGGGGCTTCGCGCTCTCCAGCCAGAGAGCCTAGGCAACACAGCTTCCTTCCCACCCTCAGCAGCCCAACCATTGCCTGCCCCCCCTTGCCATCCTGCCCCACTCCCCCTGCCCCTGCAGGACTGACCCAAGGCTGGGACCCTGCCAAGGCAGAGGACTGAAGCAAAGGGAGAGAGAAAACACAGGCAGACGAAGGGAGGAAAGTGGGAGCAGAGGGAGGGCAGGGAGAGAGGGAAGGGACCACGCACATTGGAGGAGAGGGAATCACATCTCATGCCCCACTGGGGCCAGCGGTCCAGGTCAAGTCCCTGCATCCAAACACTGTGAAGTGCCAACCCAAGAGCCCTGCCATGCTAGGCATGCTTCACTGCTGCTGGCTACAAGGCACTGAGACGTGGGCAAGTCTGGAGAGAGTGGGCCCAGGGCTTTGAGCTGTCCCAGTGTCAAGCATGGGACACAGGGGCTGTGCTGTGGGATGGGGGGACCCCAAGCTGGGGTGCAACTTGCGGTCATGCCTGCCCCAGTCTATACGAGGCCGAGCAGATTCCCGTCCGAGCCTCTACCCCCTGCTCCCTCCATGGCCCCCTCCCTGCTCCATCCTGCCCCCATGTTAAGGCATCTCAGGGGCCACAAGGGGCCCAAGTCGCAGCTCTGCAGGAGCTGAAGGGAGTGGGAGGCTGAGGTCCTGCTGCGAGCAGGGGGAGACTGGTACTTACAGCACTGGGAGCCATGCACAGGGAGTGGCTTCTCCTGCTCCTCCTGGAAGGAGTACTGGGGAGAGGACAGAGAGTGAGGGTCATGGCCATCCCCAAGGCTGCCCTGGTCCTACCGAGTGGGGCCTCTCAGCAGCAAGGAAGGGTTTCCAGGCCCCTTCCCTTCTCGGAGCTCCACAGCTCGGGACATTCCTGTTTCCTGCCCCATCTCCCTCCTTTAGCTCTGGCAGGCGCACTCAGCCATGCCATCCTCCACCTGGGGCCACTGCAGCACGTGCCACCCAGGCCAGTGGGAAGCCCCCCAAGGCTGCCGGTTTGGCTGAGGAGATGCACGCAGGCTCAGGAGATGGCAGGGGGAGCCAGGCCCCATTGCTGACTTACGTCATCCTGGTCCCTCATCGCATTCAGCTGCTCCAGCTTCTTGGCCCAGTACCTGGCCTCCTCCTCAGGGATGTCTGGAAGGCAAAAACAGGCTCTGCTGTCAGCCCTCAGCGTCTCCGCAGCTCGCCTCCTTCCCTGTCAACACGGGCTTGCTGCTGCCAGATGCGCAGAAGCAGGGCACAGCTCCGGGGCGGGGGCCCATGACCCCTAGCTGGGGACCAGGGACGTGCGAGGTGGGAGAAGGATGGAGGGTGGCTGGCAAGGCAGGGAGGAGAGGATGAGTCAGAGGTACCTGCCCACCTTCCTTGGGAGAGCCCCTGGAGGAAACCTGACAGGGAGAGGGGAAAGCAGGGGAGGGGAGAAGGAACAGCTGTCCCGTGGGCTGCTGCTGACGGGCTGTGACAAGCGGTGTCAGTCCTCACCACGGCGAGCAGCGAGCCGTTGCACTGATGGTGATCAGACAGTAGTGGCCCAAAGGCAGAGGGAGCCAGGGAAGAGGGATGGGAGAAGAGCTGGGGAGCGCAAGCCCTGGGAGGGAAAGAGAAGCGCCCGGGGGGAAGAGGATTGTCCCCTGGTGACACGGGGGGACCTGGGAATGGATTCTGTGACAAAGCCCCTCGTTGCCCGCTGCAGCCCCCTGCTATTCCAGCCTGGCATCCTGACCCTGTCAGTGCCCCTCAGCTCCCACCCATGCCCCCCTGCATTCCCACTTTTGGGTACCCCCTGAGCTCTGCCGGCACCCCTCATCTGTACATCCAGGGCAGCACGTACCAAGCGGCAGCTCGAAGCGGGTGTCCAGGAGGATGCGGTGGAAGGTGGGGTCCTTGGTGCCAGAGATCTCGTTGTCGGTCATGATGACCTGGGAGTCCAGGGTGAGCCATTCCCCGGGGCCCTCCTGCAGGGAGAGTGCCGGCGGTCAGCAAAGAGGCTTGCTCAGGGCAGGGCGCTCCCCAAGGCCCGGCACCATTCTGGCAGTGCCATTTAGTGAGCCCCAGGCAATAGGCAGGCCCAGGTGCAGACAGAGTCTGCTCCACATCTCCCTTGGCCATCAATCCTACATGCCCAGGTAGCCAAGAGGCAGGGACAACCTGCCCACCTGGGAGTCCGCCCAGGCTGGGCAGCAGAAGCAGTGAGGCTGGTCTCTGCCGATCATCGCCTCTCCCTGGGCTGTACTGAGAGCAGCCACAGGGAGCTGATCTCCCCTAGGCTGGGCTTGGCTTGGCTGGGAAGCTCCCTCTCCCCCCTTTATTGACACAAAAAAAGAGCAATCGGTCTGAAAACCCACCGAACCATGAGGACAGGGGCTGCCCTCAGCCATGGGGCACTGCTGCTTTGGGTATTTCCACCGCCATCCTCTATGCCTAGTTCCACAGGGTGGCACAGCTAAGCCTCACTGCCCCCATGGGTAATTAGGAAGTCTGTGATGGGTGGGGAAACTCAAGCACAAAGGGGACAGTGATATCCCAAGGACAAGCAGCAAGTCCATGACAGAGCCAGGGGCCAAATCCAGGAGTCCTGAGTTGCATCCCTTGTTCACAGTGATAGTTGCAGGCTGGCTGTGCCTTCCTCCAGCACAGACCCTCCTTTCCATCCATGGCCCCACCGCCTACGGCTCGTGGGACATCCTGGCTGGGCTCCCAAGGACCAACGTGAGGCACGTTCCCCAGCACTTGGGAGCTGCTGCTGGGCCCAGGTGGGGCGACTGTGCACCTACCTCATTGGACTGCCGGATGGTCCTCAAGGGGATCCATACAGTGCCCACCATGGTGTCCCAGATCAGCCCCTTGTTCCACACTTCCACCGTCAGCCCCAAGTCCAGGCGGTTGATCTCGCTGGAAGGGAAAGCAGAGCAGTCACGCAACAGCCAGCGCTGGCCTCGGCTTGCTCCCTGCATCTCCATGGGGGCTCCAGCAACATGCCCCATGTCCCCATGTCATGAGTGACTGCTGCCTCCTGAATCTGGGGGGCACCTGCAGAAGACACTGCTGGTGGCAGCCCTGCCAGGGGGAGCACCAGCCCTGCTGACACCATTGGTGTCAGCCATCAGCAGGGGCACTGGCCCAGTCAGGGAGGGCACATGCACCCCTGTGCATCCCCTGCCAGTTGTCTATGCCCCACATGGACCTGAGAACGCTCCACTGGTTCGCCCAACAGGCAGCCTTCCTGCCCTGCTCCCATAGCATGAGGATTGTTTTTGCCCGGGTGGTTTTACATACCTGGCAGGGGAGATCCCCTTCTTCCTAGTCTTGAATGACTTGATGTAGTTGAGGGTGCAGACCTGTTCATGGCACTGCGGGTGGGCACCCCTACGAGAGTCTACTATAGCCTCCCTATGGAGGATCTCAGCTACACGCTGTATAGTGATGGGGGATTGATCTTGGGCTTTCCCTCTAGCTTGATCCTTCAGCGTTTTGGCTAGGGGCAAGTGAGACTGAGGAGACTGGCTGGAGCTCTGCGCTGGGAGCTGTGTTTGTGCTTATTTGTGGCTACAAGACCAGTCTCAGAGCTGGCCCCAGCCCGGTGCCTCTCTCGCTCTGTGTCTGAGCTGTGAATTTCACACGCCGCTCGCGCGTTCCCCTCGCAGTTGCGTAGGATGCAGGAGCCTTCCTCCGGCAGATGACATCCATTTTAAGCACAGACACATTTGGAGCCTCAAATGACTCGTCACTTGTCACTTCAATCTCGCAGCGGAGCGCTCGGCCCAGAGCGGTGGCATCAGCTGATGGAGCGACATGACTTACAGCTGCAGCAGCTCTGCTGCAGGCTGGGGCTTCAGGGTTCGGCCCCCACATCTCGCCAGCATCGCATCCTCTGGGCAGATGGGGCAGCAACCGGGAGGTGCAAACTCCTGCCCCGGCAGTGGGCTGTCCCCATGCTCCACGGTCTCCCACCCTGCCAGCTGTGCTGGCTCAGCGGGAGTCCTCCAGGACCTTGTCTTCTGAATCAAGAGGTCCCTGGTTCCTAGGGATCCACCTCTCTGCCTGGCCCTGGTCCCTCTTGGGCTGGGTGGCAGCAATTTTCTCTACCATAGGATGGAGGATACCTGTCCCCTACCCCTCCATTCTGGTCCCCAGGGCTCCCTCTGCAAAACCCCCTTGCTCCTCCACCCTCAGTGACAGCAGGGTGTCTCAGGCAGGCAGAGTACAGGGATCCTGGGTCTGCCGGGTACCTGGCAAGACTGAGGACTAGGGATGCCCTGATGCCCTGGCAAAGCCTTACTCCTCTCTCTACCCAGTGACAGGCTCCAAGGCTGGCCCTGTCACTGCAGGTTGAAGCTCTTTAAGTGCCTCTGGGGAGGCTCAGAGACATCCCAGCCCCTCAGACACCCCTCATGAAGCCTCTGCTAGGGCCTGCGAGGCGGTAGTACCAGCAGGAGGAAGGCAGGCTATGAACCTGCCTTCCCGCATAGACCAGGGGGATGCCCTATGGTGTCACACAGGGGGATTAGGGTCCAGCCTCTGGCCACAGTGCACGGACCCTTCAATACAAGGAACAGTACCCTTGAATACTCTGGCTCTGTCTGAGCCCCGGGGAGATCCAGGCCATAGGCCCCTGACATCCCAGCCTGTTCAGCCTGTTCCCAGCTCACACGTCCCGTGAAGCTTACGTGACCCATGGGGCGTCTCTGCCCCAGGAGACGGAGCCTGGCCCTGCCCACCTGCCCTGCAGCCCCCTGGGTGGTGGGAAGCACTCACAACATGAAGTCCTGCTCCCAGCACGGCAGGTTCCCGCGCACAGCAATGGTCGTGCTCTTGACATTCTGCACCTTCAGCGTCACGTAGGTGTTGAACTTCTCTGCAGGGAAAGGGCAGAGGTGACCGGGGGGGG
>JAGPOW010001806.1:3868556-3925441 GCA_030014935.1 Caiman crocodilus | reverse complement strand
CTTCAGGCTTTTTGGGGTCCTGGGCTCATCCCACCCTATGGTTGCGATGCTCTAGCACAGTGGGGTCTCACCCTTTCAAGACTCAAGGTGCCCTCCAGATCGTGAGCAATTTGAGTGGTGCCCCATTTCAGCAACTAATGCACTTATTACAGTGCTCACCTCCTAGCAGAGGGCCCAGCAATAAGGGTGGAGGAATGGCCTGGAAGGGCTGAGCCTGAGCCCATGCTTATCTTCTCACATCTCATTGCAGCTGTACCTGGGTTGAGAACCACTGCAAGCCCTGAAAAGGTGGGCAGTACTGAGCCATCCCTCCAAGTGCATTCCCTGGCTGCTAAAGCCATCCTGGAGCCAGTGCTATGGAGCACAAGTTGATTTTTTGCACCAGATCAGCCTCAGGGATCCTGTTAACCCTGGGGACTGGATCCTCTGGGCTGGCTCAGTGCATGCTCATGCAACTTCAGGTTTTGCAAGTGCACTCATCTCCCGGGGAGTGATGCACTTTTGTGGGGCTCCTATCTGGGGAAAAGTCATGACCCCCCTGCCAATGGCACTCTGCACGTCCTTTCATATGTGACAGGCAGCAGGATGTGGGGGGCAGAGGGTCACGATGATGGCTGACATCAGGAGCATCCCTGAGGTGCTGAGCTCAAACACTCCAGGAGCCAAGACTTGCTGGAAGACCATGGTCTGTGCAGGCAGCCTTCCCACAGCCCCTGGTGTGCACGTGATCTGGCGTGGGCTTTTGTTACACTGCTACATGCTGTTTTTCTTCTACTGGGAGTCAAGCCTGGTCTAGGGCTGGGAACTGCACAGCCAACATCCAGGCCATCCCTGCTGGGGCACATGCACAGCCTGAGCCCAAGGTCTGCAAAGCTGAAAACACAAGCCTCTAGACCGGAGCTACTGGGCTGGGCAGGCCGCAGACCCCTACAGCTTTAGCTTGCTCTGGCCACAGGAGGGGGACAACGTCTCATGGAAAACTGGACTTATTGCATCCAAAAGCCAGCAGGCAAAGTGGAGATGAACGAATTTGTCACCTGAGGGGGCTGGCTGGGCCTGAAGAGGTCTGCTTTGCCCTCTGCTTGTCTGGCTGCAAAGTGGTGGAGGGGCAGACGCTGCCTTGGAGGGAGTCTTTGGTTAATAAGGGCTGTGAAATGCAGAGAGCTGCTGGGATCAAAACCTTGGGGGCTGCAGCTTGTGCCCTGAAGTGGGGGTGGTGTTGATGGGCCACAGGACCTCCGGGAAGGAGGACCTTTCCCAGGGCCGAGCAGAAGCATTGTGCCCCTGGAACAAATGGAGGCAGGGCACCGGCTTCCCTAGGCATTGCCCAGACTGGGCTCAGTGCCTGCTGCAGCGCCTGGTTTCAGATGATGAAGTGTCTCTAACTAGGCTTTCCAGCTGGCAGGGGGCAAAATAATGAGCCAGTGCAGGGAGAGGGATTTCTGCTTTTAAAAAGGGGAGAGAGGGAGAGAAAGTGAGCTGGCTATCCTTGAAAGGGACCAAAATAGCCCTCTACAAAACCAATGGGAATGTCAGTTATGAGACGTGCAGACACTCAGGAGCTCATCATGGGCTGGCACGTGGGAGTGGGGGCAGGGCAGAGGGAAACTGGCTGCTCCTTAGCCTCCCTTAGCAGGCCAGGGCTGGGCCAGCGATGCCCACCTCCCGGGACCCAGCCGTCCCCGTTGGAGGGAAGGACAGATCATCCCTCCCTTGCATTTCCCAACAGATGGGCAGTGGCAGCTGCAGGAAGAGGAGGCCGAGCGGTGTCATTTGCCCCAGCAACCTGATTCAGGAACAGCAGCAGATTCAGTCCATTTGGGGGAGAGGTCACACTGGCATTTAGCCTTTCCCTTTAAAGTTGAGGGCATTGCTGCCAGGGAGTGGGGAGAAGAGTCTGTCACCAAAGGATTGAAAGGAGACCCATCCCAGGGTGCTGCATGGCCAGCACAGAGGCCTTAGGTCTGGCACAGCTGCTGGGCCACTGATCAAGAGATCGCCCCAGCGCCAGTGCCAGTGCCAGCTCCTCTCCCCCTTCCCCTCCCGCCCCAACACACAAACCAGGACCTCATTAACCTAGACAGGGAGATCCTCAGCTGGGAGGATTACCCCAACAGCCCCAGCCAAAGCAATGCCCCTACACAGGCAGCAGGGCCAGGCCACAGGTGGACAGGGCAGCGGACCCATGTCACACCCTGTCAAGCAGCCAGCCCACCCATACACCCTCCTGCTCCCTGCCCAGGGTAGACAAGGCCCAGTCAGGAGCATCCCAAGGAAGGCCACAGGAGAACCAAGGCAGCCAATATCCTGCTTGTGTAAAAGGTTGTTGCATATATGCTCAAGAGATCCCAGGCAGGGGGCCACATCCCCTGCTAGAGACAAAGGCAACCCCTTCCCCCCACCTAGCCCGAACTAATCTGACCATGGGGAAAATTCCTTCCTGACCCAAAATATGGTGATTGGACTGACCCTGAGCAGAGAGACAAGACCCTCTAGCCAGGAACCTCCAGGTTTAAGTCCCAGCAGGAGCACTGGTGCAGCCCAGCCACCGTCCCCAGCTGTGGCTGTAGCCAACACTTGATGCCTCTGAAGGAGGCTTAAAAAGAGGGAAGAAAACCCAACCCTGACATATGAGCTCGGTGCGGCCGTGCAGACCTGGCACTTTGCCCACCTGTTGCAGCCCCGGAGCAAGTATCATTAGCTGCATCAGCAAAGGCTCTTTTTTTTCCAAAGAAAAGGGTTTCTGCTCTGAAAGTCTCCCCTTGGCTCATTAAGAGCTAGATAATCAAAGGGAGCCTTTTAAGGACTTTGCTTCCTACTCCTTGGAGGAGAAGCACAATGGCAAAGAGGAGAATGAAAGCCAAGAGCCCCATTTGGGTGGAGACCTCCTCTCAGGGCTGCCGGGTGCTATGGCACCACGCGTCAGCGCTGCACGTGTGGGGATCGGATGAGGACCAGCCTACCCAAGATCTTCCTCTCTCACAGCATATTCTGTGCCGCTCCTTTGAGTACCCCATCCATGGAGCTCTGCCCCCTGGGGTGCTGCTCCTCATTAGGATGCTGCCCCAAATCAGCATCTGCTTTGCAAATCTACTAGCCTCAACCCATGAGATGCAGCAGCTTCTTGCCCATGGGGCCTGGGGCTTCACACTCATGCACTCCTTGGTGGCCAGATTCTGGGGTGGGCTGCCCCCAGAAGCAGGGCCGGGATGTCAGATGATCACTGCTCCCATGTAGGCACCTGAGGGAAACAGCCCTGCTTTCCACTGCACTCAGTGCCCACTGAGCCGGGGGAAGCCCTCTCCCCCACCACTTCCACTGCTGAAGCCTGGCTCCTTCTTTGAAAAGCTGCCACTTCTCAGAGGTGCCAGAACTGGAAGCTGAGCTTGGGAGCAGCTCCCTGCTCTGCCACAGACTTCCCGTGTGACCCTGGGCAAGGCCCTTTGCCGCTTGGCTCCCCCCGCCACAATGTTCCCTGAATCTAACACAGCTTCTTCATGGCACAGACACGAGCCTGCAGCTCTTCCCTTTCCTCTCCAAAGGCAGGAACAAGCAGAGCTAGTTAGACATTTCCTCAAAAAAAAAAAAAAAAAGCAATAAAAGCAGCAAAACCCAGGCTGACAGGAACAAACAATTATGCGAGACATGTGTCTCTCCTGCTCTGTCAGCTTTGCTGATAGGAGATGTCTTGTTGCTCCCCACCTGCAGCTTCTATTAAGTGGTGTGCTGCTGCCTCCATCCTTGCCCCAGTTTTGTTTCTCCGTCGCTTCCCCAGTGCGCATGGCCAGCCCTGGGTTTGTCAGTACATGGCACCTCCCAGAGAGGGGTGAAAGGCGCATTCACAGTGCTAGCCTGGCTTCAGCATTTTCTCTGACCATTTCTTTGTGCAAGACTAGACCTAAGATGAGACCACCTCCTTGGTCTCCAGAGGTGCTGAAACCAGCATGGATCAGGGATCACCTAACACCAAGCTCCTAGGCTAGAATTTCCAAGGAGGCAAAAGGGCCATTCAAAAATCCCAGCCCTAAATCCACGCCTGGGTAGCTAAATAAATGGCCCATAGTCTGCTACAGCATCACTCACCCTTCCACTCCTAAAGGGTTTACTTCCAGTGCATTTGCCTCTAATACGGATTGCACCCCATTGGGCAACAGCTCCCAGCAAGCAATGCTCTACATGTGGAGCTGATGGAAAGAAGAGAATCCATTTAGTGCCCGTTGGGTGTGGATCTGAAAGCACCTCGCCCATAGGAGTGAAGTAGACATTGCATGGCTCTCAGTGGTGTTATTTTGTAGACGGGGAAACCAAGGCACAGAAAGCTCAGGTACAGGTCGCAAGTCACTGGCATCATTTCCAGGTGAACCAGCTTCTGGCCTATGTTTGGACCCCCATGCTCACTGTGCTTCCACCTTTCCTAGCAAGACATCACCATCCAGTCACAGAAAGGATTGGGAAAACCCGAAGCCAGGGCAGGCCATGTCTCTTGTTAGGGTGGAGTCCGATGTGGCTCTTTAAATAAAGGTCTGGCACACTCACCAGCCATTTCTGACAATAGAGCAAGGCAGCATTTATTCACACCTGAGAGATACCCCCCTAGTTATTGTCTCTGTTACTGAAGCACTAAGGGTCGCCCCCCAGCTAGGTGCTCGGAGCCAGGGCCCGAGTGTCAGCTCAGCGTGAGAGCCCCTCTCCTCCCCGGCTGAAATCTCTCCGTGTTTTTCCCTCAGTTCCTTCACATGTTTTCACACTGAGGTTTTTGTGCCTTATGCGCTTTAGTTTCCATATGGCACAAAAAAGGGAGGAAAAAAAAAAGCTGAGAAAAAACAAGCCGTCTCCAGTTTTAATTGTGCGAAGCTGAGCTATATAAAAACCATCGGGTTTTTGTACCATGTCACTCCTGTTGTCTTGTTTCTCTCTCGCTCGCTGTCTCGCCCTCTCCCTTTCTCACACGCACTGAATGAGCTGAGCTACCTGACCAGATGTTTGAAATCCCCCTCCAATTTTTCACCCACCTTTGACACAGTCAGCTTTTCTCAGAGCCCCCCTTGCTCCAGGTAAAATGTCTAACAGGACCCTCACCAAAGGCAAATCCCCTCTGGGAGGAGGAGAGGAAAGCCATTTTAAACCTACTTCCAGCCTGGAACCAGCTGTAATAAATGTTTAGGAATGTGGGTGGGAAAGGCAATGCCAATATCTAATTAACAATAGTGGCTCTGGGAAGAATAACACCCCAGGCGGTGAGTGAAGGCCTTCTCACCCTGGCCTGCTGCCAAACCCAGGCTGTCAATGGGAACGGATGAGCAACAAGGCCCTTGCACTCGTGCACACACCTCCCTCCAAACCCCTGAGCAATGAAAGAGGCAGCCACAGTGGATATGAAATAGCTCATGAAGAACAGGACCTGGTCTGGTCATGCTGGGCTCCCTCACTAGCTGGAGAGAGCCAGGAGGCTCCCGGCCCTGCCTGCATTCCCGTGGTGCTAGCAACACCTGCCGAGCCAGTGCTTCACTGAAGTGTCATTCCTGTGATCTGCCTTTGCAGACAGCAGGAAATAGGCTGCAATTTAACATGCTGCCAGCTATCGTGTCTGGGAGGAGGAGGAGGAGGGGGCTGGCCTGGAACGGTATTCCTTTCCTGAACGTTGTTGTGGACGCAGGGCTATTTTAAATGCTTGGGGCTGTACAAAGAGACCTATTTATTCTCCTCCTCCCAATCCTCTTCATAGCCCTGCATGCTATTCCAGGGACTACAATTAGCAGCTCTGATGGGTTAGATTTGCAGACGATGTCACTGCTGGCAGCACGTTGTTCAGCTCTGAAAATAGGAGCTGACGGTGAAGCTGCAATTTCAGGACCAAGGACAGCCCCCCCCCTGCTCCCTTCCCCGCGGGAGAGCGCTGGGCAAGGAGGGCGCCTCGCGGAGCACCGCAGGGAGCGTGACCCTGCACCCGCCAAGTCAAAGAAGCAGGAGCAAAATGGTTCCTTGGTGGTAAGAGGGCCAGATCCAGCCTGTTATTAAAACAGCAACCGGAAGCAAATCAATCACAGGCTGTCCGAGGCCTGGCTCCGGTCACTGCAGGACCTGGGCCTCTGCAGCCAGGATGGCTTCAGCCCAGAGGTTGTGCAGCATTTGCCTCATTTCACAGGCCGGGGATGAAGCATGGGGCGGACCCAGGGCACACTGGGGGGTCTCAGGTCTCCCAAGTTTCAGTCTTAGGCCAGCAAGCAGCTTTCCCCTGCCCTTGGCAATGCCCCTGCAGGCAGCCAGCCATCCCCCACGTCTCAGACCCCTGCTCTCATCTCCATGGTGTGCCCTACACCCCATGACGTGCCTGCAATTCTCCTGATTGCAGCCCCACCTTAGCCCACCCCCAAGCTGCTCTCATATTGCATTGCAAGGGCTGCCCAGGGGAGAGCCAGACGGCCTTGCTCGTGTGGCTGGTACTCACCGGATGTAAGGGCCACAGGCAGGACCTGCCCACACCTCTCTTCTTGGTGCAGCACTGAGGCTGCTCCTAGCACTGCCTGACATGCCAGAGCCCGTTGCAGCAGAGCCGGACATGGGAGCTGCTGCAGCCCCAGAGTGGGGCCGATACTAAGTTGGTTGCCCAGATACCTGCAGTGCCTTGGCAGCCAAAGCAGGCCCCTGTTACTAGATGGAGAAACTGAGGCACTGGGCAAGGCTGAGCATGAACTGGTGCATCCAAGAAGCAGCTGTGGAGAGCCAAGGCCTCCATGCAAACCCATGCAGCTGACCTCGCCACTCTCATGGCCAGTTTGTCTCCCTGCCCATATTGCTACCTCTCTGCTGCAGTCTGTGCCCTGTTGGGCCCAGTAGAAACCCTCTAAATGTGCCTCTTTTCCAGCTCTGCCTTGCTACCCGCTCCCCTCCCCGGCTACCTGGCGGGAAGCTTTGGCTTCTCTCCTTCTTTCCACACCCTCCACGCATGGCTCCTCCCCATACTGGGTATTTTTAGCCACTGCCACAGCACCTTTGCTGGGCTGGTGAGCGCTGGTGCCATGCAGCACCCAGGCACATGAGAAAGGGGCTGTGAATAGCAGTGAGCACAATGGGGAATGGGAAGGGGGTGAGACCTGCAAGCCCAGTGCTGCGGGGCCCGTCAGCTCCATGCAGCCCCTGGCCAGTGCTCAGCACTGCCAGTATGGGGTGCTAGGGGCTGCATAGAGGAGGGGGTGGGCCTGCCTGGAGAACCTGAGAGGTGGAATGGGATGGAGTGAGGCCAACTCTGCCTGGGTCCCACCGAGGTCAAATTCATCTATTGCTCTTCTTGATTTACATCGGAGCAGCAGAGAAGCAGGCCCACAGAGCCTCACCCAGGCCAAGCCGGGGGACCTGATTTCCATCTCCTCTGGCTGCACTGGCAATTCCAGACGTGGCACTCCTGCCCACACCGCCCCCTCGCGCCACCCCCAGCCAACGCCTCCGCTGTCATTTCTTTCACCCCTGCTGGCTCCCCTCCCCCGCCTGCTGCTTGGTATTCACCACGTGTTGCAGCCGGAGCCGGCGAAGAAGCTCCACCACAGCACTTTTCATTCATCTGGTTCTGCGCATCATTCATGCAGAGAGCACCGAGCACCTGCCACGCTGGAGCAGGGGGAGTGACACTGCCAGGATCCAGGGGGCTGGAGAGACAGGTCTGTGCATCCTCAGCCCCGCTCCCACCCACAGGCTGGGGAGCTCCCTTCTGGAGCTTTGCCCTCCATGCCGCACCTTGCAAAACTGTGCAAGGAGACAAAGGGAGCAGCTTGGACTGGGGCTGGGCAGGAGGGGAGGGGAGGGGAGGGAGTAAGGAGCCAAGGCTGGCCCTAGCTGCAGCAGTGAACTGCTGCATTTTGGGATGAGTCACAACACACACACACACACACACACACACACACACACACACACACACAGAGGCTCCGGATGCCTGAGGTGGGGAGTAGAAACCATCCCCGGCCCAGGCGAACACAGCATGTGGCTCCCCAGTGGGGTCTTCTCCCCAGCCCAACTGCTCAAATTACCACCACAAGAGCCTGGCTGGGAGCCCCCAGATCTGCTGCCAAGCACTGTGCCGCCTGATCAAGCAGCTCCATGCCAGACAGGGGTCCTTCCAGCTTGAGGTGTGCCTGCCACCAGCTTTGGGCTGGGACACAACCCCTCCCAGAGGCAGGGCAGCTCCTCCTGGATGCTGGCACCTGCTAGTACAAAGTGGAAGCCCCGGTTTTGTCCACACAGGGTTTGGCTCTGCTCAGGATCCCAGATCCAGCAGGCTCCAGCCTCCCCTGGCAGCAGTGGTAGAGGTGACCATGGTACCCAGGAGAGCTAAGCAGCCATTTCAGTCCTGCCAGGTCTCTGGAGACCTTGGCACAGCCCCCCCTCTTCCCTCCTCCCCAAGTTTAGGGGGTACAAGGAAGGCTCAGGGGGGAGCAAAGGCCTGGTTTGCCCCTGCTCTGACCCCCATCTCCTGCAGGATGCTGTGCCAGGTGCTGTACAAACACAGAGCAAACATGGGCTGGGCTCTAAAATGAAGCAGAATAGCTCAGCTCTCACTGGAGACCACCTCAGAGAAACTTCAGGACCCACCAGATACTGCTGGAAGGGAGAGGAAGAAAAAGAACATGCAGCTAGATCTGACTTTACATGTTCCCACAAGAGGCGTGAGGTTGGCAGTAGCCCAAGGGTCATGCAATACCGCCCAGTTAAATACAGCGCTGGGTGCAATTAAGCTGTGCCAACTTCAGGCCGAAGCTCATCGATTCTATTACGTCCCCTGAAACCTGCCCTCAGCAGGACACGAGGTATAGCGGGGCACACTCTGTGGCAAGGCTGTGGGTAAGGAGCTGTATTAATAAGCAGGGGATTTAATGCCATGGTCACACCAGGTCTTCTCAGGCTGTGCTCATCTACACACACATGCACAGTCCTCCTCTGCTGCACTCCCATGGCAAATACTGGATTTCATGCCTAGCTTGACAGGTGACTAGTAGGATTTTAGGTCTCCTCTGAAATGCAGCTCAAGGCCCTTGAGTCCCACAGCTGGAAGCAGGGGGCTAAATGGCATTGATTAACCACTGGACTCTGTAACACACATGATGGGGAAGTCTGGGCCATGCTTAGCAGCCAAGCACTGTAATGAATCCTTGTTGCACTCCAGAGGCTTGGTGGAGGAAGGAAAGGGGACAAGTCAGGGTCTCTCCTGAGAGACCCAGCCCTGCCTCAACACAGCTGGAGAACCAGGCAGCAGTGTCCCTCTCCCCTAAAACTGGCTCTGTCCTCCCGAGCTCCCCACCCGCACATCCTGTCTGGGGCAGGAAAGGGTCATGCTAGCTCCATGAGTTGCATCCTACCCACACAGGGCTGATGCTAAGCACTTGCTGGGGTGAAGATCTCCAGAGGTACTATGCGAGGGTAAGGGCACCTGCTCATGCTGCTCCCTCCTGGGGCCTCAGCTCCTCACCCCAGTCAGCCAAAGACCTTCTGGGGATGAGGCAAAGACTCCACCTTTGAAAGGAGGTACCTTAGATCTTGAGCTAGAAAAATCTCCTTGATTCATAGTGGTGAAATCCCAGTAGGTCACCATCTGGGTATCTCTAAGTGTCTTCACATTCCCCTGATGTCAACCAGTTGGGTCCTCAGTGCAGGGCAGAGCAGCCTCTATTTTGCTCTGTTTTGTCTCAGCCCCCAAGCATTTTCAGGGACCAGTCCAGCAGCTGGGCACCCAGTAGAGGCTGCTCTGCCCTGCCATGCCATGGGAGCACAGCCCATAGCAGTAAGGGAGGTTCTTATGGGGCTACAAGCAGCCAGAGGCTCTCACAAGCAGGGGCTCTGCTAGCCCACTGTGCCCACTGGCTCTCACACTGCTTTGCCCTGGAGCCTACTTTTCCCAGGGCAAGGGCCTCTGCCAGGGCCAGATGAGCAAGACAGAGACACTTGCAAAGCAGGGAAGCAGCAAGTGCCAGGGCTTCCCATTGTCTGTGTGAGTCTGCACTGGCCCAGCAGAGCAGGGTGAATGCAAACAGCCCTTAATGATGCACTGTCCCCCAGATGTATAAAGTACTCAGCGCCGGGCCTAGAGGGAGCACCAGTCTGGCCCCCAGAGCCCCTCAGTGCTGGTTGGCTTTCCCTTTGGCTGGTCCATCCAGGGCCAGGCTCTGCTTTGCATGCCCCAGTCCAAGTCCAGGGGTGGCAAGGGGATTATTCCTGGTTTATCTGTGGCAGAGGAGGGAGGTGCAGGTACACCGGGTCCTTTTCCCTGTGCATGAATGCTGCTGTTTTTGGCCCAGCACCACCCAACAGCAGAGAGCGAACTGTCACATCAGCTGCTGGTGCCTGATATCAGAGCAGATGGCTCAGCACCACTCTGCTGGTGACAGCCACATGCACCGGCATGTGAAGGAGAGACCATGTCTCCTAGTGTCCCCAGCCCAGCCAGAGCCAGGCAGCACTGCCCACCCAGAACAGCGGCCTTCTCCCCTCCTTACCCCTCGTGGGTGCCCTCCAGGTTGCAGCTGAACCCTGCGGGTGGGTGAGGATGCATCGCCCTCAGCACAGTGGTGCGGGCACCTGTCTGCTGCTCAGGGCATGCAGGCCTCAGCATCTGTCAGCCCTTTGAGCCATGCAGAAGTGAGTGGCTCTGCCCACATATCTGGTGGTGCCTAGCTGCTCCTCCCTCTCCCAGCACTGGTCCAGGTTGCACTTTCTAGGCAGAACCCCTGCCCACTTCCCAAAGTCTTCTCCCTCCCTGACTGCTCTGGCCCCATCACAGCATCCAAATTCCACGAGCAACTGGGTCCCAGCACAGCCCAGCTCCATGGTCCGCCTAGTCTCTGGGGCAGCACACAGGCAGCAGCTGCTAGCTGGGGGCACAGTGCCATGGCTGACACCCTCTGTGCTACAACCGAGCACCTCCTGCCTCTCTGGGCAGCAGGTTGGTGACAGGCACTGTGAGAGATGTCCAAGAGCTGCCAGGCAGCCTGCCCAATGCCTGGCCCCAAACCTTGCTTCCTGCGGAGCTTGCTAGAGAATGGTTAATGAGCTAGGCAAAAATAAGTCTGGGCAGGGCACACACTGTGCTCTTTGGAGGCTCCATGCAGCTGCCTACTGACCCCAGGCAAGAGCACAGGGCTCCCCCAGTGAGCTGAAAGAATCAAAGGGATGGCAATGGCCATGGGCCCTTACCTCTATGCTCTTGTGCTGTGCTAAGCCTTGCCAACAACCCCCGGGCAGTAGGATGCCAACAGTGACAGCCCTGAGGATCAAAGGGGCTGTGTTTGAACCATGTTGTTCTCCCTGGATCAGCCACCTGGGAGGACTAGCTTGCAGCAGGACAGGAGCAAGCACTATGGGGAGGCCTCCTCCAGCTTTGTTGGACTGAGCTGGGCAGGCACTGGCTACGATGGATGTGCTGGCAGCTCGGCAGTCTTAGGGCCATGATGGGGGGAGCACTGCGAGGGAGCAGGGGGCTGCTGAGGCCCAGGCCAGTCGCTGAGTGAGAGGCTGTGGATTTCAACAGCAGCTTGGGGCTGGTTTGATCCTGCGGCTTCACGGACCAGGTGCTGCTCCAGGACTCATCACTTCCCCTCCCATCTGGTGGGGAGTTCACCAGCTTACAGGCAGACTCATGAGGAGATGCCTGTGCAGCACCCAGCACAGCAGGCCCGTGTTCCTGCTGCAGCCTGTAGACGCTGCCACGATAGAAGCTGCCCTTTGCTGTGGCTGGCAGGGGTCCAGGTGTGTGGCTGCTACTGGGTGTGATACCAGCACTGTGACACCAGCTGCCAGGAACTTTGAGCACAAAATGAAGCTGGTTCAGATGCAAATCTCATGGCTCTAGCAAAGCCCATCCCTCCATGCTCCACCTACAGCTGGACAGCAGCTACCGCTGGGGCTGAGTAGCAGGGATACAATTAAATTGGTATTGGATCTGGACAGCCCAACTCATTATCAGCCACAACATAGCACTGGGTGGGTGCTCAGAGCTCTTCCAGACAAAAGCTCTCTCTCTTGCTGGGAGGGAGCTTGCATTCCTGTATTGGAGATGGGGAAACTGAGGCACAGGGCAGGGAAGTGAGTTACCTGCATTAGACCAGCATCAGCTGAGCCTGCAGCTTAGGCAGATATGGTGCAGGTGCATGTGTTGGCAGGGGGGGCGGGGGTGACATTAGGTTATCTCTCTGTTCTGCAGACCCCTGCAAGAAACTGAGAGCAGTCCTGGCCATGCCCCGGACCTGTTCCTTTTACAGAGGGCTGTGCTCTGAGGACTGATTCTGCCCACTTCCAGGCCACTTTATGGTAACACATATGGCACATGAAGCAACCTGAGCATAGCTGGGAGAAGGACAGTGTTAGCTGTGATGCAGTTAGCTGTAGTGCAGTAGGGCCAAGGAGACCTCGGCATGACCCAGGACCCCCTCTGCATGGCGCTGTACAAACACAGAGCACCAAGATGGGCAGAGTCCAAGCAGGATGTCAGTGGAGCCATGTTAACATGCAGGCCTGGGCTGATCCCCACCAGGGAGACAGATTCCACCTGGTCCAGGGGATGGCAGAGGTACCCCCTCAGATTCCTTTCCCCAATGATTTACCATGTGCTCTCCTGTTGTTTCTCTGCTGGACTCAGATGTGGGATCATTTTCCTTTAGAAAGCATGGCTCCAAGCTCTGATCCTGCAGAGACAGAGCTCATGACAGCTGCTGGCTCCTCTACCAGTGCTGCGAACTCACCTGTGAGCCAGTGCCAGTCCCACAACAGCAATGCGGGTAAGGTTCTTGGGCCTTGCAGATGCTCTGGGACCCTCCACCTTGGCTCCCCTGAAAGCTTGACTTCAGCAGAGGCAAGCCCAGCCTCCTTCCTCTTCTTCAGAGCCCCCGGCCTGGCCTGGCACCAGCTTTTGTGCTTCTCCTATGCTTTGCTCACCATGTGCCCTGGGTCCCCAGGGGGGAGTGTGGACATGGCAGGGAAGGGGGCTGATAATTATTCTATTAAAAAGAGGGTAAATCCTTTTAGTGAAGGAAATCAATGCAGGGCAAAGACCTGGTGCAGCCTCAGCTATTGGTTCTGGCTGAGGGGGAGCTGAAGCAGGTGGAGCACTACATCATGCAGGTGCTTAACTGAGTTAAATAAACTGGGGAGCTCAAAGGAGGCTGGGCACTGCCTTGACTGCTGCTCCCAGACTCTCCCCTCCTCCCCACAAAGGAGCACAGCACTCAGTGAGGAGCGCTCCTGCATGTGGGCTTTGTACGGGGCAGTGTGGATGCTGCTCCCTGAGCTGCTGGATGGGAGGGTCCCTTTGGAGGGGGAGGTTGGAGGCACATAAAAGATGCCTGAAGCCTGGGTCCGCCAGAGCAGCTGCATCCACCTGGAACCCAGGGACCATCTGACCCAAGGATGAACCAGCATTGCTAGAGCTCACTTGCCCAGGAAGACAGGATTGAGAACAACCAGGGTCAGCCGGCATGTGAGCTGCAAGGTATCTGCTCTGCCCATAATGTTTCCCTGGCATGAGCTGGATTTTCTACCTGCTCAGAGAAGCTACAGACAGCCAGGCTCTTGCTCTCTTGCTGAGCTCAGAATATCTTAAAGCACACGAGTGCCACAGCAAGGGTGCCCAGCCCTCCTCGTAAGAATGGTGGGCTCAAACGTGCGACCCTTGAGCATGCTTTACCGAGGGCAGCGAGAGCCTGGCCAGAACCAAGCAATGAGGCAGGGCCTGGCTCTCCTCCCCCTCTGGTGTAAATCAGAAGTAACTGCACTGAGGCCATTGGAGTAACACAGGTGGACACCAGTGTGAAAGCAGAAGCAGGATCTTCAGGACACTTTTATGTAGTGAATCAACCTGTCATTGCACACTTAGCCCTGCCGGTGTGCAAGCCCGCTGCTCAGACCGCGAAGGCCAGACAAAGCCCATTCAGCTACACAGATGGCTCCCAGCAGATGCTGCTACCTCTGGTATTCTGCACTCTCCAAAGCAGTAAGCACTGGGTGGATCCTCCGGTGCTGGGCACCCCATGGCATCAGAGACCCCGGAGCAAAGTGCTGCCACAGCAAAGGGCAGAGTTTGATTCTCTGCTGTGCACAGGTGCTGTCGATAACACCCAGTGGGGACAGGGCTGACACCCTGGAGAGAGCAAGGCACAGCATGGGGCTCAGTTCACTGGGAGGCAGGGAGCAGCTAGGCTTAGGCTCTTTGCCATGACATATCGCATTGCCCTGCCTGCACACTGGGGAAGTCTTTCCCTTGCCGGCCACCTGCTCCACTCGGCATATTCTGAAATGTCAGTTGGCAAAGTGGCTTCTATTGCCATGGAGCTTGTAGTTTCTTTGGAGAAACACCCCTCATGCTCCCCCCAGTCCATCTTCTCCCCCACATCTCATGCCCTTCTGCTTTGTTAAGGCTGAGCATTTAATTGAACAACTTGAACTGAAGTGTCCTATAAGGAAAACTTGGAACGAGAGGCATGGGCAGAGATGGGGGTGAGGAAGGCGGGGGGTCATGTTGTGTGCCAGAGGGTCTTACCCGACCACTGCCTCAGGGCTGGCTTCCTGCACCCTGTCCGGCTGCTAGTGCAGCTGCAACTGCTGGACAGGTTTCCCCCAGGCTGCTATTCTAGCCCTCTCCCCCATACACATCAGTGCCCAGGGCTGGTGCATGGCTCCCCCACCCCTGATTATGCTGCTGCTTTGAACAAACAGGTGGCACTGTCCCAGCATCACAGACACTTCAATAAGATGCTTGGTGACATCAGAAAACCCAGCAGTGCCCAAGTTGCCTATTTATAGAATTGCTGGAAGTGAGAAATGGCAGGGATGGCTCTTCTCCGATGCAGGATCCATCACCAGCACTGCCACTGGCTGAGGCTGATTCCCCTCCCCAAAGCTAGCATTAGTCCTGCTCTTGTGCCATGGGGACCCTGCTGACTTGGGTGTTCAGGTGAGCCTGCAGGACAGGACAGAGGCCACTGTGGGCAGATACTTGTTGCATTTCATAGTTGGCCTCATTTCCTCAGCACCTGGCTTGGCTGCTCTTAATCCTCGTGAGTAACAGGATGCTCAGCAAGTCCCCTCATGGGCTGGGCTGGATTGCTCACCAAGGAGGCATTGATCGGAAGTGGACGCCCATTGTGCTGGGCACAGCAGGAGCTCTGTGCTTTGGGTGTGAGGACAGGAAGGACCTGGGGTCCTTGTATGAACTTCTACACAGAAAGGAACATATTCGTGTCTGGGAAAAGGGACCTGCTCGCTGTGGCATTTGTCTTGGTGGTTTCTCACAGCTGGAAATGCCTGGGGCTAGACCTGGCTTTCCTTCGAGCATTGGCAACCCATGTCTGCATGGCTTCTGGGTGCTCCTGCATGAGTAGTCTCCCCCCCTGCTAATTTGTACTGGGGAAGGGGTCCATTTACACCCCCAAAGTCCATTGTCTCAATGAGCGGATGAAAAAGCAGAGCTGGGCATGACCAGGCTGTGACCCTCTTGCCTGGCAGCAAACCTGGACCCCACAGAAGGGCAGCCCCCCACGGGGCTCATTGGAGGCTGCATCTTAGTGTGGCAGGTGCCAGGCAGCACAGACCCGAGAGGATCCTACACGGGGGAGGGGGCTCAGCTACCTGCAGGTGCTGATGTACAGACCAGTCAGGGCCAGGGGCTCTGGGAGCTGCCCAAAGGCCTCAAGCCTGGCATGCCAAGGACAGGCTCGGGGATTACCCGAGTTTCTGGTTTTAGCCCGACACGTTGCGGGGCTGCCGGCACCACGACTGCAGAGGGGCTCGTCTTCCGGGGCCGCCCACACCCAGGCGCCGGCAGAGGCTGGGGGCGCCCCGCGGTGCAGCCCCTGGCCCGCGAGCCCCGGCCCGGCCGGGAGGGGCTGGGCCGGCCGCTCGCCGGGCTCGAACCCGCCGCGCCGGAGCGCTTCATTCATAAAGAGCCGGCAGCGCGGGCACGGCCACGGCCACGGCCACGGGCACGCCCCGCTCGGCGCGGGAACCAGCCCCGGCGCGGCCAAGCCCGTCTGCGGGCTCCCGGGTCCCGCGCGCCGGGGCATCGCTCCAGCGCGGCGTGGGGGCAGCCCCGCGTGGGCTTTTGTGAATGGAGGCGGCGGGCGCGGGGCAGGAGCGGGATCCCGCCCGCCGGGCAAAGGCTGCGGGGCCGGCGGTGCGGGGCTGAGCCAGGCAGGCGCCTCCCAGCCCGGCCGCTTGCCCCGGCGGCCCCAGGGGACGGGGTGGCAGCCCGACCCCGCCGCGGGGCAGCGAGTGCAAACGGGGCCCCGTCTCCGCCCGCGCTGCGGGAGCCTTCCCGAGCCCTGCCCGCCTCCCCGCTGCCTCCGCCGGGGAGTTGGGGCTGGTCCTGCCGGCCCGGCGCCGGGGCGATGCCCGCGGCACACGCTCCGCGCCGCCCTTACCTCCAACGCAGAGCAGAGACATGGTCCTGGCTGGCGGCGGCCGGAGCCGGCTCGCTCTCAGCTGGGCGCGGGCTGGCGGGAGGCTGGGCGCGGGCTGGGAAATCGCATACTCTCGGCCTGCCCCCGCCCTCTCCCCGCTCGCCGGCGCTGCTGCTGCTCACTCCTGCACTAGCAGCCAGCCATTTTGTTTCAGCACCGAGGCCTATGGACAGCCTTTGACGTCAAGGCGATGAAAGGCAGGGGGAGGCTGCTGGAAACAGCTGATCAGCTGGGATTGGGTCTTAAAGGCACCCGAGCTCTTCCCCGCTTGTCAATGAAAACGTCTGCATGAATAATGCGCGCGGGCACAACCCCCGCGGCCTGCCAGAGCTGCAGGCACTCCTGGCTGAAGGCCATCAGCCATGCTCCTCACCCCCGGCGGCGCTGGCAGGCCCGCCCTGCCCCCTGCTCCTCTGAGATCTGCTCCCCCAGCCTGTCCTTCCTCTCCTGATTCATGGCTCGCCCAGGTTTCGGGGACTGGCCGCCCAGGATCGGGCTGTTCTCAGGAGCGACCCAGGGCAAAGGACTGCGTGTTCAGGCCTGTTGCTCATCCCACGTCAGACTGGCTCCATTCATGAGCATCACATCTTATCGCAGCTGCCTGGGGTTGCAAGGGACGCTCCCGGCACCCTGATGCAGGACATCGTTAACCCTGCCAGGCAAGCAAGCATCATGTTCCCAAAGCTGCAGCAAGGTGATGGCTTCATCCGGCACCATCCACCTCTGGACTGATCATGGAGTCCAAGCTGCTGGTTAAACCACCAGGTTATCCTGCCCTTCCTGCTCCAGCCATAGTGCTTTCTCCTCCCCATTTGTCCTGCCCCCATGGCTGGAAGTGGGGGGAGGCATAGAGCCAAGCCATTACTTTGACTGATAGCTCCTGGGGCAGAAAACCCCTTTGGGCTGTCAGTACAGCGCCTAGCAAACAGGGGCCTTGCACAGATACACATCATACCATATTCATACTGCCTTGCCCATTTTCATCAGTCCACAGCCCTGGTTCTGCCCGCAGAGACCCAGCTCAAATCCCACTGCAGACTGGACAGGCCAGCTAGAAGTCCTGACGTGGAGGGTTGAATGGTGCCAGCACCCCTCTGGAAGCTGTGGGGACTCAGGATGCCAACACAAGGCAGACCTTCCAGTCCGGGGGCCAGGGCATGTGCCTCAGAAATGCACACACAAAGGCAGATGCTGAGCTGCAGCAGCATTGCCCACCTGCCAACCAGGCCCTCTCCTTTGAGGCAGGTGGGGTCCTTCTCTTCTCTCTTAGGAGCAAACAAAAATCTGCAGCATCTCCTGTGAACGTTTCCCCTCCAGGAAGCCCATTGTCCCGGCATCCCTCCCCACTGTGGCTTGGTGCTCCAGCATTAGATGCCACTGCTGCACCCATGTCATGGCTGAGATGTTAGGTGCCCCCTGAGGGCTGCAGCGATCCACCCTGGGGCTGCATTCATGTCCTGGGGAAGCTCTCTGAATGGTTGCATTCCTGAAGGGGTGACCTGGATTTTCCTGTTGCCGGTCATTAGTCTTAGTGTCTACCTCCAGAGCATCATGGATGAATTTACCCTCACAGCCCCCTGGGTGCACCCAACTGTCCTTGTCCCACTGAGGGAGACTGGAGCTTTGGCTCATTTACATTTAGTGTCCAAGACAGCAGGTGCTGCTGAATATACCATGATAGGAGAACTCACAAACTGGATTTGATTTTGCTTTTCCTTAAAAACTGCATTGTTCCCTGTGAAAACAAAATTGAACAAACCAGCATGAATGGTAAGACAGCTGTGGAGCAGATGGAAATAAATTCATGATGCAACATCAGGAAATTACTTATTTAGGGATTCATTCTTCAGTGGGACTAAAGTACTAGCCAGGAAGTCGAAGGCAGCAGGGAGGTATCTCAGAGACCAGCTTTGATCCTATGCTGTGTTACAGCTTTGTGGGTCATCTTTGGTGAGTCAGGGCCAAATCCAAACCTGTCTGAGTCACTCACAGCTCATAAGTGTCTAAATCACTAAATCCAGCCCTAATTATTCTATGCAACAGCCACCTACTCCCTGGGATGTCTGGATTCCTTTTGCATCTCCATGCAGGCCTCCAGAGCATGCATCAAATGGCTCCATTTTGCTCCTAATCCACCTTGGGCATCGTCTCAGATCCATGCAAATCCCCAGTTCTTAGCTGCAGAAGACGTTGCCAGTGTTGGAAGGGGAGGGTCTGGCCACTTTCCAGTCCCATAGTTAGGGCACTCACCCAGGTAGAGGGAGAACAAGCTTCTAGGCTCTCCGCAACCAGAGGCAACCTGGACTGCATCTCCCACTTCCCACCAGTGCCTCATGTAGACCGAAGAGCCCTCTCCAGCCCTCCCTGGTGCAGTTGACCTACTGGGCAGCCAAGGGGGAAGAATCATCGGGCTAGAAAGGGTTGGTAAGATGGAGTGAGACCACACCACAGCAAGGCTGCAGCTGGGAGGGTGCCATGGGCTCCATCACCTGTGCCCAGCCTCTGTCCCCAGGACTGTCCCTTCATTTTGCATTGAATGACCATTGGCTGGAAGGCAGGAACACCCCGAGAACCAGGAGTGGGAAGGTGCTCCTACCTCTTTCTTCATCAATTTAGTTTCTCCCTCAAAGTGAGCTGGATCCTGTGCAACGTCACCCTACCTATGTCCCCCTTGAAAGGAGGGGAGAGCTCCATGCTTTCCTGGGTGGAGCAGGCTGCCTAGTGTTAAAACAGAAGAGCTTGGCATCCACTTGGGGTGCTCCAGGCCCAGATATTTGGATGCAATGAGCTACCCGTTGAGGTGCATCACCACAGATGGCTCTGCTTTGCCCACTGAGGCAGGATGCGTAATTCTTGTGCTGCCCATGGGAAGAGCTTTGAGATGGATTAAGAAGTGGGCCTAAATCTTCCTCTGCTTCAGTTGCCCTATCTGTACAATGGGGACAACAGCCTTGCCCTGCTTCACAGGGACGCTGAAGATACAAGTTCCTCAAGTAGCAAGTGGGTTGAGTGGCTGATTACGAGGGCCTGGGAGATGCCTTTGTAACAGGGGCCCTAGAAACACTTAAGGGATGTTTGCTCTGTGTAGTCTCTTGCAACAAAGGGAAGAATCAGTCCCTAAGCAAAGGCTGTGATTATCTAGGCCAGCGTCCAGCAGAGCACAGCCCATAGAGCACCACCAGAGGTGCCTGCCTCAGCTAATTTGTTTGAGCTGCATGTCTCCTTTGGCAATAAAACCAGTCTTGATTTAAAGACTTCAAACCACCCCAACACACTTCTCAGGAACCCAACCCTCCTGGGGTCCATGGTGCATCTCTGCAGGGCACAACCATCTAGAGTGCTTTGGGCCACGTTCACATTCGTTTTCTGAGGAAGAACTCTTGTGTTTCTTTAGCCTGAAAACACCCTGCAATTCTGGAAGTGTTAATTCAGACAATCTATAACTCATTACGAGCTGCATTGATCTGCCCAGCTTCATACCATCATTTTAATGCCAGGCAATGGGAAGCCAGGAACATTGTGGTACACTTTGAACATGCATCCCCTGTTAGCCCTGCAAGCAGAAAAGAGATATTGGAAAAGTCAACAAGAAGGGATAGAAGAGGCTCATTTGTTCCTGTAATGAAGTTAGCAGACACTTTGGAGGTTTCACTTCAGATATGAAAGCCCCAATTGTCCAGCACCTACAGCCAGTCCTTTGCATAAGAGCAAGCTAGGCAAAAACTGCCAGATCTGGATGGCAGCATCTACACCTACTTTGGTGCAAATAACTACACGGTGGTGCAGAGCAATTGGGGGGGGGGGGAGAAGTCAGGCCCCAAGTCTGCCTCAAGTTCAGACTATGTGGAAGTTGCCCCAGACCACCAGCATTAGGGGAGGGTTTCTCAGGGAAGAGTTTCTCTGGATTCTGGCCGATCAGTTTTGCCAATTCAGAATAAAGAGTCTTAGCCAAGTTAAAGATGGGTGTAGGACAGGACTCACCCTGGGGGACAGGGGGTATCTTATGATAGTTCCCCTATTTTTGTTCACCTGTTATACCTTGATGCAATGCATTACCTGGGTAGGTTGCCTTAGGGTCTTGGGTCATTAGCCTCAGTCTAGTCTTAGCCTCTGGTGCCAACCCTGTGTTTTCACAGGCCCTGATAATGGCCTCCAGCCTCTTTTGTAACCACACCTATGCCTCACAGATCTCACCCAGTCTCTTCTCACTAGGCCTCCTGATCTTTCTAGTTTCTGTACCTCATACCTCAATTTTTGGGCAAATTCAAGAGGAGGTTGGACAATTACCTGTCTGGGGTCTTGCAAACCCAGCATTCATTCCTGCCTGTGGCAGGGGTCAGGCTAGATGATCTGTTCAGGTCCCTCCTGACCCTAGCTACTGTGAAACTATGAATACCCCTGATCCTAGTCTCTCAGCTTCAGCCTCTCCCTCTTCGGGCCCTTGCCCCTTACAGGGTTAAGTGTTACAGCCTGCTGCAAAGTACCACCCTGTTGCACAGCCTCCAGACTCCCCCTGCGGAGGCACACCCAATCCTCCAGTTGTTATAAAAAATTCTTGACAAATGCATAATCCTCAGGGTAACACAGGAAGAGGCATGAACTAAAACCTTAGCCTATGCAGGAACACACACTAAGAGGGAAAGGCTATCTTACCATTGCTAATAGCAGCTCCTCTCTTTATGGACCAAAGTACCCTACATTGAGAAGGAGAATACCTACCACTCCCTCTCTAACACTCAAGACAATGCACTACCTTGAAGACAAACATATATACTTGTCGACCCTGCCCCTACCAGTCAGCTCCTCCCTGCCTTTTAGCCCTACACAGAGGTTTCCCATTATCCCATCTACAGCTTCATTTACTCTCAGCTGACTGCACAGCTTGCTCATTAAGTAGCCTCTATACTTTCTTGCAGCCCTCAGTTTACCCTGGCCTGGTTCAGCTTTGGTGGAGCCTACTGCTAGGCTGGTTCCCCATAGGAGCTGAGAGCCTCTGCTAGTCTAGGTGCTGCCGTTCCAGGGCTATTTACTACCACAGGTATCAAACTTTTTCTGCCCTTGCAGCCTACTGACCAGAGACATCCTATCTGCTGGTCTTGAGAAGCTGAGCCCCTCTGCAGCCAGGTTCACACTCCTGACGCTTTGCCCCTCCAGGCCACAAAAGGTCTGCTCTTAAAGAGGTCTTATAGGATTTTCTTACCCTTCAGCCCTCCCTCAGTAACAGAGCTGGGGTAACCTGTTACTGGGGGAAAAAAGGAGGATTTTTTCCCCCCCAAGAAGCCAAAACCAATAACATTTACTGTTTTAAAACAGCATTTCCATTGCATAAATGGATCCAACTGAATTTTTTGAACAGGCTTAGAAACACTCTGAAAAAAATGATCTGTTTCACTCTGTCTGGGGTTGTACCCAGTGTCTGGGACCTGGTTTATTTCTCCCTCCAGTCACCTGGATAGCAAGCCAGAAAAGCCTTCCTTCATGCAGCTGGAGACCAGATTTCCAGCTGCTTCCCAATCTGCTTTCAGGGTTCATGAGCAGCGCGGAGCGGCTGCAGATGCCCCATGGACTCTGCAATGTGTGTGGTACAGCGTATCTGATGCCCCTCCAGCACTGAGCTTTTCACACCAGCTGCACAAGCATCACTCAGGTCACAGGGTGCCCCCTTGCCCTGGTCCAGCTGAGATTCATGAGTTTGCTACAGCCCCCAAGCTCTCAGCTCTAGCTGAAGTCCTAGAGCCAGCCCCATGCTGCTTCAGCCAGACATCCCACCAGCCCCACTGCCCATCTAGGCCCCTGCGGAGTGCATTGAAATGGTACAGAGCCTGCCCCCCGCCCCCCTCGCCAAGCACAGGCCTCAATTTTGACTGGAAATGACTGGGAGGATCGGTTGGTGTAGCCTAGATACAGCCCCTGCTTAAGATCTCCTGGGCCTGGTTGAGCTTTTAGCATCTGATTATAAAAGCAGAAGAGCCGTTCTGCTGACATGCCAAAGAGCCGAGGAGCCAGCCCGCTGTCTAGAAGCTGCACAGGTCCTGTGGGCAGCCTGGCCGGGACACTAATGAGAGGTTACTAGTGCTCTCACCTGGAGCAGAGGTGGCTTGGGGTAAGGGGCTAACACCCCTCCTTCACCTGGTCCAGTGAGTCAGGTGGGGGGGTTAGGGTGTATTGAGGGGTCAGTTTTAATAGTGATTTGACAGAAAAGCTGGGTTTTACCCAACTGAAATGATTTCCCTGGCACAGGGATCTCCTGGGCCATCACCTCCAGGTAGCCAGAAAGCTATACAGCCCCATCCACAAAGTGATCAAATCTACCCTGTCCCAGGCCAGGTCTGTCTGCTCTCAGTGCCCATAGGGGTATCTGTGGGTCAGACAGCCGTATCCCCATTTCCAACTTAAATATACTCCCAGCCACTTGCCTCCCCCATGCTGTTCCGGTGCCAACACTTCTTAGTGTTTAAATTTCTGCGGAAACCCCCACCCCCGCGAAATTTTCAGTGGAAAATCTGGACAGAAATGAATCCTTTCTTGTTCATACCAGTTACTTCTGCATGGGAAAAACAACTGGACAAACTCCCTATTTCCATTTTCTGCTTCTTGAGCAGGGGCCAACTCTCCCTGAGCGCCCACCACCCCAGAGCCACGCTCTCTGCTAGGGCCTCTGCCCTGCTGGAGCACCAATAAGCAGAGCTGTTCCCTTTCGGGAGGACAATGGCATTCACTGCAGTCAGACGGAAACTGTGAACACCTTCCTGTTAGCGGCAGAGCTAATTTTAACATCAAGAACTGAATGCTACATCTCAGTGCCTTTTCTGTGTCCCTTTAAGAGAGCGGCTTTAAACTTCCATGCGTTGCAGCGGGGGTCTGTGAGGCTCGCTGAATCAATGGCCATTTGAAATTCAGAGCCCTGCCAGGGTGCTCTTGTTATAATTTCATTACGGGTTCCCAGCGAGGTTATAAACCAAGGCATCCACAGGCGAGCGCTTTCCTTGCAGGAATGCCAGGAGGAGATTTCAGCCTGTAATGGAATGCCGTGCGGAGGGCACGGGGAGACTGTCATTTGTCTCCGCTAATGAGTGTGCCTGGTCCTGGAGCGGAGGAAAGGGACGATGTGAGCTTTCCCTTCCCCCAGCCACGTTCTCCACTCAGGGTTGTCAGTGCTCGAGCACCGAGCAAGTGACTCCCCCTCGGCCCAGGAGGCCAGCACAGTTTGGAGGTCTGTTTGGAGAGACAGGCTTCTGATTCATGCCTGGGGTTAAGGTGCAAATCAGGAAGCCTGGGTGAATGAGGGCTCTGCCAGCAGCGGCCTGTGGAGTGCTGGGGTGATGGGATCCATTTCACCTCTGTGGGCCTCAGTTCCCTGGATGTACTTGGGGGATGCTCTTTAGCTGCTCTTTGTCCAGACTGAAACCCCCTTGGGAGTAAGTCAGGTGGCCGGGGCAAAGTATATGGGGGGTCTTGCGCTTGACATGGACCTGGTCTCACCTGGGTCTACTGAAATGCCAGCAGTGACCAAAGAGCCCGTTGCCCTGCCCACAGCTGCCACGTTTAGCTCTGTAGCTGCTCTCTGAGCACAAGATCAGGACCCAAAGTGAAAATAAATGTCAAGTCCCATTACAGCCCCCTGGAGGTAGATATGTTGGGAGGAGGGGGGTTGGGATTTGCCCAGGGAACCAGAATTAATACCCACGTGTTTATGAAACACTTCAGTGTGATCTTTAATCAAGCGGGACATTGGCTTTGCATCATCTCTCTGAGTGGTATCCATGTCCCCCAGTGCCGAGCTGACTAAAAGGGGTGGCGCAGATACCCCCGAGTGCACCCTGGCCCCATAGCACTGGGTTCTCCGGAGAGGTCTCACGTCTCCGCCTTCAGTCTGTGGCCTCCTGCATCAGCTGTGAGAGCCGGCGGGTTGTGGCATGATGGGGACGTGGCAGCTGTCTCAGCTGTGCACACTGGGGTTCCCAGTGGCCACTCTTTGAACCATGTCAAACTCCTCCGAAGTGATTTAGGAGAGCTGACAGCGCGTCACCCCCCCTTGTTCCCAGCCTCGCTCAGCGTGCCAGGCTAGGGGGGTCACCATCACACACGTCTCAGCTCTACCAGCCTGGGCTTGAGCACATCAGGCTGGGGACAAGTTTCACAGACCAGCCCTGCGCCAAGGTAAAAAGCTTCCTTCTGCTTCAAGACACCTGATGGTCGCGTGGACCATGAGGCCAGGTGGGGCCAAGGTGAATATGAAGTCTGACCCCTGCTTAGCACCAGCCCGAGGATGTAGCTGAACGGATCTCCAGCAGATCTTTTAGGGAAACATCCTATCTTGACTGCCAGGTGCCAACGCAGCCAAATCCCCCAGCACCCTGGATAAGCTGGTCCAGGCTTCATAGCCCTCTCTGACAAGTCCTAGCCTCTCGCCTGCTCTCCAGCGGTGGGTGGAAGACAGTGTGCTAAGCAGCCATGGTTTCATCGCAATGACAAATTCTGGATGCTCTGGGCTGGCCTCTTGATCCTTGCTACTCTTTGCTCGCATTTCTGCCCAGGCTGGCAGGTAGTGCCCGGGACTTGGGGCCAGACTTGGTGATTCCCCTCCGCTCAGTTTGACATTGGAGGAGGTGCTGCCCCACCCTGCCTCAGTTCCCCTCTCTGTAAAATGGGAGTGCTTCCTCCTTCTCCTGCAGAGGAGCTGGGAAGCTGAAATCAGGACAGACGGGTGCCCTTCAGGGTGTCATCCACTTTCAGGGATGGGCAAGAGGGAGCAGGGCTTACTGTGGAAATCCCAGGTACAGAGCCCCAGAGGGGCAGGTGTTGGCAGCAGGGGAAAATGATTGCGTCCCAGGGCCGGAAGGGGAAGCAATCAAGCCTAGCAGGGAAGTGGTCTGGGGCAAGTCCCTCGCTGCCACCAGACATGTTGTTGAAAGGATCAGCTTGGCTTCCTCCTCCTTGTGTGTCTGCCAGCTAGGTGCTGAGAGGTGCAGAGGCCCAAACAGGATCTGGCCCCTAATTTGCGAGAGTTTCTAGCTGGGACATCGCTGTACCTCTCCAGAGAGTTTTGGGCTGAGTCAGGAAACACAGCAGCTGCCTAGGTGCTACCACAAGACCCCTTCGGTCTGCCTCAGAGCTGGAGCTCAATGAAACATGGCCCTCTCCCCTCTGCCCATCACTGCCAGGCATCAAATCCAATGCGATACCCTCATGGGAAGCTTCTAATGCCGCATGATATTGGGAAGAGAGACAGAACATCACTTGATTTCCCCCACCTCTCCCCAGGGCAGCCCACATCCCAGCTGGAGACCTGGCAAAGCTGCCCATCAAGAGCCCCCTGCTTCATCCCGAATCTGCCCACACCAGGCTCCCCTGCCCTGGCAGGGATGGAGGCAGTGAGAACTGGAGCTGCTGGCGCAGTGCCCACAAGCCATGCCCGGTGCGTCGGTGGCCTCGACTCGCGGGTGCAGGCACCTGAGTCACTGCGTGGGGAGGCCCTTTGGTAGGTGGGAGTCGCAGCAGGGAAGTGAATAATAGAGTTTGGAGATGCCACGCTGTCAATCCGGCAATTAACACATTTACATTCCCTTATTCCCCTTCCCAGCACTCAGCTGCTGGCGTGCCGGAGCTAATGCGCTGAGCCAGGCTGCCTTCCAGTAGGCTGCTGCATGCATTACGGTAACACAGACCCGGGCAGAGACCTGGGGCCTCTGTGCTGGGCGCTGGCAGACACGCAGGGGCAGGGAGCCCTGCCCAAAGAGCTCAAAAGCCCAGACAAAGGGCAAGAAGGGAATCGGCAGCACAGGGAAGGGCAGCAACATGCCTAAGGTCTCCCAGAGGGTCAGAGGTACAACGTGGCCCCTGCACTTGCTCTCCCAGCTGACACTGCTGCCCAGAGCCATGCACACAGTCACAAGCTAGGATCAAAAGCCAGCATGTCTCCAGCCGGAGCTCATGGGGCAGCACCATTCGCTGGGATAAGTAATTATTCCAAGCCATGGAAAGAGAAGGGAACCTATGCTTTGCACAGGTCTGAAGCTGCCCAGTAGAGGCCAGTGATGGGCACACCTCCCATGCCCTTTGCATTGGTGTGATGCTGTAGCCTCAGCCAGCTGGTCCCGGATTCTCTACCAGGGCACCGGGATCTTGCTGGATGATGTTAGGCAGGGCCCTTTCCTCCTCCATGCCTCAGGTTTCTGGGAATGAAGATCTTCAGTTCAGCAGTGCTGCATGTACAGGACATGCAGGTTTTGCTCCTAGATAAAGCCACCGCTTGGCATGGTTGAAGCCTTTAGCACCTTGTCACACCCCATCATGACCCTGTGGCCCACCCAGTGGCCTGCAATGCCTCACAGCTGGCTGAAGCCTAACCATTGCTAAGAGCTGGTCGAGGTCTTCCCATTAGCTCCAGTGGAGATCCCAGGCAAACCCCACACCCGGTGTGCCCCATCCAGTGCTCCGCCAGTCGCAGACAGCTGGGTATGTATAATTCCCCAGTGCAACGCTGTGCCAGCAAGCTCATGGCTGGGGGGCATCCTTGGCAAGGCGTTCTGGTTCCCCTGGTGCTATGGCGCTCCTCAGGCTTCCTGCTACAGACCGAAAGACAGATACATGTCAGGTTCCCCGGGGTTGTGCTCCCAGAAGCCCCATCTCTAGGCCTGGTCGGGTCTTAGCACTATTTTGGCCACTGGCCGACAGGGAGGCTGTGGGGCCTGGAGCGTAAAACACAGTGCTGGAGACCCGGGGGGCCAGGGTTCAGTGCTGAGCTCTCCCATCAGCCTGCTCCATGCTCCTGCTCTCTGCCTCAGTTTCCCCATCCATGAGGTGTGCCTGCAAACTATGTGGAAGCCTCTTGGAAAAGAAGACCGGTCTCTGCTCCTGGGGACAACAGCTGCCAAGAGGAAGGATGCAAGTCTTGGGCTGTTTCCCGCATGCTTGTTCCTGTGTGGGTCAAGCCTTTGCATCTCTGCCACAGGTCCTTCCTGGTCTGATGTTGGGGTGGGAGAGGAGGTGGTTTCCAGCCTGCCCCTTTCTGCATCCCTTCCTCAGGGGCAGCAGCCTGACACAATGCACCCAGGCAGGAGCATTGTGGGGATGCCCTGGGCTTGTGGGGGCCAGAGGATCCCGTCAGACTGCAGAGCGGTTTGCATCCCCAGGGAAGGATGTGCTGTGCCCTGCAAAGCACAGCCACTCCTGCAGGGCCCCAGTCAGCTGGGGGAAGGCAGTCGAGTCTCCCTGGGGCAGAGGCGACATCAAGGGGGTACAAAAGAAGAGCCCCTGTGCACTTGCCTGGGTCAGGGACAGGCCAGAGGCTGTGAATCCAATGGCCTTAGGGTCTGTGAATGGTTCATGGAAGGCTTTGGGAGGCAGAAATGGAGCAGGGATGCCCTGGGAGACCCGGTAGAGTAGAAATTACCCCAGAGCACTTTGAATGGAGGAGGGAGGGCCCCTGGGGACCCAAATGGAGCCGGAATGGCCCTGGGAGACAGGCACTGAGTGGGGTTGGCCCCAGGGGCTGTGTATGCGGCAGAGATGACTTCAGAGAGATATGAATGGAGCAGGAGCTGCCTGGGTGCTGTCAATGGCTTGACGTGATTCTGGGGGACATGGATGGAGAGCGGATAGTCCTAGGAAGTCACTGCCCCTGCCTGTCCTGTTGCTTTTGCCTACTTCCGCCCTCAGTTCTCCCCTTTTGCTTTGAATACAGGGATCTGCTGCAGTTAAATTTCAGCTGCATGCCTTCCTGATGCCTCCAGTGACAGCCAGCCCCATGGCCGTGGTAGGTACTCATGCCAGTGGGCTGCTCAGCAAATGGCTTGAGGCAGCTGTGATTCAGGCAGGAGTCCTGTGAGCAAGGAAGCGATGAGCCCCCTGAGGGAGAGAGGCCAGGCTACCACTTGGCCATACGCGGAAGGGTTGGGTGAACCTGCACCATAGTCTGTGCCCCTGCCAGCTGGGCTGTGAGCATCCCCAGCCTGGAGGAGACAGTTTCTGTGCACGACGAAGAGACCTGGGACAGTGACCCCATGGGTCCTATACGGCTGCACCAGAGCCAGCCGGGGGTTAGGCTGCAGTTTGTCCGCTCAAGCTCCAGGATCCCCCGCAGGCTCCAAGCAAGACCAGGGCTGCTATGTGCCAGGTGCCAGCCAATGCCTGCTTCAAAGACCCTGCGGTCTCAGTAGGAATTGAGGCCAAAGAGGGGCCCTGGCCTGCCCAGCACAGCTGTGCTCTCCCTCCTGGACCACTTTACCATGAAGCTGTTCTGCCATAAGCAACTGAGCCCCAGCAGGAGATATGGCCTTTGCAGCCTGGGGATACAGCCCCAGCAGAGAGGCCAGGAGCCTCCCTCCTGGTTTGCAGGCCCCCACATGAAAGGGCAGCGCATCCATTCTTCAGGCCCTGTTCAGCCATGGGCTTCTCCACTCTGCTGTCCCTCACAAGGCAGGTACCTGCCCCCTATACCAGGACACCAAACTGGGTCTCATCCCAAATAGGGATGCCCAAATGGCAGCCTTTGGACACAAGAGCATGGGTCCTTCTTTACTGCTAGATGCCAGGAAGGCGGAGAGGCAATCATCTATCATGACACAGGGTCCCTCGACGGCACAGGCTAAAAGTGGGTCCTCCAGCCCCTGTCTGTAGCCAAGCCAGGGTCCCTTGGGGCTGCTTCTGCTCCCAGCATCGCTCCACATGTGTTCTTTGCAGAGCGCTGGATGCTGCCTGTGCACGTGCAGTAATCCCAGAGCAAGGCCCTGGAGAAGCTCCAGTCCCATCGCCGGATGAGGACATTGGTTTGATAACAGACATGGCCATATGGAGCCCTCAGCTCTGCCAAGGCCCGGCCTGCCCATCATGGCCACTTGAAAGCATTTAAACAGCCAGAGCTATCAGCGCCACTCCCAGCTGCATAATTAGCCTCCCTGACCCATCTCACATTGTGTTGCTGTGTTTTAGCCCAGATTTTTTAGGCACCTCAGGGTGGGACATGGGGAAAGGGCAGTGTGTATAGGGGATGGTGTATGGAGGGGTTCCCCCCCATAGGCGCTGCTCAGCGTTTCCCCAGGACCCTTCATATCGGTGGGGCTGACAGGTGGAAGGTTACCCCTGTGCTGCAGGACTGCATAGTGCACAGGGGAGCTTGGGGGCAGGACAGAGGGCATCAGCACAGTTACCTGTGTTTGCGGGAGCCCAGGCTGGGATAGCAGAGGTCTCTGAGTCTGCAGGATCCAGTGACCAGCTCCCCCTACGCTCAGCACTGGGTATGGGGTGGAGTTCCCCCAGTGCACGGGCATCATGTTACCCTGGCATGTTGCTGTTTGAAGTCTCAGGTTCAGGGTCTGTGCAGCCTCCTGCTTCCTGACCATCCCACCCACAAACAGTGCAGCAGGCTCAGGCCTGAGCATGCCACGAGCCCTGTCACTTGCTATGTGGCCCTGTAAGGGGCTCAGCCCCTGAGCCCCAAAGATTGCACCGCGGGCCAACAGACAGGCCCCGTGTCCTGTCTCTTGCCCTTCCTGCCCATGCAATACCAAGCAAATGCCCCGTGTGCATCCTCAGCCCCAGCAGAGCTCTGCCCAGGATGCAGCCCTGCCCCTTCTCGAGGCAGCAGGGCAGCCGTGGGGGTCAGGACACACTGGTCACCTGGGTACTTTGCCACCCTCATCTGCCTTGAGCGATTTGTGTTATGGCAGGGGTCTCAGAGAGCCCGAGGTGGGGTCCTGTCCTGACACCTCTGGGTCTGGAAGGAAGGAAGGTCACTACTGAATGGTATCAGCAAGGCAGTGACTTGGCCAAGGTCCCCAGGAGGCCTGTGGCAGCACCCTGGTCTGCCCCCTGGACCCTCCGGCTGTACCTCCCCAACCTCCAATCCTCTCGCCCCCTGCAATATATTTCCCCTTCTCTTCCTCCCTCCATTTGCCCTCATCTTCCTGTCTCACTCCATTGCTGTTTTCTCTGCCTCTTTCCTCTCCTTTCTCCCTCCCAGGCCACTCCCCAGCACTGCAGCAACAGCAGGGCCTGAGCCCCCGCCTTGGCATCGAGATCCAAACTCCTTGCAAGGGCCTGCGCACGGCGCTGGCGGGGGGGTGCTCTGCCCAGCCCCACCATGGGCCTCGGGGTGGGGGGGGGGGCAGGGAAAGAAATGCAATTTGCTCTCCAGCATTTTAAATAGTCCCGTATCCATGACAACATCCGTAGTGGGGTCCAGGCAGTGGCCCTGGAGCCAGGAGCAGAACAGACGGATGCAATATGCTGATCCTGCTTTATTAGCTGGAAATCCAGCTAGTTCCTAGCCAGCCAGGATGAACCCTATCGGCATGGCTCCCTGAGCCGTCCTGCTGGTCTGTGGGCGGCCGGCGCCCTCTCTTGGCAAGCAGAGACCACGACGGTCTCCCAAATCTTTGTCTGAGCTCTGAGCGACACCTTGCTGAGTGATTACAGATCCCTGGTTGGGTCAGGCTTGCAGCCCTCCATGCTCAGCTCTGCCCAGGATGGCCAGGGTCAGCATCCCTGGCCTGGAAAGCTCCCAGAGGTCCGGCAGTCCTGCACCATGCCTCATCTCTGAGCCGCTGCAGGTGACAAAAGAGCCCTGGGACCGAGGGCACTGCCCACTCCCCGTGGTCTTGGGCACAGTGGTATGGGACCTCTGTGGGTCAGGGCAGGTGCTGAGCACACCAGCTCCTAGCGGGACGCAGCCAGGGCTTGGATGGCATGGCGCTGGAGCAAAGGGATAGGTCACTAGGGCAGCATGTGCCCTGCTGAGCTAAATAGCTGCATTGGGCATCACTAGCCTGGCCCCTCAGCCTCATTTTGTCCCCTGTCCTTTGAGGAGCTGTAAGGGGGCAGCAGGTTTCAAGGCCAAGGCTAGGCTCTGGGTCCCCTCCATGTAGTCACCCTGCCACACGGCTCCTATTAGCTGGCTGGCACTGCAGCAGGCAGGATGGAGGCCCAGGTCTCACACCCTAGCACCTGGCTGGTTAGATCACCCCTCTGCAAGGGCAGCAGCTCCTTCTCCCAGGATGCAGCTCCCATAGCCCTCTCTTCCCAAGCTAACTCTCTCCCGCCAGGTCTTCCTCAGGCACCCGGCTGCTTGTTCTGCTCCCCAAAGCTCAGCTGTTCCCTCAACGCTCTGCCCTGCTTGCACCCACCTGGCCCCTTTCTGCAGGCAGTGCTCCCGTGCTTGCTGCCCTGCTTCCCTCGGGTGGCTTGGCCTACGGGGCAGCCTCCTCCCACCCCTCTCCACTCTCGGCTGGAAGGCAGGAAGGGGGCAGCAGTGCCAGAAGTTCAAAAAAAGGCTGGTCTGGGTTAAAAAAAAAGAGTTTTGCAAACAATATCCCGAATTGCTCTCAGTCCAGATAACCGGGAGAGAGGGGATGAGCAAGGAGCCCAGGGCAGGAGCACGCAGGCTGAGATGGGGCTGCGAAGGCGCTTTCAGAGGGTGAGCCCGTGTGTGCACAGGCCTTTTTGGAACAGGACCCTCAGGAAAATCTGGCATTTCCTCCCTCCACGAATTTCTGGCTTTGGGTCAAACATGGAAATAAAAACCAAAGCAAACCAGAAACGAAAAAAAAGACCCTAGCATAAACTACCCCGAGCCCGGGGTTCCTTCTTTCTCTTTTCCTGCTCTTCCTTTTTCTCCTTCTTTCTCAAACAATCCTCTCTTTTTTGCCTCCTGCTTTCTGAGCCCATGGGATGTGCTGGGTCACGTCTTGGAGTCTTTCTTTCCAGAAGGTGTCGGGAGCCTTTTGGAGCAGCAGGCTACTTCTGACCCATCGGCCAGCACTGTTGCTTCCCCCCGGCGGTGGCTGCAGATACCGCCCCCACTGCCGAAGTGCTACAGACATCCAGACTTCCTGGGCCAGATCCAGTCACTTGGTGGACTGGATCCCACCTGTGGGGCTATAGATTGCCAACCCCTGCCTTACAAAGCCAGCATCCTCCCATAACCCCTTGACCCTTGGAAAAGAGACTTGTAATAAAATCCTGGGAGCTGCTACCAGCTCTAGCTCCTCGAACTGTAGTGTAAGGCAGGGTGACCAGGACCGCCACCCCATCACTGACTTGTGGAAGGGGGGGGCAGAAAAAATATTGCCCCTACAGCTGCCCAATGCCAGCAAGAGGGTGGCAGCAGACTTTGACACTGCCCCGATGGGTCACAGCTGCTCTGGGCGCTCGGCTGCATCGGTCACCTCTGCTCTTCATCAAAGGGTTGTTTCCTGGCCCTTAGGGCAGCTTTAGGCAAGAGGCTGACCACAAATCTTCTTTGCCACCAGCTCTCTGTGCCACATGCAGCCCAACAAAGCTCGAGCGGCATTGCTTCTCCTGCAGGGTGGATCTGCTGCATGTGCAGGGCTGGCGGTGTCACTGCGGAGCTGGCGGGGGAGGCCAGAAGAGCAGGGCTGCCATTGAATGGTATGTGCAATTAGTGAGGGCTGGAAAATAACAGTGCAGCAGGCGCAACTTCCCACCCAGAGTGAGAGCAGGGCAGGGAGGGACAGAACCAAGCGGGGACGAGGCAAGAGGGCACGGAGAAGGGGAGGGCAGCAGAAAGGAGGGGAAGAGAAGGGAGGAGACAGGGGACAAGGGAAATCGGGGGAAGAGAGAGAGAAAGAGGGAAAGAAGAGGTAAACCCATTGAAAGGGACAAATTAGAACAGAGTATTTCCGCCTGTGCGGCGGGGACTTGTCCTTCGTGACCGGCTGTGCTTCCCAAGAGGTGGCCCAGCTCCTTGGCGCTCATGGTAGGGTGCTGTGGGCTGCAGCACCCAGGGCAGCGTTTAAGGAGAGGGTGTCCTGAGGGAAGAGCTTGGAGGAAGGTGTCCTCCCCTCTCCCTGGGCCAACTCAGGATTGAACTGACTGCACAAAACACCACCCTACGCAGGGCTCCCAGCTCTCTAAGCCCCCTGTGTCCCCAGGGGTATGATGCCCACCCACTGCTCCATGCCATGTGCGCTGTATATGCTAACGCATGTATTGGACATGCTACTCTATACCATGACACGTGCGCTGTGCACGCCTTCCCGTGTCACACGTGTGTTGTATACCTACCACATCCCTCTGTTCTTGCTTAAGCTGGTGGCTTAAAATAAAATTTGAAAAAAAAACCCAGCTGCCATTTGAGATTGCACTGGCCCCCAGCAGACGGGCCGGTGAACAGAGACTGGGAGAGGGTGTGAGAGGGGTGTGAACAATAAATGCAAGCAACCCTATGGGTGTCAGCCTGGATCCTTAAAGGGGCTTGCTGCCCAGGGATTTCATGGGGCTCTCCTCCACAAGGTATATGTATATCACATACCAGTGTGTAAATTATTAACAGTGTATAGTCAGATAATGAGGGGCAGGGAAAGAAGGTCCATGGTGGGGGGAGGTGACTTACACCAGCTGATGGGCAGAGGTGGATACAGAACCAAACCACTGTCCCGAATTGCTGTCCTGTGCTCTGGGAAAACTTGTTCTGCAACATGCATTTCTCAGGTGGAAGGGTGTGTGTAAGACAGGGAGAGAGAGAAAGCTACAGGAAGAAAGTTGGTATATAGAGCTTGCCCTGAGCTGTGAATTTTAGATCCAAGCTTGCCTCAGGGTTTTCCGGCTTTGGACCTCAGGTTCCTTTTCAGGATCTCCACCGCCAGGCTTGCCCTGAACATCATCAAAAACGAAGGCATGTGGAGTAAATTGTCTCTTCTTCTGGTCGGCCTCCTGAAGCATGTAACATCTGTGTTCTCTTTGGAAAGTACAGCCCATTGACCGAAGGGAGAAAAACAACCCATATTTTAACCACATGTACATGAGATAATCATCTTATGACCACAAGATACAAAGTCAAATTATAATTACTGGGAAGATGGATATTAAAAGCTACCATGCCTGGATAATTTACAGAACCAGTTGCCTGGTTCAGAACAGTGGTACCTGAAGGAGACCCCAATGTATAGGAAAATACTATTTTTATTTTTTTTTTAAAGTCATCATTTGATTTGGAAAATGTTATCTCCTCAAACGCCCAGCACGGGAGGAGCGCACACTGAGCTCACGATGGTATAACCAATTTAACATGAAGTTTAGTTCTGAAGTCCTTCACAAATAGTGCAATAAGTCTGAATTACGTTCGTGAGCAGGACTCAACATTTTAAGGCAAGAGCATCAGAGGGATGTTGATTTTACCAAAAACAAACTTTAGACATCCAAAGAAATTCAGAGGAGATCTGACCACATTCAGATGTGGAAATCAAATCACCAAAATAACCGTAACTCTGCCTTGCAATGACTCCATGCTATCACCACACAGTTACGACTAGGGGAGGTTAGACGAGAGTGAGAACAGTGCAGTTATCTTTTGGCTTAATGCAAATTAAGGGGTCAGACTAGATGGCCTGCTCTAGGCCCCTTCTGACCCTAGGTACCATGATACTATGATACTATGAAATGACACTACTGATAGCTGGTTCCAGGTATCATATTTTTATTCCCTTCTATTGACCCGAGCAGGGGATGGCAACGTATGGTCTGTAGGACAGATGTAGCTCATGGAGCTACTGGATCCAGTTCACGGAGCTGGGGGTGGCCTTAGAAGTGTGAAAACTGAACTTTATCTTGGAATAAAATGGGGTATCCTGGGATCAAAAATGTGTTTGTAGCTTCAGACTTATATATCTGGACCAGAGCAAACCAACAGGAGGGCTCAAGAGAGGTAGTCAGCTGTGTTAGTCTGAAGATAGGCAGAAAGCAGGGCGGGATGAGGATGTAGTCCCTTAACTCGTTCAGAGAAGCATGAGCTTTTGTAGGCTACCGACTCCTTTGTCAGATGAATGGATTTGCAGGAAGCAGAAGTATGAAATGGAAAAGAATAAAGTCATTTAAATACAAGGGATAGGGAAACAGGGAGGAAGGGAGCCAGCGCTGCTGAGAGAGGGGGAGGAAGATTGAAGAGCTCAAAAGGGACAAATAAAGCAGCAGGTAACCCACTGAGGGCCATAGGGACTAGTCCAGGTAATGGGAATTCATAGTCTCTGAGACCGTACTTAACACAATCGAGCCTGTGGGTGACGTCTTGCTCTGCAATATCCCATTCAAGTGGGTTTTAAATTGTTGGTGTTGACTCTGAGGTCAGCAAGGGAATGTCCAGGGTGGTTATATTGTCCTGGCACCAGCTTTTGTGTCCTTCTGGAATTGATGTCAGACTGGTGTCTATTCATCCCTTGATGTCAGATCACCCCGTCTGTCCAATGTACACAGCAGAGGCGCACCATAAGTAGGTGATGGCGCATACAATGTTGGTAGAGGAGTAGGGGAATGAACCCCAAATGTTATCATCCATTGTGTTTGGCACAGTAATGTCCAGGAAGGCTCAAATAATTCAAGTGCTGTATGGCCTGGTAGCTGATACTCAGTAGGTAGTTATTTAAAAACAGTGTTTGAGTCCAGAGAACTTTGCTTTTCCTCATCAGCACTTCTCTTGAAGGGCTTGTCTACTAGGGCTAGGGACAGAAGTTACGCATAAACTGGTTTAAATGATCTGAAACTAGTTTAAATCTATAACAACAGATGTTCCGTGCATATAAACCACTTCCAAAATGGCCAACACTAGTTTGAGATAAACCTGGGTAGATGTAGTATCAGACTTAACTGATTTAGGTTAAACCAGTTCATGGACCTTCTGTCCCAGATCTTGGGGATGGTCAGGAAAAATAATTGGAATGAACTTTTAAAGTGTGTTAAACTGCATTAAACCCTTGTGTGGATGCTTTTATTCAGAAACATATTACTTTGGAAGTGAACGAAACTAAATCAAGTGAAGGGCACTTTCATTCTGAATAAAAATGTTTACAAGGATTAAATGCAGGAACAGAGCTTCCTAATCAAGTTTATGGATGACATAACACTGCGAGGGCTTGCAGGCATTTTGGTGGGCAGGATTAGAGTTGAAAAGGATCTTGATAAATTAGAGAACAACAAAACAAATTCAACAAAGACAAATGCAAGTTGTTGCTCCTAGACAGGAAAAGCCAAATGCACAAGTACAGAGAGGGGGATAGCCGGCCTGGCAGCAGCACAAGAGAAAAGGATCCAGGAGTTATGTCTGATCACAAGCTGGACCCATCAGCAATATGATGTTATTGCAAAAAAAAAAAAAAAAGTGTAATGGGATGGTCGCATTAACAAGTATTTTATGCAAGACACGGCAGGTGATGGCACCATGTTACTCAGATCTGGCTAGGCCTCCACTGGAGTATTGGGAGCAGTTCTGAGCTCTGTCTTAAGAAGGATGCAGAGAAAATGGAGATGAATCAGGGAGAATGCCAGTGACGGTAAAGGGGTTAAAATGCAGGCTGAAGGAGGAACGGCAAGGAGAGCTTGTATGTTTAGTTCGAGAAAAGTAGATTTGGGGTGGAGGCATGACCGTTCTCCCTTTTCCCCATGGCAGTTTTCAGGTATTTGAAAGGCTGCCACAAGGAAAAGGGAGAACGGTTCTTCCTGCCACAGCAGCCGGGACAGGAAACAGTGGGCTTGCACTGCAGCAGAGCGGATTTAGATGAAAGCTCAGAAATAACCTTCCCAACTTGAAAAGCATCAAGACAGTGGAACTGGTGGCCACCAGAGGAAGTTGTGGGACCTCCTCCACTGGAGATTTTCAAGAGGAGGTTGGAAAGGCATTTATTTGCCTGGGGTGGCTTAGGAGCGGCAAACTCTGCACCTTTGCAGCAGACTGGATTAAATGCCCCTGGACGCCCCTCCCAACCCAGGACTCTGTTCTGCTATTTGCTTTGAAATCCCCCCTTTCCCTAATTCCAGTTAATTTGCCTCCCCATCCTTGTGTAGACAAAGCCCTGGGTTGTTCTCCATTGTGTTAGTGCATAGATTTCATAGACATTAGGGCTGGAAGGGACTTCGGAAGATCATCGAGTCCAGCCCCTACCCCAGGGGCAGGAAGTTAACTGGGGTCAAAGGATCCCAGCAAGGTAAGCGTCCAAACATTTGTTGGAAGAGTCCAGAGTAGGTGCTTGCACCACGTCTGGCGGCAGTCTATTCCAGGCCTTGGGGGCTCGGATCATAAAGTTTTTCCTTATGTCCAGCCTAAAACGGTCTTGCAGGAGTTTGTGACCATTCGACCTTGCCATCCCTTGGGGCGCTCTGGTGAACAGGTGCTGCCCCAGATCCTCATGCACACCCCTCATATACTTACAGGCTGCCACCACGTCACCCCTGAGCCTGCACTTTTCCAGGCTGAAGAGTCCTATGGCTCTCATCTGTCCATAAGGCCTGTTCTCCTGCTCTCTGACCAGATGCGTAGCTCTCCTTTGGACTCTCTCAAGCTTCTCCACATCCTTCTTGAATTGTGGAGCCCAGAATTGGATGCAGGACTCCAGCTGCGGCCTCACCAAGGCCGAGTACAGTGGGAAGATGACATCCTGAGATTTGCTTGAGAACCATGCCCTTTGCCAAAGGGCATGCAGAAAAAATCCCATGGCTTCCAGGCTTTGCCAACCCAGCCTAGGGTAGAAACCCCTTCTGGAGCCCAAGTGACCATGAGCAGAAGAGCAAGATGCTCCTACAAGGAATCTCTTGGTGCAGGAGCATTTGGACCCACAGGCCTTAGCTGTGGCCCAGGTCCCAAGCCTTAGACCATGCTGGGGAACTCCTAGATGTTAAAGGCAGTAAGGTGAGGGGACCCATCCTGGCTGCCTGGACACATACTCTGCAGTCCCACTGCACCCTGGATCAACAGAGGGAACTAATCTGAGTCCCACGTAGTCTGCAGTCACGCTCCTGCTGGCAGCCCTAGGGAACCCCAGGGAAGGCATGGCTGAGCCGGGAGACAGCAGGGGTAATGGCTACAGCAATCTGAGGGAGGCAGGAATTACACACTCAGGTCCTGAGCCTGCCAGTGAGTCACCCTGTGACCTAGGGCAGGCACTGCCTCTTTCTGTGCCCTTCCTTTTGCATAAAACAAGATGCCACTTGTTAAAGCTCTCAAGGGCCAGGCATTGCTAATAAAGCCCTGGCTACCGCTGGCAGCAGGAGCAATCTTGCCCCCCGAGCGCCAGACTGACCGTTCTGCAAAAACGGGCCCCGGGCACCAAGTGATGGGCTGCAAACAGCAGCTTCTACTAGGAGGAGCGAGCGGGGCTGAGTATGAAAGCCAGATTTCAGCCGCCCAAGCGCTTTCCAAGTCCAGGGTATGCTGACCCTGGATTTGGCCTGCAGCTATGAGGGGCTGAGGCAGGAGGGCTGGCTGCAAGGGAGCTCCCATCCCTGTTTCTCCCAGCAGAAAGCACTGTGGGGGGGAGCAGGAATCCTGGATGGGGGAGCTCCCAGGTACTCCAGTCCGTCCCCTCCAGGCCAGATGTGCGTGGGAGAGGATTTCACGGTCTGTCCTTTCCTTCCCCTGCAGGAGCCGTGGTGGGGAGCAGCGTCGGAGGCCTTTGCACAGGTTCGCAGAGCCCTTTTACTCCTGTGCACAACGCTGCTCCGAAGAAGCAGCTGTGCTCGTACAGGCTCCTTGGACCGTCTGGATCCCGTTTAGCCACAAGAGGCTGGGGCTGGGGCCAGGCTTTTGTGCAGCGGAGTGGAAGGAAAAAAACTCTTCCCTTTGGCAGCTGCTTGGGCTCTGACAGCTTGGCCTCCTGTTTGTGGGTCCAGTAAAGCCAAGAGTGGCAGATTGGGCTGGACAAGGAACAGAGAAGTCCCTCCACGCTGCAGGGCCTCTGTGGTTGGGTAGGCAGTGCTGGGCGGATGCAATGGCCGAGATTTCTTTAGAAGAAAAACCAGCGAGGAGTTAGCGTGAACATGGGCAGCCCAGGCCCAGCGTTAATTTGTGTTTCATTTCCTCGTCTGGCTTTCTGTGTGTGGCAGGAATAAACAAAATAAGTCACCCCGCTCAGCTCCTCCAAAGACTCCAGTTGCTGCAATAACAGTGTTTAGCTGAGAATGGCAACCGGCAACCCTGCATTTGCGCAGCTCAGGGCTGCTTTCTTGTTTTTGCGTCTTGTGAGCTTGTGGCGTGAGTGCTTTTGCGCCTGCTTTGTGCTTTGCCTGGCTCCTGCCTTTCTGCGCAAGATGGTGTGCTGGCAGGGTTGTGCTGAGCTGTGTGCCTCTGCCTTGCCGAGCATCCGGGATGTGCGCATCCTGTGTTTTGATCTGTGTGCATTTTGTGCATGCTTGTACACCCCCTTGCAGTGTGAGCATGGGTGTTTGTACGTTAGTGTTGATTTGGGATACATTTCTGTAGAGAAAGGAGGCTATTCCATATGCATGTGCTGTTTCTCTGGGTTTGCACGCATATTTTATGCACGTGTGTACGTGTATGCACGGGCACTGTATGTCTAACCATGCTTAAGCCATTTGCATGCACACGGGTATTTTGTGCCTTTTGTGTGCGTATGCATCTGCACATTTCACACGTGCTTTTATGTGTGTGTGTACATGTACGCTTGCATGTTCCAAACGGACGTGACACCCACAGCACGGAAGGGGGAAAAAAAAGAGTTTAAAACAAAGCAATAAGTAGAAAAGAAGCCACAAACCCTTGAAACCACAAACCACTACAACGGAGCCCATGCATCCTTCCACGGACCCATTCATATCTTCCCTCGGTCCTTCATAAATCGGCTTCTATTCCTTGTTCATTCAGAAATGAGGGAGGCGGGGGGCGTGAACCGCAGTGAAGCAAACCCAGTCATGGAGAGCCCGTTCCAGTGGATTCCACCCCCCGCCCCGCACACCCCCTCAGACACACAAACACCGTACCATAATGTTAGGACAGCCTCTTCGGATGAAGTGACCACCCACAAACCCAGACCGGACTAGAGTGAATTGGAGTAGCACAACCAGCCAATCTGCCTGCATTTCTTCCCTTTTGACTTTTTGGGGGAGAAGGGGCTGGCACCGGGGGGAGGCCGAGATCCAGTGCGGCCCTAGGATTATTTCAGCGCCATGGTGCATTAGTTTATACGGCTTAAGGCCCCCGTCCCCTCCCTGCTGTGTTGCTATTTCAACACTTTCGCTCTGTTTTGGGGCTTTTTTCCTCCCTTTCTGTTGGGGTGAGGGTGCATTTTTTGTGCTCCGGGATGCTGACTGAAGCCGGCTGATCTATGGTGGCTGCAAGGCGCTGGAGCGCCGGGTGCCCTTCGGAGTAGCCTGCGTCTGGTCCTGTCTCCAGCGAAGCGGCATGGAGGTCACTGGCACACCCATGGCTGGCAAAGCTGCAGAGAGCTCCGTGAAATGGCAACTGTGCTACGACATGACAGCCAAGACCTGGTGGATGGTGAGTTGGACCGGAGGGTCTCTGGGGTTGAGTTCTTTGGGAAGGAAAAGGCTTCTGGTAACTGGTGGTGTGCATTTCCAATGGGGTGTACATCAATGGAGAACTGCTCCATCTCAGAGCAAGGAGGCCAGCCAGGGGCTCATCCAAAAGGTATATCGTTAGGTCTATACCCATCACTGGAGCAAGATGGGCTTGTTCAGGACCTAGCCAGCTTGCCAGCGTCTCCGCCTTCTGCTTGCGTGCCCCCTGAATCCATCATTGTTTAATGAGCTTTTGCTTGCGAGGTTGTATATTCTCTTTGGGCATTTCAAAGGATCCTAAGGCTGTTGGGTGCCCCGATTCAGTTGCATCGAAATGGAAATCTGGTGTCTAACTTCTGTAGCCTGGCGTGCATCTGGGTGCCTGTAAAAGGAGTCTGTGTAGGGAGGGACTCTGTGTGGGGATTTTGCATTGCTGGTGCAGCTGACAAATAAGGGCTAGGACATTATCCATTCCTGCAATGACCTCTGGGCTCCTTCCTGGCCCAGTGTTGACCACCCTGAATCCTTGACCACCTGGGCAGGTGTAGGTAGTTCCTCAAAAGGACCAGGCGTTGCTGAATGGAAATCTGCAGTTTTCTATAGCTCTGATCAAACAGGGAAAAAACCTTCCCTCCACCAAACAAGAAATCTTCGGCTGTTTCTGTACGATCCGGGCCCTGCTGAGAACATTCAACTTTCATTGACTCTTTGGGCTTTGGATCAGGTCCTATATTTCCCCAAATCCTCCCTTTCTTTTCAACATCCCTTCTATTTTCTCTTTTTTTAATTCCTTCCTTCTTTCAGTCCTATCCTCTCCCGTTCAGGTTGGTGGCTGGTTGGTGGACTGATTTCTTGTCATTGCTGTTGGATTTTTTTTTTAAATCTAAGTATTTTACACAACTGCTCCGTTTGGCTGAACGTTTCTGTTTGACTTCCTAGGCATCGACATAGTTTGCCGTTTGGCCACAAGCAATAACCTCCCATTGGTACACGAGAGTTTCTTGGTTTTAATTGCTGCGTGTATTCCAGTTAAGCTGTCGTGTTCGCCTCTCTGCGATTCCACATAGAGGAGAATTCGTGTTTTCTAACTTGCGTAGGGAGCCGATTCCCCAAGCCTCTCCACTGTTGGGCAGTTTTTTGAACCAGGATACACATGCCAAGTTATTACGGAAAGCCCTTGCTCAGCCCGGCTATCAAGAACAAAGGCCTCATCTACACAGTTTTGTTATCAGTGTAATTATTACGGTTGGGGGTGTGATTTTTGACTGCAATCAGTACGATCTGGAGGGTGGTCGAGTATACTTGTCTCCAGGTGCCATACTCTGCCTAAGTTTATTACTTTTCTCCTAGAGGAATAGTCTAATACCTGTTATATAGATGTAACTGCAGTCACACGAGTGGGGAATTATATCACGTAAACTGTATTGTAAAAAAAAAAAATCCTGAGCCAATTGTACTTCTAAAAAGTTAGGTGTCCTTAGTAAAAACCAACACTAACACTCTTATTTTGGTTAACACCTGGTTATCTCTGTTTGACTGATGCCTATACACGTATCGATACATGTAGCACAAGCTTGCAACTGATATCAGTCTGAAACTCAAGGGATTTAATGAACTCGGTATAAAAATCACATGGAAAGGGCTTGTCTGTATAGCAAATGGGACAAAATTTGGTCAATGTGTGATAGTTTTCCTTTCGGTCAGTTCAGTTTAAGTATGTGCAGGTATCTTTTTGGTATAAAAGATTCCTGTTTCAGCATAATCGAGGGGGATTCATTTCCAGGGTACCGACACTGATATAAACTCATCAATGTCCACCCCGAGACTTTAAGCAGAAATAATGCGGGTGTGAATGTAACCAGGCCTATTCCATCCCCATATGGACAAGCTCTTAGTTAAGCTGCTACAGGTTTGGCTTTCACATCCCTTTTTTTTACAAGAAGATAGTTATCTAGATTGAAAATGCTAGTGGAAACCAAGTACAGGTTACTTTGATCTTAATGAAGCTAGTTAAGGTCAACGCTAGACCCTCCGCCACCAGGGCTTGACTGTTAAAAACTGGAGAGCTCTGTAATCTCACATGTAGAGAGCTGACTCGGCATCAAAACTGCGCCTTATTTTACAAGAAAGACAAAATCCAAATTGTACCAGTTTAACCAGGAGTTCACCCATGTGGCAAATGAATGAGCTAACTGCATGCAAATTCTTTGCCTTTTCATTGCACACCTGTGTGGATGCTGGATGGGAGAAATGCACCTTTTTGCAGTGGAGACACAGCTTGAGGGGCCAGGTCTAGATTTAGGAAGCGACTCCCCTGGGAGAGTCTGTCTTTGTCAGTTCTTTCCTTATCGAAGACAGGCAATGGGGCTACGGGGCCCTTGGGTCAGATGCAAGCTGGTAAGGCCCACGCTCTCTTGGCACTCATTTTGGCTGAATGTAAAAGTGACACAAGGCATAGACTCCTGGGGCGTCTCTGATCCCACTGGATTTAGTTAAGAAACTATAACACTTTGAAACACAATGGTAAAAACTTTGTGCAGTTAATGCTGTCCTAGGAGCGTGCACTGAAAATTTCTAGGAGTTTAACTAGGTGCCTACTTATTTTTTTTTAAGTCTTTATTAAGCCACGAGAGCACAGCTCTCCCTGGACGTAAATCAGTTAAGTATCTGCTTTCATAGGAAAAAGGGAACGGGTGATTAATGCCACGGTCTGGAGGGGTCAAGCTATTTACCGTATTATCTGAACAGATCACACCGTAATGGATTGTACCCTCGCAGCTCTCTCTCTCCATGAGGCATGGGGGCATTATCTCCCTGGGGAACTGAAGCAAAGGTAAATGAAGCGATTCATCCATGGACTGATAAGAAGCTTGTGATTAAGTTGGGAGTGAAACCCAGGTCTTCATACACACCTCCATAGTCAAAAGCCGGCCTTGGCTTTCAGCGCTTCTCCAGCCGTTCTAGACCGTTGAATCTCCCTTGGCATTTTTGCCCTGTAGAGTAGAAGTGGGTTGCAGTACAATCCAGATTAACACTTCAGGGAACTGAATCCAGGCTTCCAACCTGGATACATCCGTGGTTTCAAATCCTCTCCCCAGAGTGGGGTGGAGGCAGGTGGGGCTGTGATTTACGCCAAAGCTTGTGAAGTCCCATACAAGTACCAGCTGCCAAACCTTGCAGGGACGTTGTAGTTCATGTGACATTTCCCCCAAGCTAGGAAGTTGGTCTCTGGGCGCCGCGAAATACAGCTGATCTGAGACTATTCCTACCTAAGCAGAGCTCCAAGGAGTGTCAGAAATGGACTGTACACATCAGCAATCAAATATAAGTGTACATGTTACAGAGCTTGGTTTATTTGTTCTCCAAGTAAAGAAAGCAGCTCAGTTTTACATGGAAGTAAGGCAGGACTTCCTAACTGCACTGGTGATTATCCCTTAGGACCAGCTATCAAGGAAAGCAATGCAGTCCCTATTTCTGCATGCGCTCAGACCAAAACAGAAGAGCTACTTTAGCCAAATGCAAGTTCTTGGTCTCATAACAAGAGTGACTGGAAGAAAGTCTCTGGCCTGTGTTTTCCAGGAGGTCAGACAAGATGTTCGAATGGCCTTTCTGACTTTAAACCCTATGAATGAAAGCATGTCAGGTTCCTAGGCTAAGCAGAATGACAGAGCAATGGTTGGCAGTGGGTGAGGAGCCCTTATCTATGCACCTGTACACACAGGCACACTTTACAGTCAGACATTTGATGGTGAGGTTGCTCAGGGTACAGCTCTGAGGCTGGTCTCAGACCCTTGGTCCAGTGTGTTTTAGCATGGGGATGAGCCTGCAGTGGCCTCGGCAGCAGTGCATCGCTAGGTTTGCCAGTTCATGCCGGGGGTAGGGGCAAGTCAGGGGCAGGGAGCATAGGCAAGACTCAGGTGCACAGCTTCCTCTGACTGTCTCGCTGAGCTCTGGAGGATCCATGGCACACTGGCGGACAGGGCAGGTATCACGGTGTTGCATGAATGCTGGGACGCTGAGGAACAAGGCTGAACCCTGGTGACCAAAGGCAGCAGTCAGGGAGGTGCTGCCTGCGAGGTGTGGAGCGGAGCGTGTCTGCTGGTGGCCAACCTGTGCGTAGGCTGCAAAGAGAAGGACGTGATGAGCTGTGTGGTGCAAGGGGCTGTATTTGGACCATACCCAGCACTGTCAGGATCTGGTTCGGGACCTTGGCTCCCCGGCCCTACCACACTAATAATAATAATAATAATCCAGGCTGCACGGTATTGCCTGCACAGAGGACACAGATCCCCTAGATCGCCTGCAGCTGGCCTCCTCCCACAGCTCTCCTGTGTTTTGCATTGCAGCTGTGAGTGTCTACTGAGATTTGCAGGGACCTCAGACCCTTCAGGATGAGACTTGTTTTGCCCTCACTCGGTTTCCTTGGAACAATGGGTGCCCATTAGCTAATCCTCAATGCATGCCGACTCCCCAGGCAGCGCCCACGCCCATCCCAAAGGGGCCTGTGCTGCCTGCCGGGAACACTGCAGGGACTTCACAGCGAGAAAACTGGGCCCTTTCAATAGCCCCCGCAAACTCTTGCTGCAGGACTTCCTCTTGCTGTGGCCTCTGCTGGAGAGAATTCATTCATCAGCCAGAGTTAGAGGGCGGTGGGGCAGGGGGTGGCTGTGACCTGCAGGACACAGTGGGCATGGGCAGAGGAAAAGGATGGTTCACTCCAGGACAGGAGCAGATCCCATAACGATTTACAAGTTTCTAGGAAGCTGGAAAATTTAGCAAGACCAGAGGTGCCCAAAACCGGAGCTCGTCGGTAGGGCCCCGCTCCACTGAAGCGTGATGGCAGAGTCCGCGTAGACCTGGAGCAGCAGGAAGGAGCCCCAGGTCTCAGCCCCAAGAGCTATTTAACCGCCTCACTGGAGAGCCTCTGAGCTCACAGATAGGCACTTTTCTCAGCCTCCTGAAGGCTCAGATCAAGTGTAGAGGCTTCTTAATCTGGCAGGGGAAATATCATGCATCTGTGTCCAAGAAGGCAGGTTTTCTGAACTGCACCGCAGGAGAACAGCTCTTCTGGTGTGGTTCAGTACCTGGCGAGGCCCCTACTGAGACCAGTATTAGGAACTGTAGAGGCACAGAGCAAGACCCAGCCCCTGGCCCAAAGAGCGAACTCGGCAAAGCTGCCAGTTTTAGATGCTTTTGGCATTGGGGTAACGCTGAACTCATCAACAGTAATGCAAATTTCAGCCAGGGCTGAGCCGGACCACTGCTGCGAGGAAGGGGCTAATGGACCTACCCATGGGGAACTGAGGCACGGGAAGAATGAGCACGTGTCCTACAACCCTAGTAGAGATTAACAAAGTGTTAATCCTGCTCCTGCTGGCTGGCGGCATAGCAGCCTTGGCCTTGTGTATAATCATTACAGAACATATTAATTAAAAGTTGCTTGTAACCCTCGTCAACCCCCTCCCTTTTAACCTAGTGACAGCACAGACTCTTTAAAAAACCTCTCTCTGGGTGACCTGCTGGAAAGCAAACCGCAGGGCTGCCCCAGATTGGGATTTGCACCTCAGTCCCTGGGGCCTGATTGTCAGCTCAGTTATTCCAGTGTACCCTGTAGATCTGGGCTAACTGCATTCATTTCGACGGCGTTTTTCCAACTTGAGATGGCAGCAAGTGACTTTAGAGTTGCCTTCACTGACAGGCCAACCCTTCATTGTCACAGACAGAGAAAATGTCAAAAAGGGAGGGGGGGGGAACAAAACAAAAAAATCACAATTTTTATAAAAAAAAATCCTCCTGTGGTTTGGGGTCAACATTTTACATTTCCATGAGAAGGCTGGTAGAAATGCCCAATTTTAAGACATTAAGCACGCCATCAAGTGCTTTACTGAATCAGGGCCCAAATCACAGAACGACCCCACTGGGAGCTCTTAGAGAGAGGAGACCGTGGATCTGGGAGTCTCCCGCCGTGTTGCCTCGTGGGAGAGGTGAGCACAGGGAGAGGAGGCATCCAGACCACAGCTCCCAGGGAACGCTGCAGCGGCATGGTCGGATGCAAAGGTCTCCATGGGGCGGTCAATTGGGGGAAGACTTTGACCAGAAAAAAAAGATCGCGTCTTCAGAACACAGTTCCCTTTAAAAAAAAGTTTTCTTCTCTCGGAAACCCAGTTTTTTTGTCAGGAGCAGCTATCAATCAGCTCTTGACTGAAGTTTCCTACAGCTGCTAGCAGGGGGTGCCGTCACCCTCCAGCAGAGCTCTGGGACTGCTGGGTTTGGACCGATGTGCTGATCCCGGCTCAGCACGAGCATGTGATCATCAGGACTAGGATACAGAGTCCAGATCCACATCTGTCCCGGACCTTGTTGAGTTATGGCGCGTTGAGGTGCATACACCATTCTGGTTGGAGGGGATGATTTGTAAACCGCTGTTTGCTTGTCTGTTCAGAGGTTGTTCTTACTCTGCCCAGCACAGTGGGATCCTGATCTCATCTGGCCCAGGGGTGGAACCACAGTATAAATCTCTCCAAAAGTGGCCGGTGGGCCCTGCAGCCATCTCTCCCACTGGCGTGCAGTGGAAGGGGGCCCAGGGATCACATGCAGTGGAGGCTGCGTACTGTTGGTGCTGCCATCACAGCCCGTGCAGCAGGGAAGGATCCCGGGGGGCTGCCCCACAGCAAATGGCATGCGCGGTATACGGCCTCCCTGTTGGACTTGGACTGTCCTGATATAAATGCTACACAACTGCTCGACATGAATCTGAAGCCAGGTTGGGCATCAAAATCTAAAATTCTGGAATGCTTTGCTTTAGGGTTTTTGGATCTGGCACCCCTGCTATGACCTGCTTCTAAAGCAGAGATAGGTAGAGTGATGGATTGACTGACGGGGAAAAGAATTAATCGGGCTGCAGGCAGCTATGAATTACAAGGCTAAAAATACATCCGAGTTGTCTCAGGACAAGGTGTCCCCAGAGCAAAACTCCAGTGGTTCTGCAGAGAGCTGGAGCCCAAATCCCACTGATGCTTCATCGATCATTTATTTCCCTTCCTTCGAGGCCCTACGAGGGATCCAAGTACAAATATTTAATTGGCTCTTCCAACTGGAGTGCTGGGGGATGTTGATTTGCTGCCGAGAGACGGGCAGAGACGCTAGAGAAGACCGATCAATCAATATTAGTCTACAAATGACTGAGTCAGCACTTACTGGCGGCTTAGAGTAGTTGTCAATCTTGAAGTAATTCAGAATCCCAGAGATGATAAAGAGGAAAGCTTTTGCCAACCACACATGTAAACAGCAGCTCCATTAGCTGTGGCAGAGTGGTGCCTTGCTAAAGTCTCTAGACAGTTTACTCTGCTGTGAATCCCGAGTAGCTGTGCAGGGTCAGTGGAGTTCCTCAGAAATGGCTGCAGCATGAGCGAGATCAGAAATCGGCCATCTGAGTAGCTTTACACCTCCTCCTGCTATCTACGTTATAGTGGCTATGTCTACACAAGATGCTTTAAGCACAGTAGACTAACTCTGCTGCACACAAGCATGGCAGGCAAAACCCACGCCACTGTGTTAATGCACAGTAGAATTAGTCTACTGTGCATTAGTGTCACAAAAAAGTGTGTGCTGGCACTAATGTGCAGTAGCGCCAATTATGGTGCATTTAGTACCTGTAATTACAGGTATTAAACTTAATGCACTGAAATTACAGCACATTAATGAACACGTAGACATGCCCAGTAGGACCTAAAGACTCCACCTAAGGCAGGGGTGGGCAAAATGCAGCCCGCAGTCTGAATGTGGCTTGCCAGGCCATTCTATCCAGCCTGCAGGCCCCTAAAAAATCTAGAAAATTAACATTTATCTACCCTGGGCTGCTTGTCATGTGGCCCTCAATGGCTTGACAAAACTCAGTGAACGGCCCTCCACCTGAAATAATTGCCCACCCCTATCCTAAAGCCTTGTGTACTAGAGAAGGGGTGAACATGAAGGATTTAACTAGATCTGTTCAGAAGTCAGGTAAATCAGTTCCCCTGCTAATGTGAATCCCTGGTAACAGTTTGCCTGGGGACATAAATTACATATAAACCAGTATAAGCGATTGGAAACTGGTTCAGATCTGTAACACAACAGAAGCTCTGTACGTATTAAATGCTTTAAAGAGAGCTGAAACCAGTTTAAGAGATGGATGTTGTATCAAATTGAATTGATTTAGATTAAATTAGTTTATTGAACTCCTGTCCCAGATCCCCTCCAGAGTCAAGTTAGCTCACAGTCCCCCAGCATCCCAGAATGCTTTGCAACTCCACTGCAAACCCCTCCTCACAAGGTAGGTGGGCTAGCAGGTAGCTGCACAGAGCTAGTAAGGACTAGGGGCAGGGGAGGGGAGGTTGGGGGATGGGGAGCATGGGGGGACCCCTGCCAGCCCCCCTGGCCCCCCAGGCCCCCAGCCCCCTCTGCCCCCCCCCCCCACTAGTGCTAGGCAGAATGAGTCATTTCGTAGCCAGAAAAAATGGGGAAAGGTCATTTGAGGTCAACCTGAAACAATGCTTTTATTCTTTTACTTTCCCATGGAATGCATAATAATAATAATAATAATAATATATGCTTTGAGTTGGACAAAACGTTTTCTTTGGTGAAGGGGGGCTATATATATATTATATATATATATATATTTATTTATTTTTTTTTAGCTAAAATGATCCAAAGGTACATCTGAAATGCTGTTGTGAAACCAACTAATCAAACCTTTTCATTAAGAACCGAGGATTGACATTTTTCTACATGTTTCTTATTTTTTCCTCCTGCACGATTTTGTCGTGGCCTCCTGAACTGCATGGGTCGACTCGGTGCATTTCTTGGCAAACACTGCATTCACATCAAAAATGCTCTCTGGCTCGAAACCCAGCGACACCAAGGTTTTAAGGACCCCCTCAGGGAGCTTTGGGTCCTGGGCCTTTTTTCCCCTCCTTGTCCGGCCATTTGGGGGTGTGGGTATTCTCCAGCACCACAGATCAGCCGCGTCGATTTGGAGAGATGCCCTCCTGGGTGCAGAAGCTGATACCTAGGCAAGGCTGGTGGCATCACTTACTGTCACAAGATCCAGCAGTGCTCACTTAACACCGTGCTGGCAAGCTCATGAGCTTGCCAACACACCCATGCAGAGGAGCCGGGAGGCATGAGTGCCCTGTGCAGCCAACATGTATGACTAGAGCTAGAGCAGGAGTGGCAGAGGAGGCTCCGTAGGTATGCAGGGCAGGCACCTAGCCTGAGCCTTGGCCCCAAGCATGGCACACTGGCAGAGTGAAGAGCAGGAACCAGACTGAGACCCTTGGGGTCCCTCTCCCTCGCACTGCCCCTTCTCCAAGCCAGGTGGGTGCTGGCATGTGCTGACAGAGAGAGCCCTGCTGTGACTGAGGCAGACTGGCACTAGAAGAGCGGGATGCTTAGTCCTGCAGAGACGGTGGAGGGGACCAGCTGGATCAGCCAGCATAAACTTCCTGAGCTCTCCAGGAGAATCCCAGGCTGTGCCAGGCCTGCTCAACAGCTGGGCCATGCCCCGAAGTGTACACTTGGCACATCCATCAGGGCTCCCCAGCATCCCCCACCCCACGTCCTGGGGCCACTACTCTCCAGCTCCTGCTGCTAACACTTCTTGTACCTGACGCTGTGAAGATAGCGAGCCTGGGCCCCTGAATCAACCTTTTCTCCATCACTCACTCTAGCTTTAAGTCACTGCCTCCAGGAGGGTGGTGAATGCCTATCGTTCTGTCCCTCCCATGTGGCTAAAAGGAAAGAGATCCTGAGTAGACATCTGGGGCTCTTCAGAGGAGGTGGGGACAGGGCAAGCAAGGCCTATCGTGTTAATACAAAAGGTAGAAATAGGCCCAGAGAAACAGGCGTTCGCCCGGGGCTGTCACTGCTCTGCACGAACTCCAGGTTCTGGTGACAGACAGCAGCTGCCGCCACCCGACTGCCACGTGCACTCCCCACCCCGCCACCATGCTTTCGCCAGCTCCACTCAGATGCCCAACGGGTACCACGGGAAGGCGCCGGGGCTGAAAGGATGCTCCCTCTGGCCGCAGGCACAGAAATATCTGCATCCATCTTTCCCCAGCTGCTCAATGGTGGCAGAAGCCTTATGCCGCTCAGCAGAGGAGTGTAGGTCTGGCCTCAATGGTCAAACAAGCCTCAGGGTTTGGAAAACAGGGACCTTGGCCTGCCCAATCTCATGGCAACAGCCACCCTTAGAAACCTTTGCAACCTTTTATTAAGAAGACAGACAAAAAAAAAGCGAGGTTGGAGAGGAGGGGACGGGGACGGGGACAGGGATGACTGCAGCAGCTGAGATGTAAAGTAGGGAGCGAGGCTTTCATTGTAACAATACCCCTTAGTCCTTGTCCTGTTAACTGCAGAGAGCTCTTGGGAGGAAAACAAAATAAGCCAGTGGCAGATTTCTCCGTGGTGATAATCACCCTTTCAGGGGAGAAGAGAAAAGGGGAATCAGGCTGGGCTGGAGCTGCTGCCGATCCGAGACAGAACAGGTGCACACAAAAGCAGAGAGGAAAGAGCAGCAAGGATAGAAACTGCAGCTTCTGGCTCTGACTTGCAGCCTCGCTGCTGGTGAAATACAGGCCCCGCGCACAGCTTTATCAGCCCCTCGGAGAGCCGGCATTGGTTTGCTTATAGACCTGGCTTTTAGCTGCAGTGCTTAGCTGCTTTTCTGGACCTGGGCTCACAGCACAGCTGGGAAAACAAAGAGTCTGGCTAATCTGGCCAAGCCGGATTTGGTGGACTCCACTGGACTGGGTTTTTTTGTAGACAACAAATGGAGAGACATGTGAAAGAGAAGAAATACAGTGAGGAAGGGAGAAGGAACGCAAGGGAGCCGGTGGCTGCTCCAACTTTGATGTTGTTCAGGATTTAGCCAAAGCCAGTGGAGCTGCCACTAGTGTCATCTCCCTGGCCTGGTCAGGGCAGGACAATGCCCAGTGGTATTACGGTGGGCCCAAGGTCCCAAGAGACAGAGATGGTGGTCAAGCTCGTGAAAATCCCTTCCTTCCACCTACCCTTTCTCCTGGCATCACTATCAAGTTATGTTCGCTCCCGGCTGCCTCGTCACATTAAGGATTCCCCCAAATGGGAACATCCTCCCATCATTTTGTTCACCAGTCAGGCCTCATTTCCAGTCCAGCCTGTTGGTTTCTAGTTCACACTCTCCTCATTTAGCGCACACGGTCTTAACAGGGTTGGTGAGCATTCATAAGCTTTTCTGTTTGAACTAATTCAAGTTGCAAATGGTTATAAGCAATTGTGTGTAACCAGCTGAACTGGACTTCTGTTACCTCGGCTAGACTACAGTAGTCTCAACTTCGACAGCCCAACCCGGCTTTAGAAAGGTGGGGAAATCTTGATTAAGTGAGATGACAAAAATCTGCCTCCACGATAGTTAGTAGAGATGTAGTCTGCAATGTAGGTGCCTGGCTCTCCTTTTTCTTACGCTGGTGGAGATCAGGAGCTGTTTTAGTGTGCCACCTCAATGCAAGAGCTGCCAAGGGACCTGGCTGTAGAGGTGGGCATCCGGTCAAGAGGTGAGCCTCACATCTTTGCCTTGGTCTCATCTGAGAGCCAGCCCAGCCTGCAAAGGGGCAACCTCTCCTTCAGCCAGGGGTCTCAGAGCCTGCTCCAGACCCTGAGACACACAGTGCTTCTGTGGGGCTGGCAGAGCCGAGCGATTATCCCTTCTCTACAGAAGGGGAGCTGGGGTTAGGGACTCACCAAGGGGCATACAGCAAATAGGAGCAGTCATGGAAACAGAATACAAGGATCCTGACTCCAGCTCTCACGCCTGGACCATCTTTCTTACACAGCTCTGAATCTTCGAGGAGGTTTGAGTTGACTTTTAAGCACAGGTCCACCCACGTTCTCATTTTTAACCCAGGGGCTGCCCCCCTCTTGGATGTCAAGCCCATTGTGCCAGTGCCCTTGAGACGTCAACGTTGGCATTTATAAATGTCTTGACTAACAGAGAGATGAATCCTTTCTCTGCCTGGCCTGAATGGAGCAGCTGAGATATCTTCCTGACCCCCAAGTGATCAGCTGGTGCCCTGAAGCATGAGCTCGGATTGCCTTTGTCATAATTCTTGCCCTGGCCTGGCACCTCCTGTCCCGCAGGCAGGACGGCAGCTGCCTGCCCTGGTACCTAGCAAGCACAAGGTCACACAGCAAACCCCGAGTTCCTTTCCAATTTTGCTTGCTCGTGAGGTTTTTCTGAGATCCGCTGTTTCCCTTTGGTCTTTTTCTTCCTCACTCACGCAACATAGTCCAATGGCAGCCCAAGTCCCCAGCAGCCACCAGCCCACAGCTGGAACACCGTGACGTGCCCTGGCAGGAGAGGCAGAGCCAAGGCGCTGCAGAAATTTTGCAGAGATGAGCAGATGCTTTCACTGGAGCGCAGAGGAGAGGATCACGAGACAGAAGCCAGAGACAAAGGAGGGCATGGACCTGGTGGTGGAGTGAGAGCTCTTGGTGTTTTGCTGGAAGGAGCAAGGGCTTGTTTGAACGGGGGCAACCAGGCGGCACAGCATGCTTATTGAAAGGGGTTTTGAAGGCTCCTGTCGTGCTGGTTAGATAGGTGGGTGAGAGTGGGGGCAGGGGTATCTCAGTGTATAGAGCTGGCTGATAGCTTTGGCATCATTATAACACCCCTGATGTGCCCTGCTATGGACCAGCAAGCAGCACTTGGTCTGCCTGCCCGGGGTTGGTTTCTGATCTCACTGCATCGGCGTTATGCTGGACTTACTCCACCCCTGTCAACAGAGAGACTCCCACCGTAGCGGCCAGCCAACCACCCTTCTGGTGCCAAGGTGGGCCTGGAACAAGATGTCCAGCCCCTGCCATTGCTGCATGAGCAAATGCCCATTCCTACACCCTCAGGGGTTGACTTCAGCCTCCAGATGTGGACTATGAATGTCCTTATTTAGGCACCCACATTTGCAAATCAGACCCACAGAGAGTGATAATTAGAGGATGCTAAACACATGAGCAGTCAGACATCACATCAGCTTCTCTCCAGCCTTGTCTATGTACAAACTGGCATTGGTTTAGTTAAAGAGTGGCTTATTGCAGCTTATCTTAAACCTCTTCCTAATCAACTTAAACTGAATTGAACCTTTTGCACCAATTCAATTAGATCAGTTTAAGATCACACCATCAGTTAGAGCAGCTCGAACTGAGCATGAGACAGGCCCCCGAGACACTGTTAAAGGCCCTTGATTTCAGTGGGAGTTAGTTGCCTAAGTACCTTTACAATCTGGTCCTTGGACTTACATAGCTACTGCGGATAAAGTTTGTACGTGCCACGATTTGAGCCCGGGATTCACTGTGCAACTGGATAACATCTTTCAAGCTAAAGAGAGCGCTTTTAAATGAAAAGGCCAGTTTGAAAGTTGTTCTTCTTTTGCAAAACCTGGTAGCAGCGAAGATTTAATTTGTTTTTCACACACAAAAAAAAATGCATCCTCTGTTGGACGTAAACAAATATTGGAAAAGGTCTTGAAACAATATACAAGCATATTACTATCCAAAAATATTGATGATTATTTCTGTAGCATTTTCAAAATAAATGTAAAAAAAAAAAAAAAGGGAGAGAGAGAAAAAAAGAATTATTTGGATAAAGAGAAATAGGTCTATAGTTAGGAAATAAACCATTTTGGAAAGAAGCCTTTTATTTCCTAAACCAAGTACTTAGGAAATAAATACAACGTTGAAATTTTGAAACTTTTCATATAATGGGTTTTTATGACATATGCTCTGCTCTCCATCTAAGTAATAGCTACCCTTTACAGTGGTCAGGCTAAAATGAAATGACTAGGATTCATGCAGATGAATAGAATCGATGCATTCACTTCTCCAGTGGAGCCAGAGGTGGGGAAGAAATGGAAAAGGTCCTCGTGAACATTAGTCTGTGGTAACACTGCCAAAATTCACAACGAACGTGTCTTGCAATTAACTCTTCAGCCTGTCTTATGTGCTCATAAAAATCGTGCTCTTACGTGCTCATAAAATCGTGGAGTTTAAAGACGGAAATGAGTGTTACGATCATGTAGTTTGATGCTTAGCACAGACGGGGGGAAGCCACCAAGAAAATCCCAAAGAAAACTACCAAGTAAAGCTACCATGCCTCCTGCTTGAGCTATAGCATAATTTTTAGTAATAAATGTCAATTTTGACTTAAAGATGTTAAGAAATGCAGGATGTACTACATCCCCAGGGAGGTTGCTCCAACAGTTAATTCCTCTCACTCTAAAATTGAGTACCTTATCTCCAGCCTGAGCTGGTCTTGCTGCCGCTTTCAGATATTGGATCCTGTACTGCGTCTGTCTGCTAGACTGAAGAGCCTTTTGCTATCAGAAATCTCTCCGCGTAGGTACAACAGACCAAGATCAAGTCACCTCTAATCTTCTCTTTGATAAGTGAAACAAATTGCGCTTCTTCAGTCTCTCGCTTCCAGGCCCATTTTCCAGACCTCACATCAGTCCTCCAGTTCCATTCTGAATCCTTTCCAAATTTTCAACAGCCTTTTTAATATGTGAACAACAGAACTGGACACAGTATCCCATCTGGCTCCAGCCCTTAGTTTCCACCATGACCCTTAAGTCCTGCTCAGCTATTGCTTTCCATGATGCATTTGCACAGCTCCTGTGAGGTCCGTATTCTTTTACCCTAAAATTGTGCTGCGTGCCCCTGATTGTTGGGGAAGGAATTGGAATGGATACACCTGGTGTAAATGTGGATGTCTATGATGGAGGCACTAGACGCAACTCTACAGCTAAGGCCATATTCTGAAAGAAGCCTATAGTAAAGCATACATTCCTGCTTTTCACTGCATATAGTTATTACCCAGAGGCAGGTGTTTTCCCCTTGAATCCTCTCTGTTGCTTTTGATTGCTTGCCATGAATTGTTTAAGAAGGAGCATTTGAAATTGGTGGCAATCTGACCTTTTCGGCGCGGAGGGGGGAAGGAGGGAGGTCAGCTGAAATCAAAAGCATCGTCTATCTATCTGCACAGAAATGTGGTGGGACAGAGTTAAGGTTTCATTGCCTGGGCTCTGGTGGGGGGTAATTGTAGAGATGCAGAGGAGATGCACTTTAGGAGCTTTCATCGTACACCGCTGATGTGCTTTCAGGCCAGGCATCTTGTGTCTCTGACAACCTTAACTGTAAGTCCGGTTACACTGAACTTTCAATTATTGACACGTTAAGGTTCAGAGAACTATTTCAAGGCATTTTTAGTGGTTTTCAAGGTCTCTGCTGAGCCCTGGATAGCTAGATTGATGGAAACTAAGGCAGGTATTACAGGCAGGGGCCATTGTATACTTAGTTTCCCAATAACTGCATAGTAAGATTCTGTTACATGCCTACATTAGATTTTTCTTTCCTTGTGCCACATAGGATGCACACAGCCCAAACAAGAAGTCCTGAGGGACACCTGAGTGATGTGTGTAAGCTCCGTCATAAAGTGCCTTTCACTTCCAAGCCCAACATCTCCCAGCTATGACCCCCAAGTCCCATCTGATGGCTGTTTGGGGCTGGTGAATCCCAGCCTAACGCCTCACATGTGTGTTACAAAACCACTAGCGCAGCTGGGACTAATGGGAGCCTTTGCCGGCTGTCTCAGCAGAGGCTGAGAAGCTCCCCTTCGCTCCCAGGGATGAAAGGAAAGGTTCAGAGATGGAACATATGCAGCGACCAAAGCAAAGACCATAAATGAGAGATGACGGCATGAGACAGCAGAAGCTGCTGCTTCCGTTGCCCATGGTACATCTGCTCATTGATGTCCTCCTAGTGCTTTTCCTACACCCGAATCCCCTAACAATTGTTGTTACTTGTGTTGCCATAAGTCAGGGGCACCAGTCAGACATCAGGACCACATGGGTCTCAGGTATGACCGGGATGTGGGTGGCAAGGCTTTGAACATAGACAGGATTAGGAGCAATTAAGCCCCAGAGTAGAGTCAAGCCAGGTATCAGAAGGAGGCAGGTTAGGAGGCTGCGGCCTATAAGAGACCAAGCCATGTGCAGTTACCCTGGGAAGAGCCACGAGCCAGGGGGTTCGGGTATGAGTGATTGGTGCCTCTTGAACATGGGGGGGCACCTGCAGACCCTGGGGGGGGGGGGGCATGAGCCCTACTGACAGTATCAGTGTTGGCAC
>JAGPOW010001806.1:3760049-3865597 GCA_030014935.1 Caiman crocodilus | reverse complement strand
GCACCCCAAGGGAGGCACTCGGAGCCTGGAAGGTGGTCGGGCGCAGGGAGGTGGGCGGCTCAAAACGGGAGCGCCCCCTACTGGCCCGCCACAGTGCCCAGCATGCCCTCCATACCTACTGGCTTTGCATTCCCACATCCAGGTGGGAGAGATGCTGGTGGCTGAATGCCTCCAGTGAGCAAACTCTGCACCTTTACTTTGGAATAATGATTGCATTTGCAGGTTGCACCCAAGTGCAGGCAAGATCCTCTCCTCTCTCCTCTAGAGAGACAGGAGGGGACAGCAGTGAGTGCTTCACCGGAGCCTGCCCGGTTCTTACCTGGCTTCCAGTCCCCATCCCCATCTGACGGTATCCAGGGGTGCTTTGCCAGTGATTCGGGAACGCCCAGAAGACAGCTCCTTCCCCTTCTCTTGCAGCCCCCCTCCCCATTCCTTCGTAGGAGGTTACTGCAGGGAAAGACCGCAGACAAATAATGAGCCGTGTGACCCAGCGGAAAATTAAACTAGCGCTTGTCTGCTTGTTCCCTCAGCTGTGCTAATGACCCCACTTCAGGATGAATTGCTAACAGCTGGAGCGCGGAGGGGGGCACTGAAATGCCATCTCCTTGGAGAAGGGGTGAGCAAGAAGGTCAGGAGCAGTCGCTTGGGGGATGTGCCGATAATGCTGCGCGGCATGGGTCAGCTAACCGGGGTGCAGGAGGGAGGGAGGAGGCTGCAGAGAAGAAGAAGAAAAGCCTGTGCGTAAGGGAGAAAGAGGCAAGTGAAAACTGGGGCTCAGGGACTAGCAATCAGTTCCCTGCTCTGCCACTGACCCCCATGTACCCTTGAGCAAATCACTTAACCTCTTTGCACCTGAGTCGGTATCCGTACAATGGAAGTTTCTTCTAGCCTGCATGCTTCTCAGGGCATGCATCTGAGCTGCTCCAGGGTAGCTGCCTAGATCACAGCAGGGTGCTTTAGGCACCACTGTTATACTCCGAGCAAAGTACTGCATCACAGCCCTTTCCCTGAAAATTGCATGGGGACAGGAAGCCTAAGACTCAGAGGTAACAAGCCAGCTGAGCCCGGGCCACAGCACAGTTGTTCACAAGGGCTGAACCTGGGACCTTTGGCACCAAACGTCTAGGAACGCGCTGCCCAAGCTATAGGAATAGTCCCTGCTATTACACATGCGTTGGAGCAGCAAGGGGTACCCGGGGCCGGGTGACAAGCTGCTTGCACAACACCTCTGGCAATCAGGTCTGGGACTGTACCAGAGCAGCGGTCTTGCTTTGCCTCATTGCCAGGTCTTGTGAGAAGGGGGGTTAGAGCAGTGCTGTACCGGAGCCCCAAAATTATGAGAATTTCCTTTTTTCATGGACATTGCAATGTAGCGAGTAAAATAATAGCTGCAAATGACACATGAGGAGCAGAACATATGAATTCAGCTTGGAATTCAAGCACAATCCCTTGGTGCCCGAGGCGGGAGGTTGGTGGCCCCTTCCAGGAGGTGCTGAGCCCCCAGATTTCTCTCAGGGGCCCTGTTTCTTGTGAACACCTTTGAACTGAGGATTTCAAGGGGATTTGCACCTGACACCACCCGTGGCACGAGTGAGCGCCAGTGCACCAGACCTTTTTAAAGAGGACGATCCCAGGGCACGGAGAGGGCCAGCGTGTCAGTGAGGGGAGGCAGAGCTGCAACCCAGGAGTCCTGGGTTACCTGCACGGAGTCACAAACAGGAGCAAGCCCCAGACTGCTTGGTGCTGGCCTATACGTTACCGTAGCCTCTGCTCCTGGCTCGGCTGCCAACATGTTAACAAGGACTCCACAAAGTCTTTCCAAGTGAGCCCACGATGAACCCGGCAAGCCAGGGGGTGCGAGTGGCGCCAGGAGGAGGGGCAAGGGGCTGGGCAGCCTCTTTGCTTGCTTTAAACAAAACCATTTTCTCATGAAACCAGGAAGGAGGCCGTGGCACTTGGCAGAAAAGTATCTATTAAGTGCACTTAGCGAGGAGTGTTTGTACCAGGTTCCTGAGAAAGATGCGGGGAGGATGGAGCGGCCTGGAATTCCACCCCGGGGATCTGCACACGGGGAGGCGCTGCCCCGAGGAAGGGCTCATCCCTTGCGGTGTAACCCGATCGAACAGCTTGCAGGGAAACTCCCCCGGATCGTGGTCTCGGGCTGGCCGTTGACACCTCCACAGCAGCTCTAGTTTGCAAGCAGCCGATGCCGCGGCCCTGGAGACTTGGGGGTGTGGGTCTGATCCTTCTCTCCAGGCATCCTCGCACTTAGCGGGTGGATTCCCCTTCCCCAGGCTCAGCCTGGATGGAGGCTGTGAGGAGCGCGGTGGGGCTGCTCAGCATGTTGCACTGTACCAGGAAGGCACTAGGTGGCAGTGCCAGAGCACGTGAGACAGCCGCCAAGCTAAGCTGGGGCAGAGATTTGGGAGCCAGGGCCTTGGCATGACAGCAGATCCGTGTCAGAGGCTTGGAGGCGCACGCCACCCCCAGCTCACCATGGCAGGAGAGCCCGGCGCAGCACGGAGAGCGCATGCAGAGGAGCAGGCCGATGGATGCCCGGCTGTACACCGGGAGGAGGCATTTCCCAGGTACCGGCTGGTGTCTGGCTCTAGGCAGATCAAGCACTTCCCATGCCAGCGAGGTGTCTCTCTCTAGGCTGGAGCCAAGAACAAGGTGCAAGCACTGACTGCTTTGCCTCTCCAGTCTATGCTCCAGCATGGCCCAGTCACACCTGCATCCAGCCTGTATTTTAGATCTGAACTACAGCAACCCTTTGGAAAGAGCCAGCAGCTTGGCTGGCTCAGGGGTCAGACACCCAGTGGTCACCATCCCTGCCATGGGCAGCTGCCTAATGGAAAGGGCCTGTCTCCTTCAGGTGGGCAAGTGCCAGGCCCTGGGGACCATCATCCTGCTGGAGAATTCAACTTTATTTAGATTCACTTTGCAGCCTCTGCCCAGGAGCATGGAAGGGGCAGAAGGTGCAAAAACACTGGGTCGGGCTTCAACTTCAGGTTCCCTGTGGGCCCAGGTACATACACATCAGCACCGACTCACAAGAGGGGCGGTTTGGCTCAGTCACTGCAACACTACGTAGGGACGTTCTTCGCCTGCTTGAAAGAACCGGGCGACTCTTTGACTGAAGTCAGGGCGCAGGAATGGGATCTCAGCGAGACAGGATCAGCGATGCGGCTGGGTGCTGGGCAGCACAGAAGATGCAGAGCCCCGGCGTGCGGGGCTGGAGGTCTCTTAGAGCTGGAGCAGGGAGCAGCTGCTTTTCTGGAGCACAACCCTGCATTGCAGTGAGCAGCCCATTACAGTGCACATATGCGGCGCAAGCCTCCATCTCGGCGTATCCAGGGGCGTTCCCTCCATTCCTTTTTGTTGGGATATGGCAGAAAACAATTTTCAGTAACAGCCAGAACAGCCATCTGTCGGGAACAGCACGTCAGAGCCTGCCAGGTGACTGAGCAGCTGAGTGGCTTTGCTCTCTCCCTGACGCAGGCCGGGGCAATCAACACACCGCCCTCGTTAACTTCCACTCGCCACATCCATATGTTTGGGATCCTCCAGAGGCTGCACCTGGCCACCGACATTTTTTTGCCTTGCTTTATGATGTATGGAGCTCGTCATCTCCCAGCCACCCTTGACTGCATGTGGTGCACTACAGCAAAGCCGTTCATCACCAACCACGACAGGCAGGGAGATGGGGCTTCCAAAATGGGCATCACCCTGGGGAAGAAGCCGACCGCCTCTGCAAGAGCAATGCAACATGGAAGTGGTGCCAGCCGAGAGATTTCTCTGCCCTGTTGTCGCGTGCGGCCACCAGCGGCTGTAGGAGGCATGTGGGGCGGATAGTCCTCATCTCGCCCGTGCTGGCTGCTTTTCACCTGTGGCTAAATGGCAAGTCCGGAGCTTACAGTATAACTGATTCCAGTTTTCCCACCTTTATGCCTATGTATGTCAGCCAATGCAGCCACCGCGGAGCCAGCTCATCCCTGGTGACCCACTGCTTCTTTTCTACACCTGAAGAGACCCTGTAAGGAATCCATACCCGCACCCTTAACTGAAATGTTGGATCAAAGTGTTTGCTGTTCAGCCTGTGCTTATGCGGAGCTCTTTGAAGGGACCGGCAGTGATGATTATTCAGTGGGAGGTGGCCCAAGATATTATCCAACGGATAAAATAAATAGCAATCAGCCGCTTCCGGGACAGGCAAGTTCTTAAGGATTATGCTTTTGTAAAGCTCTAGGTGCCGCCGAGCGGCTCATAAACAGGCATCTCGTTTGCATAATACTGCTTTGCATGTGGGCCCCACCTACTCGGGCACCTGAGATCTGCCACTGGGCAACGCTCCCCTCCACCCACACTGGCTGGCTGTCTTCCTTGCCTGGTAGACCTGGGGCAAACCAACCTTGCCTGCCCATTTGCCACTGGCCTCCTAGACCTACAAGCTGGGGTGCACAGGGTGGCTCGTCAGCAGCTCCCGGTGATCAGGGCAGCAGCTCTGCACGCCCAGCGCCGTGCCGCAGGCCAGAACAGCACTTCCCCATTGTGCAATGCTGCACTCTGGAGCCAAGCCTGGGCCTGGCACTGTCTGGGCACCAGTGCTTCCAAAGCCCGTTGCTGTTATCGCCGGCTGGGTTAAATGCTCCGTGCCGCTGGCTGCCCGCTGTCCACTTGTGCCCAGGCTACCAGCAGAGGGCACTGGGCGGCCACGGCCAGGCAGCCGGGAAGGCTGGGAGCAGCAGGCTGGACTCAGAGAAATGGCAATGTGAAAAGGTTTCTAGTGAGCGTGGCTGCGAGCAGCACTCACGGGAAGTGACCTTTGCCACATATACCTGGAGACGCAGGAAGAGATAACCCGGCTCACCAGCCTCCTGTGCAAGCACCACCTCGATGCAGCGCGTGGGCTGCCCTGGCACCCTCAGAAACCTGCAGCTCCCGGGCTCTCTCATGGCTGCCCCGTTGCATGGTGTCTGGGTGGCTCATGCAGTCTGGCAGTGCCAGCTGCCTGGGGACCATACCTAGACCCCAAAGCAAGGAGCAGCCACGGCACGGGTGCCCTCCCCGGCTTGCTGGTTTGGCCCTTTGACCTGCTCCTGGGGGCAGCAGGTGGGCAAGCAGTCCCTCATCACAGCCTGCCATGGACCAAGCAGGATTGTGTCCAAGGTTGCAAGTCATTTGGTTTCTACTGCCCTCAAACTCGTGGCTGTGCCTGCCGTGGTGGGCGCCGCGAGGCAGAGTCTGCTCGGAGACCTGAGCAGAGCTGCTACAGCCCCTGTGGGGAGCTGAACTGTGCCTGCAGGCCAGATGGGCTGTGCCTCGCCGCCCACCTGCCTCGTCCCACGCTCGGGGTGCTGAGAGCATCCGGTTCCCCCCACGACGCCCGCGTGCTTTTGTAGCACAGACTCTGAGCCCCTCTGCGCCGCCGGTGAGGAGCAGGTCTCCCCTCAGATCTGCTGCCAACAACAAATGCTTTCTAACAGCTATTTATATCTTTCTCTTTCAACCTTAAAACACCCCCTGCCTCCTACCCACAGAGCCTGGCAGAGCCGAGGTTCCACCTGAGATGTCACTCCAGCTCCGTCCTGGTGTGACACTGGCGATCGGATGAGCCCTTGCTCCTCTTTCCTAGTCCCCTCTGAGCATCTTCTTGCCCCACCGCTGCGGTGAGGAACATCCCAGCAGTGCTGCGTGGGGGCCAGACTGGGCTCACTGTGGTTGGGAATTGTAGGCTGCAGGTTTAGTCTGCCCTGGACCCATGCACAGCGCTGGAGATGTTGCTGAGTCCCTGCAGAGTGGATAGAGGACGGTGGGGTTGTCCTCTGTCCTCTATTGACGCAAAACCGGACGCCTTTATGTCAAGAGAAAAATAAAGGACATAAAGGCATTGGGTTTCGTATCAACAGAGGCCAGAGTAGCAGAAAACTGGAATGTCCTCTGTGATGGCCACCCTAGGAGACACTTGCACAAAATGGAAATCTCCCAAGCGTTTTCCTGCCACGAGGGTCTGATCTGGATTCCAGGCCTGTCTGCATTTGAGATGCTGATTCCCCTTGTTGCCAAGATAAGGGCTAGGGGTAGCCACCAGGCCCTTCTGCAATGGCCAGCACTGTGAAAGCCCCTGCGTAGACTAGCAGCTGCCAAGCCAGAGAGAACCCCAGGGTCCGTCCACATAGATTCATAGATGCTAGGGTCGGAAGGGACCTCAGTAGATCATCAAGTCCAACCCCTTGCATAGGCAGGAAAGAGTGCTGGGTCTAGATGACCCCAGCTAGATGCATATCCAACCTCCTCTCAAAGACCCCCAGGGTAGGGGAGAGCATCACCTCCCTTGGGAGCCCGTTCCAGACCTTGGCCACTCCAACTGTGAAGAAGTTCTTCCTAATGTCCAGTCTAAATCTGAATCCCTTTGCTTTCTGCCTGCTGCTTGAGCTTTTCTCGACCGCTGGGGGTGGCCTGTGAGACATGGCTTTGGGTCCCTGGGACCTGGAGCCATTTGCATCCAGGCTTTTATTTTAGATCTGTCTCTTGGCTCATCAGCTGCGCTTGCCCCTCTTCTGCGTGCTCCTGAGCAATGCCCCTGCTTCCCTCCCAGACTGGCACCCTTTCTCTTTCCTTGTGCCAAGACTGGAGAGTAACTGGGGCGAAGTCTGCTCCCCCTGCCTCCCCAAGGTTGCTCGTTAAAAAGTACCCAGCTAGATAAATAGTTGTCTAACGTTTATGGGTGCAGTCACCTGGGCCTATGAGAGAGATGGCCCAGGTGGGCTGGCCCCTGGCTGCAGCTTCTGGGAGGAGGACGGAGCCCGCTTGTTTAATGACCCGCGACCAGTGCCAGCTCTCTAATCCATGCAGCGTTTCAGTACAAACTGTACCAGCGATTATATAAACCAACTCGCCTCTATTTATTTAATACCCTTTTATTTATTTACTGTCCAGCCAATGGCAGCCAGGGGAGTGTCTGGGAGGTGCGGCTAAGCCCTTCTATGCTCCTGACCTCTCCCCTTTTCCAAGGGCTTTTCCAGGAAACGCTTCCATAGCAGCCTTGAGAGTCAGGGCCAAGGCAGATCATCCCCTCCTGCCACCCTGGCCTAGGGGTGGAGGGCTGAGAGCCTCCCCTGATTGCAAGACTATGTCCAGGGGGGGACCCAGCAGCACGGGTCAGGGAGGAATGGAGGCCCTCCTCCCCCACCTCCAGTTCCCTTGCGCTATCCGGCATGCAGGCTGTGCTGGGCTTGGGATCAGACAGGGAGGCTGGAGTTCACTGGGTCAGGATGAGCCACGAAAACAATGAAGACAGGAAACCTGGATGTGAAGAGCTCTTTTCTGATTCCTCCCCTGGGTGATATCCTCTTGTGCCTAACTCCCCGCCTAGTAGAGCACAGCACGTGCACATGCATGTACCTATACACACATTTGCATAGATGCATTTGCACATGCATGGGTACATATGCTTACACAGAGTTTCCCACAATATGGATGCATATGCCTATGCACACATACAATGCATATAACTTTGATGTTGCACACGCACACACGTGCACACTGCACATATATGCTGCACATGCGCACCTCTGGACGGACACAAACATTTGTGTGCATGTACACGTGTACACCTGCAGACCTTACGGACATCTCTGCATACATACACGTGCATGCACATGCATGTGCACACACTCATACACTGACCTGCTTCTTTCTGATTTGAACAGGAGGATTGTTGTACCCTGGGTCTCAGGGTTGCTTGCAGTGCCTCTGCTGCCAGCATCATCAAACAGGGAAGCATTGGGATAGCAGGTCTCTGCCATCGTAACATGAGGGGTGAGAGCCATGTGTCCAAGGCAGGGACAGTCTTATGATTCAAGTGCACAACTGGGTGTCAGCCTTGGAGCTTGCCTTGACTCTCTGACTCACTGCCTGGTCTGGGGCCAGGTGCTTCCCTTTCTTTGATTCAGTTCCTCCACCTATTGCCTGGGAGTGGGGACACCCGGATCACAGTGGGGTACTTCTGGGGAATGCCAGTCAAAGGCTTTGAGCCCCTCAGGTGGCTGCAGTTGTGGGGAGAGAAGTGTTCCTGCTGGTTTACCTGATGCCAGCTCTGACCATGAGCACTGGGGAAATCTGAGTGTGCAATTTTGGCCCTTTTGTGGAGAAGTGCAAGTGAGCAAAGGCTGGGTGTGCAGGCTGGGGCCACAGCAAGCCCTCTTCTACCCAGCACAGCTCAGCAAATCCATGGTGTTGCAATCTGGCTTGAAAAGGATGCAGAGCAGACTGGAAGAGAGGAGCAGTGACTAATCTCCCCTGAGTCCAAACCAGGACTCAGGGCACTAGGCTATATGTCTGGCTAGGCCAGCAGTTCCCAAGATGGGCACATGGATAACTGGTGCCTGCACAGCCATGGGATGCAGCCCATCGTTCAATGAGGTGCCCTTTTCTGTTTAAAGGCTGATGGCAATTGCTGAGGGTTGACAATGGTCCACCAAGCCTGAAGCTGCTGATGTAGGCATTCACATGGGCCTCAGGCCTGAGCACACTTGGCCTCTAATGCATTTAGCCCCATAGCGTGCCTGCAAAGTGTGGCCAGCGGGCTTGTTCCCCCATTCAGAGATGAAACTCGGGCTGGCACTTGTCCCAGGTTACCCAGGATGCCTGGGGCAGCACTGGGAAAGGGGCCCTCGCCCCTGGCCCTGCCTTCCAGCCCCACCATTGAACAATGCCACCAGCTCCAGGAGCGTGGGCAACTGGTGCCACCATACTCGGAGGGAGAGGGGGGCATGTGCCCCCCCAGTGGCCAGTCTCACTGATGGGAGGGAGGGGGTCCCCTGTGGCCAATTTTATCAATGGCTGGTGCTCGCAGGGGGGACACTGGCACCCCTGCCTGCACCCCTTGCCCATCACCTAAGTGGTCAGGGGGTGCACAGCGCTCTCAGGGGTACGTGTCTCCACCGTCCAGGAAAGAGAGAACCAGGAGCACTCCAGAGCCATGGTCCCGGCCATGTTTGAACAGGGCCTGGCACTTAGGGACGTGGCTGGGAGTCCCTGGGAATCTGGGGTGTGGCTGAAGCCCCAGTTTTCATGGATCTATATTAGCAAAGGCCACAAAAACCATTAACACAGCCGAACTGGCCACTGGCATATAAGATTCAGTGTCGCCCCATGCCCTGCACTGAGTCCGAGCCCTGGTGTTTGCCAGGTACATCGTCCAGAGAGGCCCCCCATCATGCACTGTCGGGGTCCCTACCCCCACCCTTACCCTGACCCCTCCTGCAGCTGACCCCCCACCCACAAAGGCAGCTGTCTCCAGCCCTTCCCCCCTCTCCATTACATAAACTCACTATTACAGGAAATCAAAGGGGCAAATGTCTTGCTTGAATTAATAACTGACTTCCTGTGGTTACAGATTCACCTTCAGCGTTTGTTTATAAACTCTTACTTTTCCCCCCCGCTCGAATGTTTTTCTTACCACACCACTGCTGTTTGTTTTACATTAACCGTGCTGGGGCGGCGCAGCTGCTGGGGGCGCGCAGTGGTATGTGGGCATCGCACAGGGTCACTGTCTCAGGTCCAGGCCCCTCCTGCCAAAATCCGTGTCCAGGGCACGGCTATAGGGTCTCCCATGCCCAGCTCTGGCTCAGCGCAAGCTGGAGTGATCCAGGGGTTGCTCTGGCTTGCACCCGTCCACCTCTTGCAGAGCACTTGCCAGCTGAGAACGGGTGAAGCCACGCGGCACTTGCTCTGCCCCTTACACACCCTCTTCCTTCAAAGTCAGGCTCCCTCCCAGAGAGGCCCAGTGCTGGCACTCAGGGGATTTGGGTCAATTCCTTGCTCTGTCCCTTGGGCAAGTCACTTGGCCTCTGTGCTGCATGTGCAGAGGGAATGTGTGGTAAAGGCTGCGAGGGGCTTGAGAGCTGGGTAAGCTGCTTTCTGGGTGGTATCCCACGAGGCAGATGTTACTCAAGCGGCTCCACGTACGCCTGGTGCTGTGTGAGGCTCTGGAGGAGAGAGCAGGTGCATGCCCACAGACAGCTCCTCCACACACAGATGGGGCCGGGGGAGTTTCCCGGCCCTTTCCCTCCCCGGGATGAGCTGCGTCCTGGCTGGAGCTGGCCAGGGGCATGCGAGCTCGCTGCAAAGCTTGCCTTCCTCCTCTCAGTGCCGGAAGGAAGTGCTAGGGAGGCAGGAGCCCAGCTGACCCAGGGAGGGCACTGTCCCTGGCCCTGGCCAGTCCTTGGGGAAGTAGCACGCCAGCACGTTTCAGGGAGGCACGCCCCGGCTGCACCGGAGCTGATCCCTCTGACGCACGCTTTGCTGTGCAAGCACCTACCCACCAGGACCCAGCTCCTGCACCCCAAGCCCTGAGCCACGCGTTCCCCATTGACCCTATCGCCATCTCCCCACCAGCAGCCTCCATGGAGCCGCCCAGCTTGTTCCACTGCTCAAGTGGCGCCTTCCTCCCACTCCCATGGAAAGATCTGTTTGACCGGCGCTCCTCTCGCGGCTCTCTTGGGTTCGCTCCTTCTGCACCACGTTCCAGATTCTGCTGTTCAGGTTTTCCATCCAGAACGAAGTCCCCTGCCCACTCCCTGTCCCGCTCACTTCATAATACCCTGGAAATTCCCAGGCTTAGTTTCAAGCCAGGATCACATTTGACGGGACTTGGCCAATGCATTGTGCTGTGTCTGCCTCGAACGGGATTGTTCCTTGCTCTCAGATGAACCCGGCTCTGGCTCATAGATTTCCTGGTGAGTTTCTTCTATATTCCAAAACCAAACAAAATTGTTTCAAAACCAGTTAAGGTTGCTAAGAGACAGTAACATACTTTGCATGTCGCCTCCTTTACAAAACCCAGGCATTTAATAAGCAGGGAAATGAATGGCTAATGGCTCTGCAAATCTCACCCTATACAGTTAGTAAATAAATGGGGATGCATATTTCCTGGCTCTCCAATAACCTTAACTCTGACCAATGCATTTTGGAGGAGGTGCCCTTCGCAAACAGCCTCCTTGTCAAGGACAAAGAGCTGCATGTTTCATCACTCTTGCAACAGCCTTGCCTCAGGTCTAGGGATTGTTTGAGGAATGGATAAGGAAGCGTTTTGCTTTTCTTAATGTCATGGTTTATGCAGCCACCGCTCAGAAGGTGCTGTTCAGGAGGAAGCATTTCCCTTCCCTGCATTTAGCAGCACAGCTTTCTGGAAAAGTCTTTTGGGAGTTCAAAAATGTTCCTGTTCTTCCTCAGGATGAACCGAGACTTTTCCAAGTGATTAAATGAAGAGAGAGGGAACGAGCCCAGCCGGCCTTCCCTGGAGAATGGTACACTGAGGCTCCAATGGTGCTCTGCTGTATGTAGAGACTTCAACCTCAGTCTGCCTCCCCAGCAAACCGTGGATCCAAAAGCAGGGGACTCAGCTGAGCAAGGCTTTCCCTTGTGCACCTGCTATAGTTGTTCCACTTTGTGTAAGTGGATGGTACCCATTAGGCCAGAGAGAGGCGCACTCAATAGCCCGGGCATTTGGGCAGTTGCCGAGGGTGGGCGAGATCAAGGTTCAGGTCCCTGCTCTAATGAGTCCGTAATTATTTATACCCAGTGGAACAGGACCTGAGCGTTAGCCACTCTGGACTGGAAGTTTTCTTCCCTGGTCTCATTTTGACCAGAGCCCCCCTTGCTGAACCCAAATCCATTCCTGTGGACATCGTTGGGTCCTAGGAGTCAATGTTCTCTGCAGGAGCCCTGCGTAAGCAGGATGTTTCTTCTCTGCTCCATTTAACCCATATGTTAACCCAACCCCGCCGTGGGGGTTCGGGAGCAAAATCCTTACAATTCCTCCTTGGGGGTCAAGGGTCTGTTTTAATGGGCATCTGGGCATCAGGGAATCAGAACTGCCCCTGGATCCTCTCTCCCCGCAGAGGCCAGGGCTCTACCATACATTTCCTGTGGAGCCTTTGGCATGTAGCATCCATTCTCCACTCTTCAGTAAACCCAGCTGGAGAATGGAGTTGGTCACACTCTCCAGGGGGGAGCCCAGGACATGGTTATCTCATTTCATCCATGTGCTTCTGCGAAGCAGTTCAGAAGCTGAGCGTAAGGAGACTCCACAACCTTGTTTCTGGCTTGTCAGGCTCCCTGGAGAGCAGGGTTTGGAAAGGAAGGCCAAGCCAGGGGCTAGGGGCTACCCAGGACTATAAAACCAGGGCTACATTCCCTGTGTTCCCTCATGCCTTCCACCTCTCCATGCCTCTGCCACCCATCTCTGCACTGGGGATAATAGCACGATCTTGTCCGCTAGTAGAATAAATGCATTAAATAGTGTGGGGCGCACAGATTTTAGGGCAATAGGGGTCAGAAAAATGCCAAATGTCTCTACTGCCACCCTGGGGACAGCGAGAACTATCTTCTCAATCCTACTTTGCACATTTTGCCCACCCCTGCATTAGCGTCTATCACATGAGCCATGTCCTCCAAGCTCCCCTTAGTCTTGCCCTCCCAGCAGGGGCTAGACGACATCCACATGTCCCCATGCAGTGATTGCCTAAAGGAGCCAGGGGAAGAGCTAGGGGCAGAACTCAGCTCTTCCACCCCGGTCTCTTCCTGGTGGCCAAGGCTCCACTTTCCTGCCCTGCCCTGCTGCTTCCTGCACTTGGCCCTGCCTTGTACCACTCAGAGCAAACATCCCTGTCTTCAGCCATCTCCTAACTCTACCTCCTCTGCCCGCTGGCCCCAAGTCCAGGTGAGGTCTGCAGTCTGGTGATGTCTCAGAAAGGCAATTTGAGTGAAGGAGCTGCAGTTAATAGGACTTCGGATTCCTTTACTTTGCTCTGAGCCCTCCAGCCCTCCTCACACTGACAGGGCAGCTTCCAGGCTCTGGCCTCAGATCCGACAGGTAGGTAGCCCGCCTGCCACGGCCAGATGGGAGAATCTGGGGTTGGTTAACTCCGCGGAGGCTGCCAAGATGCTCCTTGAGCCAGAGGCAGAATACTCGGCGTTCCTGCCAGCGCGTCTGTGCTTTGTCTTTGATATTTGTGCAGTGCCTCAGGAGGGCTGTGCCATCCAAGTTCTTTTCCTGGCAATGCTGGTGCCTGAGGCAAATGCACATCTTTTGAAACTCCCTCCTCTGGAGCTGAGAGGAGCAGAGAGGCATGGCCATCCCCACCCACGGCCAAGCAGCACAGCCCCCTCCACCCTTGGCTTCTGCCGACTTGGGATTTCTTCTACCAGAAAGCACTGGCTCTGTCACATCAGTTCATGTCTCATTCCCTTCTTCTGCTCCCAGACAGCTGTCTGGGTGTTATAGCATCGGCCCTGGAATCAGGACTCCTCGGGGAGGATCCTAGCTGCACTGCTAACTCACTGGATGACTCTGGGCAAATCCCAGCCCAGCGCTGTGCCTTGGTTTCCCCATCTGTTGAACTGCCATCAGTGCTTGCTGCCCTCTCCTGGGAGTTATAACTGTGCATAGCAAAGTCCTATCTGTAAAGTGCCTTGAGATCCCCAAAATGAAAGACCCCAGGAGACTGAGGATTCAAAAGTGACTGATAGAGAAATAGATAGATCAATCACCAACTAGATAAGTGGTATTCAGAGAGCACTGCAGTCCCCTTGGAGAAGACCTAAAGGAGCTGTAAGTATCTGCCTCTCGCTCTCAGCTTCCCTTTGGAGCCGTGGGGTGCTATGTGCAGAGCAGCGAGGACCACAAGAGCTATTAAGGGCGATAAATCAGTCACTGGTGGAACGGCAAATCATTTCCCTGCAGGAACAGCCTCAACGTCTGCATCACCCTCTGAGACACTGCAGCAGGGAGAGGGGTCAGGCCGGGTGTTTTGGCACCCGTCCTCTCCGATGCTGACTATCACACGCTGCCTGGTGCAGGCTTCCTGCGGACAAGTGTGGGTTTGTGGGGAGGCCTTGCAGCGAGTGCGCGTGGGCACAGAATCAGGCATTCATGGTGCAGGAAGCCAAGAGATTGGAAGACATGATCAAAGGCCAGTTGGCACATTGGGGAACAGCAGCGTGCCATGGGGAGCTCCCAAGTAGGGCAGACCCATGCAGTCGGCTGCTTCTAGCAGGGAGGAAGAGGAGCTGGGAAGGGAGCAGGCTGGTTTCAGGGCACGACCGAGGTCGTCACCTCTTCTGTTCTCAGGGAGAAGGGCCAGGGTCTGGTTAATTTCCTCAGATTATCCTGTAATCTCATTACCCAGCAGGATTAGTGAGAGGCACGAATGAATGAACAAGAGCGTGCTCCATGGCAGGCTGGGATCAAACTTGGTTAAGGTCACAAGGGGAAAGGAGCCTGCCAGGGCATTGCTTGCCACGCAGGGTCACCCCCAAGCCCTCGTGCGGTGTTTCCGGCCCTGCTCAGGGGAAGCCCCTCAGCAGCGCAGGCGAGGGAGCTGGGGACGTGCCAGCAAAGCAGTGGGAGTTTGCAGGAGAGCCAAGGGCCGAGGTGCTGCAGGTTGGGACTGAGCAGCGCTGGTGGAGCTGGGGAGGAGGGAGCTGCTGAGTGGCATCGGAGAGCTGCAGCAGGGTTTTGCCTGGTGCTGGAATAGGAGTGGGGCATGGCGCAGGACAGGGACCGTGGGGCTGTGAACGGCACGGGAGCCATCTGGTCCCCTCCTCCCACCAGTGCGTCGGTCCCTTCCTTGAAGAGGCTCCCGTGTTCACCCAGCAGTGATCCCCCCATCTCTGCTCACTCAGATGACACAGCACAAGCTGCACAGTGCTGATGCAGCAGGATGTCTCGGTGCTTGCAGCGGGAACAGGTCCACACGGCTGTCACCACGCAGCCGTGTCTCCCTCCTCCCCCAGCCCCAGCCCCCCGGGGAAGGAGCTTTCTGCAGAGCAGGGATGTGCTTCTAGGCTTCCCTGTCATCTGAGAGCCGGCACCTGCTCTGGCCCCTCAGCCTCCAAGACACCACTGCGTGTGACAGTGGGATTTCATTGGGTCTCAATTCAGGGTCCTTGGTCTTAATCTCAAGCAGTGACACCTCCAGCTCAGCTGCAAGAAGAGGAAAGGGGGGCTGTAAAGCTGTCTGATGGCATCAGCCTCACCAGCTGTGCCTGAGGCTGCCCCACTCACACACCCAGGGCATCCATCGCAGGACATGCATGACTGTACCGCCTCCGGGCCTCGACAGAGGTCAGGGTGCAAGGATGCTGTACAACTGCACTGTGAGACAGGCCTCCCTGGAGAGACTGAGGTCCAGATAGATGGTGGGTGGGAAGGGAAACAATCACTAAGCAGCTTGTCAACATCACCGAGCAGGTCAATGGCAAAGGGCCCTGTCTCAGTGCATCTCATGACCTGACCTGTGTGACCTCTTAGCTAGGCAGCATCCCGAATCCCTCTCCTCGGAGTGCTTGGGGGGGCTGGCGTAGATGGGAGCCTTCACATGTCCCCTGGACTGGAGCTTCTAATTCATGATTGCACCTCATCCAGGGCTGGTTGCGCCCCTCTCTGTCGCTGCAGAGGAAAGAAAAAAAGAATCAGGTGCAGATCCCTTCTCATGCAAAGAGCCAGCCCCATTCGCCTAATGAGGCTGACTCTGGTCCAAGCAAATATTCCATTTGGGGGCGCTTGGTTTTATTGTGTGGCACAAAGTCTGTGTCCTCGGCCCCTGGCTGTGTGCCTAGGCCCGGCTCCATTCTTTTGCCTTTTGCAAAATGAGGAAAGCTGGCCTGCTCCCTCTCTCACGCTGAGTCTCCCCTGCTGCAGTTCCTGAAGTTAGCCACGCAGCCTGAGGAGGAGGCAGGGCCAATATTGAGAAGGGTGTGAGCCAGATGCTTATCACTTGCTTTCCAGCTCAAGGCAAACCCCAACCTCAAACTGAAAACCTTTCAAGGGAGCCTGGGTTGAATCCAGAGTGATCCGGGCTGCATTGAGAGTTGAGAGTGGCAAAGGGTTACCTTGAGCTTTGACTGAAAGGAAGGCCAGGAGCAGAAGCTAAAGCAACCAACCTCCAGGGAAGATAATCTGGGACACAGTCCCAGACACTCTGCAGGCGTCTGGAACGAGAAGTCTACCCCGGGTCTGGTTCTGGTTACTCTAGCCCTCTTGGCGCTGGGAGGCAGAGCTAATTAGATGGGTCTCAGCTCCACATGAAGTCGAAGCAAGCAGCACCATACCGAGAGCTCTTGTAAGACGCAACAGGATTCTGCCTGCTGACATGCTGGGCCTAACTTTTCAAAACTGAGAGGGAAGTTTGGGGATCCCCGGCGGCAGCCCTGGAATGCGGGACTGTCCTGGATCCCAAGGTGATAAGATCTGGGGAATGTGACTCCTGGTCCAGACTGAGTAGCTGGCCATGAGATGGGCGGAGGCCAGAACTTCAGATCCAACATCCTGAGCACTTAGCAGGAGCTTGGACCTGGGCTTGGCTCTCTGGAAGGTGGATCTGGTGCTGGCCCCAAACCAGGAGATCATCCCTGCTCCAGCTCAGGTTTTCCCTTGGAATTTTGCCTGCTTTGATGCTGAAACGGCAGGGTCATAAACTCTCCCCAGAGTGAAGCAGGTTTAATAGGAGGAGTCCATCTGTCCGTCCATCTTTCCACCCTATGTCACTTTATATAAATGCCACTTTAAGAAGCCTGATGAAGCCCCACAAAATACAAGAGTGCCTAGGCTCATCCCATCTCCCTCCCCATCCACGGAGCTGGGGAAAGCCAGTGGTTGGTCTGCCAACTGACTGTCAGGCAGGGACATCTCCCTCCACCCCATGCACACACCCTGCGTGCCCAGCGCCATGCCCGTGCATGCCCCCCAAATGCCCCTTGCATGCAAGGGCACACACCCTGCTTACCACCTGCATGCAGGCACCTCCTGCACATGCACCACAACTCCCAGACACAAGGCAGGGGCAGGGAACCGCCAAACTGTTCCCCTTGGCTTCCCCTCCTTGGCATGTCTTAAAGCCTTGTTGGTCCAAACCCCAGTCTCCTGCCTCCGTAGTGGGTGGCTCTCCCCCACTTCCCCACAGCCTCTGGGCTGGGGTCCTGTCTAGCCAGCATGTGTGCCAGAGGCAAAGGCATTTTGCTTGGCACTCACACCCCGGGGCATGGACCGTGGCAGTGCTGCCACAACAAGCCTCAACCCTCATGGTTCCCCTGCCATCCACCCTGGCACACAAACATCTTCCAAGTTGAGGTTGTGCAAGTTTGTGTCACTCTGCCCAAAAACTGTGTCAACACGCGCTCTAGAGGCCTGGTGGGTACTGGCCTGCCCAGCCCAGGGGGTAGTAGCAGCCCTTCCCTTCGCTGCATCCCTGGCTTTGCAGCTTAGCAATCAAATCAGCTTGTTCCGCCTGCTTCTTATCATCCAAATCCCCCTATCTGCAGCTAAAAATAGCCCTTGGGCTCAGCAGGAGGTCATGGGCCTTACAGCAGCGCGGGCACCACAAGGGGAGAGGGGCCACAGCTTGGAGAGGACAGGCTGCCTGGGGCAGCACAGCACCTCCCTCCGTCTCCTTGCTGGAAATGGGCCTGGCAGGTGTGAGCCCCAGGACCATGCACCCTGCCCCAGCTTGTGCAGCAAACAGAGCAACCCCTCTGGGCTGTCTCTACCAAGCCTAACTCCAGCGTAACAGTGCCGGATCTGTGCGCTGCGGCCCACAAAGGAGCCTCTACCTCCCTGCTGTGAGCTCTCACCTTCACTTAAGAAGGAGGCCATCTGGGAGGTGGAAATAAAAGAGGGCTTGTCAAAGAAAAGATGGTGAGGGATGTTCATGGGCCAGAGGGTTGATCCCAAGCTGTCCGAGGGCACCGAGCTGAGCTGCGAGCCTGCTCTCCCAGCACAGTTGCCCACAGCAAAGCCCCTGCATAGCAGTGGAGGGCAGCAGCCCCTGGTGTCATGGGGCTGGGCAGCCCTCCTGCTTCAGGGGCAAATGCATCTTGCTTGCATCGTGCACGAGGGCTCCTGCTTTGCAGCAACTTCTTCCCCATCTCCAGGCTGGAGGGGCTTCGCTTTCTAGTAACAGCAGTGAGCTGACAGCATCCTAGGCAGGTAGAAACTCGGAGCACAGTGGGCTTTCTGGAGCAGGGGGTCTCAGAGTGGCATCAGGGCTTAGGGGGGCATTTAGGAAGGATTTTAGAGCCCAGTGACCCGCAGCCCCCCATAACTTTCAGTCCCACAAGGAACAACCAGGTCCTGGCCTATCAGCCCCGCTCCCCACATTTTAGCCACCCACCCCCACCAATTCTGCTCCTCAGATAGGACTTGGCTTGGCAGTACCCCGTGGGACAGAGCAGGGGAAGGCGCCTCGGGAAGTCTGTTCCCTGCAGGTCATGGCTGCTTTTCACAAGGCAAATCAGGGAGAGGCTGATTTATCTGCCTTTTAAAGAGTCCCACAATGGCACCGGTGCCAGCACATCAGCTCTGCATCCTGTTGCATGCTTGTCCGGCCGTAGCCTGGCTTGCAGCAGCCACTGAGAGGTGCACTGAGTGCTGCCAAGTGCTGCTCCCATCCCCGCCCAGCCCTTGTCTCTGCCTGTCTCCCGCACCCCCTTCCTGGCCGCTCTTCCTCTGCCAAGGCATCAGGTTTTCTTCCTTTCCCCTGATCAGCCTTCCTCCTCCCTCCGCACCTCCATCCCCAAAAGCCGTCCCCTCCCTTGAGCAGACTTGACTGGTGCCCTGAGCCTTTAAACACTGCCATGCAATGAGTTCGGTCAGTCTCAGCCCTTTGAAGATGAAAGTTATCCGACAGGCACTTGGGAAGCAGCACAAGGTAGGGAAGGAAAATCACCCAAGTACCCGGGTGAGGTGAGAGACTTGCTGTGAGCGCAGGCCCCGGTATCAGAACCCCTTGGTTCTTTGCCCACCTCAGCCTGGCACCTGCGACAAGTCTTTATATTGTTTCAGAAACACAAGGGAAAGACCTACCTACTTCACAGGGCAGCAATGGATGGGCTGGATTGGGAAATCATCAGCTCTGCCCCAAAACCCCCAGCATTGCTGTTGACTACAGCTCACTCCATGAGAGTCCCACATTGAAAAGGCCACCTGTCCTGACAGTCTGAGGGTGGGCTTCTTTTATTGACACCCCTTCCCCCTCCAACCTACCCATCACACAGGCATTAAAGACTTAATTTATTGTTACAAAACCCAGTATGTTACCCCGCTTCTTGTAACTTTAACTTGCAAACCCCTTCCAGAGCTGTGCTCCTAACCATCAATCCTTGCATTTACAACCTGCTTAGACCTTCTACCAGCCGTTTGCCGATCTTTCCGAAACCACGTATAAAGCTTCAACAGAGAATGTGAGAGAGTTCTGTAAAAGCCATGTGGTTTGAGTTAGAGCATTAATTGGAGATGTTTATTTTGATTTGCAAAGTGATTAAATTTTTCCACGGCATTTTGAAAGGAAAAAAATCTGAATTTAATTATCACTATTCCAAGAACCACCATGGGACCAAATATTTTAGACTGTCTCATGCTTTCTTCACACCCCTTTCTCGAATGAAGCGCAGCAGATGAGTGCCTTTCGGGAAGAGATGCTTTAACCCAACAACAAAGGATTGGGCTGGAGTAGCTGAATGAAACGCCGCAACACAAGAGAGCAGGTTGGAGCATCACTGGGTCCTTTAGTCTCTACAAACCTATTAATTAATCTATGTAGTTATTCCGGCTCCTTTGTCTGGAGGAATATTTCTAGGGAGTTGTTTCAGGGTTTTAACAGATAATGGGTGAGGTGAGGTGACCTGCATTCGCATATTAGTCCTGCAGTGGCACAAGGTTACCGATGCTATAAGGGCAGTTCTCTGCCCATAGGAACTACTAACATAATGAGGGAAGGTTAAAGAGGAAATCTTCCACCCGACCCACTTGTTCCTAGACCCTTCGAGGTTTCTGCTTCATTCTCACCTCTCACAATTACAGGTGGCAGATCATGCCAACTTACATTGCACTGAATCAGTGTGACTAATTTTCCCATAGCGGGTGCTTCTCAAAGGGCATGTTCAATTCATGCAACTGAACCCATACCTCACCATCTATACATGTGTTTAAGCGCAAGAATTTACTGTGCTGAACGGATACCACTTGTATCTAATGAGACTATCTGGCAGTGCAGTGAATGAGTCTATTGCACCCTAATTGCTATGCATGTGTAGACCGTGACACTTTCCTGTGCAGTAAATTAATCTGTTGTGCAGTAAAGTGTCTTGTGGAAATGTGCTCACAGACACTATAGACATACTATTGCCGTGACCTAGAGGAGCTCCCCTTCAATTTGAGTGGTAAGGGCCTGTGGTTTTGGTACAGATGAAGACTCCCAGGAGTATATATGATTTATATAATAACTGGGTCTGGGTTTCTCTTGACCAGGCCTTTACATTGGCATTTGCTGCTGTGCAAAGTGGTTGCAGAATACCATGACCGTGCCAGGGAATGGAGCACACTGATGTGGAAACCTTACCGACCACAGCAGAAATGACAAAGCTGGGCCAAGTCAAGCCTTTTGAGTGTCTTGTCTGCATCACGTGATAGGCCTATTCCAGGGATTGTTCCCATGGTCTTCAAACCTATTGTTAGCTCTGCAAGGGAGTGGGGTATGTGCTATGGTGCACAGTTACCAGCTCTGAGGTTGCAAGTTTGAAGCCACAGCGAAAGTGCTCCTGGCACTGCCCCGTCATATTCTAATAAATCTGTGAATTCTGCTACTAGCTTGTCACCAGGGCGTGAAAAGGGAAAGAGTTGGAGATGTTTTTGGAGCTTTAAAATTCTGATGCCGTTTTGAGATCATAACATTTGTGCCAGCTGTGGAGTGAAACGGCCGAAACCATGAAGTTTTCTTTTGAAAAATGTCACCGAGAGCTTGCAAAGGTTTTGCCCTGATTGCTCTGCCTCAGCGCTGAGAAAGCTGGTTGAACAACTGAGGGCAAACATCCGACAGGGCTGGGGGATGCAAATAACCAGTGATCAGGAACAAATCTGTCATTTTACAAATGTGTTTACTGCTCAGGATTGTGTGACTCTATTTTGTGCTTGCACTACCACCAGTGGATGCATGAGAAGCTATTTCCTGCTGCTCTACTTTCCCATGCTTGACACACAATGCTATCAAAACCAGGTGCGTGTATGGCCCCTGTACCTACTGTGTGAGCGTCTCACAACCTTTGGTGTCTGTAGCCTGGCATCTCCTCTTTTCCAGTTGAGGCACTGGAAAGCTATGGAGCTTCCCTAAGGTCATACAGGAAGTCCGTGGCAGTGGAGGGAGCTGGCCTCAGGCCTCTCTTTCTCCATATGCTCCATGGATCTGACCACCGAAGTCCCATACTGTCATTGCTGTACCTTGATTGGATAGTCTTATATTTACATAAACTAATTGCACCAAAAGGAGTACCTGCAGCATTTAACTGGGTAACCCACGGTTAAATGAAGCTTGGTTTGCTCACACAAGTAGCTGGGAGCAATAATACCAGTGCACAGGGGGCTGGTGAAATCCAGCTGGACATCTCTGGAAAAGCCACTGACATGTTATATGTCAATCATTCTGCTCACTGCTGGCCGTGAGACACTATGGGATAGTTAGGGCTGCTCCACACTCCTACAACCCACCGGAGCAGGACAGCAAAGACAGGCCTGAAGAGCTGGACTGTCCCCAGTCACTGCTGGGACTTCATAAAGGACGGGACAGAGCAGGCAGTCTCATCCCCCAAGGCCACTGAGAAGCTCCTGAGCTGGAAGTTTGCTGGTGAGTCTGTCTTGGACTCGTCCCCTGCTCTCAGGCCCACCAGAGACTGCGGGTGTGAGAGCAGGCCCTGGGGATAGCAGCCTCATGCGGGAACATCTGGCTCGGGAGTGCAGAGGACTCAATGGCAGAACATGGAGCATATTCAGTTCTGTTGTCCCTGAGACCGGCTGGCAATGCAGTATAGCCAAGACCTTACAGGTCATCGTGTCCTGCCCTGTGCCCTTTTCCATGACTACAGCCAGCTTATACTGCTGGGCATGCACTGCATCCTTATCTCTGTTCCCTTTTTTGCCCTGCCCCACACCCCTGCTCCCAAGTCTGTTCTCTTCCAGGCACTAGTGGTGGTGCAAGCAGGGTGAAACAGCTGCTACCCTGCGAGAGAGTGGCTGGGAAAGAGCTTGTGTGCAAAAGCAAGAGCAGCAGGTGGTGGCAGGCTGGTATTCCCCAGGGGTTGGTGCCCTGCCTATTAGCGTTGGTTGGTGGTGGTGGTACAGTGTATGCTGCAGGGGAGGAGTGGAGGGAAAGGGCTGTGAGGTGGCTGTTTCCTTCATCTGTCTTTGGGGGACGTTTCACATGTTTGCTAGATTCCCATGTTAGCTCCTATAACATACCACCATGTTGCAACCTCCAGAGTAAGGCAAGTAGAGGGCACCTCAAAACCCTAGCCCCCATTGCTTCGCAGATACTCCTTGGTTGGAGAAAGGCTAAGGGACATCGCCCTGACTGAAACGTGCCCTCGCTGACATGTTAGGCAGTCAGCAGCAGTTTTTATCTGCTGCTGTCTGGCAGAAGCTACAGCCATTAACACATTGAACATCTGGACTCGGTCTGGCCTCTGGATTCTGTCTCAGTCGTCTAAAGCAGGTGGTTGGTCTTGGGCAGCCTCCGCTCTGTACTCCTTCCTAGGTGCATGCATCGAAGGTCTGGGTGTGATGGCTTCAGGACTCCATACAAGCAGATTCAGCAGGCAGGTCTCTTACTAGATCGCTTACACCATGATTCAGAGGACTGGTGGTGCCTACTATACTATACTATAGATTCCCAGCCCTGACACAGACAACCTGAGTGGCCCTGGGCATGCCTTTAACTGTAGAGAAGTGCGGACATGTGAGAAGTGAGGACAATTACATTCTCTTTGTCTCTTGAACGGGTTGGCTCCGTGGGACCAGGACTGCCTCCTCTGCCCTGCTTGCACAGCACCTAGCACTTGGAGACCCCAGCGTCGGAGTGGCCATAATAGCAGAGGCAAATGGCAGAGCCAAGCCACGAGCAGATGCCAGGCTCTCGTGTTGAACTCCTGGAACGTGCAGGAACTCACAGGGTTCGGGCAGGCGGTTTGCTGCTCTCCTTTTATCTCCTTTTGCCTCGCAATGCAAAACGCCCCATGCCATCTGGCAGCAGCGCCAGCCCCATTTAGGGCGAGGAATTCCTTTCATTTCCCAGTGCCCAGCTCGGCTGGCAGAACAACCCTGGATTGTTTGGAGGCTGGTGTGTCTACAAAGGGCTCTCTCTGTCGCCTCGTCATTTTATCTATCGGCTTTTTTTTTTTTTGCAACGAATGTGTGCGTCTTCAGATGATCTATTAATAAGGTGGGTGGGATGCCAGGGAGAGAGCGATCAAATGACATGGGTGAAACAGAGGAAGAAAGAGAGAGAAGGGGAGGGGGAGAGAAGCAAAGAAAGAGAAGTACCAGTATTTGATTACCGTGGCACCTAGCCCAAAGCCCCCTTGTGCCAGGCACTGTGAGGAAGGAGGAGTCCCCCAGCCCTATAACCTGACTGCTGTCAGCAAGACGTGGCGTGTCTAAAAGGAGGCAAGCGTGTGGAAGGGTTTTGAACATGGCAAATTGGGTGGGGAGAGCGAGAGGAGTGTGTTCACAGTGTTGTTGGCTCCAGGTACCTTAAAATACTGAATCGGAGCCCTACAAGGCACAGAGATGTCTTTAGGGGCCACGGCATTTTAAAAGTAATGAATGCTTGTGCCCTTTCATTTGCCTATTTGGGCAAATGCCTATTTGTCTTCTGGCTTCTGAGTCTTGAACTGTCACGTCTCCAGCTTTCTTCTGTAGCCATAAAGACTAGATCCTAACCTTTAGTGGTTTCACATGAAACCAGATTCCCCTGGCTGTCCTGAGCGGGGCCTGTCAGGAGAGAGATCTGCTCAGAAATGGTGTCCACAGGGCTTCCCAGGAAAGTATCCAGTGCAGAAATACTCTCATTTGGGAATGCCTCTGTGTGGCCTCCCAGCAGCTGTCTGTTATGGGACATGCAGACTGGGACCCTAGCCCCTAAGAAACAAGGCCGTGGAGTGTCTGAAATACAGGCAAGAAGTGTAAAATGGATGCACAGCTCGGACCACCAAAAGCCATGCTTGACCTTCAAGAAGGCATGGGCTGGTGGCTGAGGACCAGACTTTGTGCCAAGGCTCAGGCATGCAGCTACACAGTGGCCCTCAAACAGCCCCAGACCTGCCCTGGGCCAGAGTCTTCCCTTTGTGAAATGGGTGATAAGCTATTTGTCATCCTGCCTGCTCAGGGTATAAGCTTTCCAGCGCAGGACACTTCCACTGCATTGCTCACCCCCAGAGCTGCATCTTGGATACGGTGTCTTTTTGCTTCTGGAAGTCCGGTAGTAATGCTGGCAGGCAGAGGAGGGCGGGGAGCTGTGGGGTGCCAGCGGCCTGCCAGAGAGCTGAGCGTGTCTGCAGCATTTTGGAGCTTCTGAGCTAAAGGGAACTGAAGAAGAGATGGCTGCAGAGGGGCAGCTGAGCTTGGTCCAAGCCTGGGTACGGGGAGGGGGAAAGTTAGGGAGGAGTCCAGTGGAGCTTGCCCCTAGTCAGGGGGAACTTGGGCAAATTCCCAGCATGGACCAACCACCTGCTGGGAGACTTTGTCTACCCTGGTTCCGGCTCTCAAGTCCCTCCAAGCAGCTCTTCTGAGGCTACCCGCCACCTCACAGAGGCTCTGAGCACCCGCATGCAGCCAGAGAGGCCAGCTGGGAGTGCAGCAGTCCCACGGCCTCCCCTCCGGCACACAAGTCCAATCCTGCAATTGCTAGAAGAGCTGGGGCGGTTTCAGATCCAGGTTCTTGGAAGGGGAGCAGCGCTTGGAGGAGGTGTGGGAGGTGTTGCCAGTTGCCACCTCCTCTCTCAGCTGGGAGCCTCAGTGCGCAGCTGCTGGGTTTTGGCTCCTCTGCCTGTGTTTGATTTAGGGCTGACAAGCTCCTGCAAATGTATGCCCTTTGCACAGGGAACGGCAGCCTGGGGGATCATTTGCCAGGAGATGATACATTCGTCATGTGTCTTTGGGGTTCTTTTAGAGGCAGCAATGAAAAAGCAAAACCCTGGAAGCTGAGCACGGGGGATGGTGCCATGTCAGCGAGACCGTGTTGATGTCAAAAGGCTGGGTTTTGGTGATGGGAACTCCTGGGGCCATTGCAATGCCCAGAGAAGGGGACTGTCAGAAAGCCCGCCTTCTCCCTTAAGTCCTTCATGTAACACAAAACTGGCTTCTGACCTTTCCACCTGAAACTTTCTCCTTGAGGCTCCAAAATCTTGGGTGACATTATTACCAGGGGAATGCAGTAGCAGGGAGAGCTCCTGATGGGGACCTGGCCCTTTGCACTGTGTACACACAAGGAAGTCCCTGCTCCATAAGCTTCCAGTTGAATGAATGAGACAAACCCGGGGCCCATGGGGAAGGGAGGCAGAGGAGGGTACAAGGGAGAGCCCCAAAAGGCCCTAAGGAGTTTGGGGCACGAGTCTCTGTCACTCGGTTGGAACGGTGCTTTCACACGCCTGACAAGCTTTTGGGCATCTTCCCACGAATGACTCGCTGAGGTCACACTCAAGTCCATGGAAGAGTTAGGAACCAGTCCCAGACTTCCTGGGTCCTGGTCCAGGTGCTTCCCTTAGGCAATTTCTCATTATTGTATGGCTGGGCTGCCTCGGTGCTTGGAGCTTCCAGCTGGCAGAGAGGATGCTGGAACGGCTGCACGAGGGCCGGTTCTCGTGGTGATTCAGCCTGGCCCTTCTGCAGATCACTGAGGCTGACTGGCCAGAGGGTGCCAGCCTAATTCTATAGTTCAAAGCTGTTTGAATGTGGGTCCAGCAAGTATCTAACTGCAGCTACACCCCTGAGCGCCTGAGACCTGAAGGCAGGGAAATAAACCCGAGAATTCAGTGTTATCCCTGAGCAGAGCTGCAGAACTCACGTTTCATCCGAAACCCCCTTCCCCCATTGCCCTTGCCCTCTCTATCTCTACATACAGCTCCTAGAACAAGGAGGACTGATGGGTCACAGCAATAATAATTTATATGTACGCTCCAGTGCCTGGCACAATGGAGCCCTGACCTCAGGTGTAACCCATAGCTGCAGGAGCAATTATAATAACCTGGGCAGAGTGTCTTTTTAACCAAGTCAAGTGCTTGTGACCATTGCATCTTACTTCCTACCTCCTCAACTTGTTCAGCAGCTCAGCAGCAAGCTGCATGGGCCAGCAGGTTGCACTGAGATGGCAGGCAGGACTCCTGGGTTTTACGCCGTGCTTCACATTCCCTGCTGATAAACTGGTTATGAAGATCCTCTCCTGCTTTGGGATTTAAGGAGGATGTGGTCCTGTGGGAAAAGGCAAGGATAGGCGCTCTTGTGATTAAGGCACCGGGCTGCAGCATAACATTTAGTTCCCATCAGTGCTACAGCTTCCTTCTGTGGGTTTGGGCCACGTAATATCAGATTAACCCTGGTGCTCAAATCACAGCAAGACCACAGGTCCAGAAGGCCTTGGTACCCCACATGAAAACCTTGCCCTGGGGTTTCAATTGACTCCCACTGAAATAAGTGGGAGAACACTGCCTGCCTACCTTTAAAGGTGCAGGATGATGTCTTTCATTGCCCCATGCCTCAGTTTCCCCATCTGTAAAACAGGGGTGGTACTTCTGTGGCCTCCAAAGGGGTTTGGGGGACCCTGGCTGTGAGGTGCACAACATACCATGTAATGAGGACCTCAGACATGACTGTCATGTCCCAAGTGCTGCGCAAAAGAGCAGGGAGCAAGAAGAGGGCAAACCCCTCCTGCAGGGAGGAGCAGCAGGGGCTTTCATTCATCGTCCTGGTGGAGCATGCAGCTCACAAGCAGCCACAGGCTGATCCAAGTTTTAAGCAAGTGGATCCAGAACCCAGGTCCTACATCCACAGCAAATGGAAGGAATCAAAGCCGAGGTTTCCCCAAGCCTCCTGGATGGTGGGCACCTGAATCAACCCCTCCTGCCAAGGCTCAGCTGCAGAGGGCAGGTGCCCAGCAATCTCTGAACATCGAGGCTGGAGCTGGGTACCCCATGGTGCAAGGTACTTTTGAAAGCCTTACCCCCGTGACACGTGCAGGTGCTGCCAGCCCCTTGGTGGGAGGGAAGGAGGCCAGCTGGCTGGGCAGTGGGCACACAGGCTAGGCCTTGGCAGACTCAAAAGGATGTCCGCTGGGTTGATCACATGGGTCCCAAACACATATTTACACAGCTCTGGCAAGAAACAGTGTGCTTTGGGGTAAACAGAGCACCCTTTCCAAGAGGAGCAGCCAGATTTAATTGGCCACTAGGGAATGCCATTGAGGCATCGGAGAAAGTGCCTTAAAAACAGTTGTTTCTTAAATGTCAGCTGGGAGACATGACAAAGGGTTAAATATCCTGTGTTCTGATTTCATTACACATATAAAACCCCGCAGGAGCCAAAGTCCGTGTATTCTGCTTTAATTCCACATCTTCAAGGATCCTGCTCCTCCCCTCCCGCCATTGCAGCAGCCAGGTGCTTGCGCAGTGTCGCTGGCGTTTACCAGCATCTGTTTTCGCATCACCCCAGAGCTGGCTGCATTTCAGGGCTGGGGAAGCATGTGAGCGCTTTGGGATGGACGGTGCTACTGGCCTAAACTCCCCGCTCACAACTCTTTACAACTGAAGGTGGGGAAACCGAGGTGCCCCAGAAGCTCACATCCCCCGTCTGCTTACAGAGGTCGTACAGCCCAGCTGGCAGCAACAGTCATGGAAGACCTCCAAGTGCATCACAAAGCTGGTAGCATGACCCTGTTTTACAAGTAGGGAAACTGAGGCATGGAGAGAAAGGAAGACAATTGCCCTGGGTCACCCTGCAGTGTACTCGACTATCCTGAGTCCCAGCTCCACCACTCAGTCTCCTGCAGCGATGTCCTTTGGCCAGCTCTGTGGACCAGGATAGGCATTCAGCCCCTGGGACCCAGTCAACCTCCAGCCATGGCTCTGCGGAGTGGAGGACCAATTAGCAGTGTTTATGGTGGCCTGACAGGGGTGCCTGTCCTCTGGGAAGCAGGGCTTGCTACTGTAACAATAGATCATTAACAGCTCCGGGTACCTGGCCCTAGCCTGGCAGGAGATTTAAAGTGAAGCTGGACAGACTGGGATGCAGCCCCATGCATGTCAGTAGGATAAATGGGGTATGGCTGAGGTCGGATTTCTTTCATTTCAGCCCTAAATCAGGCCAAAAAAGTCCCCAAAGCAAGCCAGGGCTCTGTACTGATTGCAACCATTTACAATCTATGTTTCTGGACAGCAGGAGGTCTGGCTTAGACCCAGTGCTGTCTTCCTCCTCCCTCCCGATAATGTTTTTGGCTGTGCCAATGTTCACAAGCACTTGCAATATTTGCTGTCTCCTAAAGCACTCAGCATCCACTCCGCTGCAAGTCCCTTCTCTTTGGGGCGGCAGAGAAAAATTGGAAAACGTAAACCAAGTCTCCAAACCCGAAGGTAAATCAAAAGAAACAGAAAGTATAACTTTAAGAAAAAAAATCAATCTCCTAATAAAGCCAACCCCCAGGTTTCTGGGGGCTAGACTCGTGGTTTCGGAAAGGTTTGGCGTGTGCGTGCTGTATCTGCACTCGTGACTGAACTGCGCCCTCCTTTAAAGTCCTTTGGGTAGAGATGGGCTTTTTGCTGTGTACCTCACCTAGGTCTGTTTAACTCATGTAGGCCCAGTTATTTAGGCACCTGAGGATGCGGATGATTTTCAAAAGCACCATCCTCCCATGGAAATCCTTACTGTGGGCAGCTTTGCACCCACGCAGGTGCTTACATGGTCCTGTTACCAAGTGTCTGAACGTCCAGGAATGCTGGCCCGTGAGGGAGGGGATTGATCAGACATAAAGTATGGAGCAGAAACAGAGGCCAAGAGACAGGCAGAGGTTGCCAAGGTCAGAGGGACCCTTGTGAAGGCCTAAAGTCTGGCCTTTTGCACTGCACAGACCTGAGAAAACTGTTCAGCGAGGCCTGCCGCCAGCCCGTGATTTCTGCTGCAATTATAGCATATCCACTGGAAGGACATCCAGCTGCTTAAAAAGGCTTGACGCCCAGCACTGCCCTGTGCTGGATATTTGGGGAATCTGGCTTCTTTCCTTGAGTGCCTACAAAGGAGCCGAGCCCAACTCAAAAAAAGGATTTTGCCCCTGGTCAGGCAGGGAACGGAGCCAGCTCACCAGTCCCCACACCGCGCTGACCACGAGCCCGTTTCTTCCCCACTGACTTAAGCTGCAGAGTCCGCCTAATAAAAAAATAACACTAACATGGAAACTTCTATAATGATCCTTCCCAGATTTTTGGAATCGAATGTCATTAATTCAAAGCAGATTCCAGAGGGAGGGAAGGAAAGTAAAAGCTGGATCCCAGAAAGGAAAGCCAAGATGGGTCGTGGTCCTCCCCCCAAACGTTTTAATGAAGAAGCAGGACAAAAGTCTGTGTTCTCAAAAAAATCAAACAACTGTGCAATGGGATTGTTTCTGCTTATGTTCCTATTTTCAGAGCCCTTATTACCGACAGGACTTTCACCATCGGAGTAATTTTCCTCTCTCATAAAATGGTATTGGAGAATGAAAAAAAAAAAGCCCTTTGTGTTTACAGAAAGGTTTGCAAGGTGGATCTGTGCCAATCTGTCTGTAGTAATTGGATTTCGCTATAGAAATGTGCTGCAAATTGATTATGCAAGTTGCTAAAGTTTTCCCCCGGAAGGTGCGTTTCTACCAATGCTTCTCTTTCATGTGATCTTCGGTTTGGTGCTTTCCTGTCCCCCAAGCACTGGGGGATCATTTGGAGAAGCACATAGAGCTTTTACAGTTCCCTTCAAACTCTTCCTTTCTCCGTCCAGCGCAGCTTTCCCCTTGCACGTGAGCAGGCAGAGGAACCTTTTCCTGCAGCCTGCCGAGGGCAGAGGTAGACTGCTCACCGACCTCTTCGGGCCCGCTCGCACCAGTCGAGCTCCTTGTGTGCGTCTGTGTTTGTAGGATCAGGTGCACGTGCTGCTCTCCAGCCCTGCTCTGTATCCAGGGACATTGTGGAGTTGTTTTCCCTTCACCTACCAGCTCATATAACCGCGGGGTCCAAGGCGAGGTGCAGGGAAGTCAATGGAAGCCTTTCTAGTGATTGCAGTGACCTCTTGCTTGTTCAGGCATAGAGCCCATTAGGCCTCAGTCTTCTCCAATGCGCCTGGGTGTAAATGTGGAATAACTCCCTCGAGGTAAGTGGCGTTTCACCAGCAAAACAGGGCAGCCTGGCTCAGGGACTCTCACGAGCATTTTAACCGGCTGGCCGGATCTGTGCCCTGCTGAAACCCAAAGACCCTTGGGGAGAATCAGATTCCCAGTCAGGAGCTGTCCTGGAAAAATTCAGACTCAACAGGACACATTCTGATGTCACCATTTCAACCTGGCGTTCCTCCAGCTTCACCTCTCGGTGACGAGGATGAGGATCAGGCTGCGGGTCGGGATCGGGTACTCGGTTACCCAAGAGCACTGTTTGTTTTGGCAACCACGAAAAATTCCAAGATTACTTTCCTCCCTTGTCCTCTGTGAAAGGAAACAACGGCCTCCTTTTGTCCTCCGGCCGCCACCAGAAAGCGTGTGCTGAATGCTTAGCATGTGCAAGTGGCATGGGTGCTTAAGGGTTAATCCTGTGCATTGCGTGTGCATGTGTCGGTGCGGGCATATGCGTGCCTGGGTGTGTACCAGGCTGCGCCGGTTCGTGAGCATTAATCAATTTGCAGCAACTTGAGGAACACAGCAACTGTTGCTCAGGATCACTTTTAAAAGGAAGAGTGTCATCACCCGGCCACTTTCACTTTCTGGTCTTCCCAGTGAGTCGCTTCCAGGCGTGCAGGGCCGGGGGAAAATTCACCACCCCTTTGGTCCTTCCCTACCATGTTTGAATTGAAATATTAATATCTTCCACCAGATTAGGGATGTTCCCCCATTAATGGAAAACAAAATTGTGTGCCTGCACTGAGCCTCTGCTGCCTCTTTAAACATTAAAAAAATCTTCTTGCCGTCGGATCGGTCCATGCGGTGCCTAGTTGCAGTTGTCTGGACCCACAAGAGTACAATTCAGACCTCCTCGCCCATCCTGGCACTTGAGCTAAAGCAAAAAAAGGGACCTATGAACAGCACACAGCCCAGGACAGACACTTGAGCACCTCGGGGGTCTCTGAAGAAAAGCCGATACGACACTTACAGCATAACCTGCGTGTTCAAATATCTTCAGTTCTGCCCAGGAAATGCAAATAAATATTTAAGTGGAAACAGCTGTGCGTTTTCCAACTTTCCTTCCATTTTCCCAAAATCTAAAACGTTGGAATATTTTGAAAAACGTTGGCCAGGTTTATAGAAAAATCAGGAAATTAAAAAAAAAAAGATCAAAACAAACAAATAAACAACCCCCCCCTCCCTAAACCAGGGTTTATTTTTTGTAAAAGATAATATTGAAATGTGTCTTGATTTAAAAAAAAAAAAAGGATTTTCACATCTGAAAAAATTCAACCTGTATTATAATATATATTATATATACACATATACATATAAATATATATATAAATATATATACACACATATATATACATATAAATGTATACACACACACAAACTATATAAGTATATATAATTAAGGCCCGGATGTAAACCCCATTGAAATCATAACCACTGATTACTCCCTTTATAATAACTGTGGACCCAGTTCTGGAAACACTAGTGCGTGTGCTTAGTTTTAAGTCAGTGCACTCAAGGTGGGGGCTTACACACCAAATTGAAAATTGTACAACTGAGTACAAGCAATAAAACTCACTTGTGGTAAAAATGACTCAGTTTAAAATTCTGTTCTGTGAGGTCTGCCCTAGTAAACTGAAGCTTTTATGGGTCCCAGAATCAAAAAATGCTCAATTGCAAAATTACTTTGGAAGCTAAAGAAATAACTGCAAGCAATTTTTCTCACTCTTTCCTCACTTCTAATGGATCAATTTCCCCCTCTCTCCTGGTGAACACTAAATATTAGAGTTGTTGGGAAAATGAGAAAAAATTTTGCTGTGGATTTTTTACCAGAAATTTCTGTGCAAGTATTCACCTAAAAATTCCTGCAAAACATAAAAAAATAAACAAAATTGCCCCCCGCAAAAGGCCGTGAAAGAATTCATCAAATTTCTTTTCAGATTTTTATTGCAATTCCCAAACACTGGAACACCGTTCACTCGATGTACAGCTATATAGGACACCAAAGGAAAGGAAGAAAAACTCCATGAAAAAAAATACCGACTGCAGTTGAGCTACAATATTTTATTCCTGTTCAGGGTCTGGCCCACAAAAGCAAATACAATGCAGGCTTTTCCACATGCTTGTCAAAAGGAAATTATAGCTCGCTGTATTTTAACCAAGTTGCATTAAAATCAAGCAAAATAATCTGGGGGGTAAAACCTACCAACCCTCTTTGCTACAGTCAATATTCTGGGATCCTGTTTCCCTCCCTCAGTTATGCATGTCTGTGGTTCTGGGGCCAGCCAAACATGTGCACCCAACAGCAGAATTTGACCCTAGCAGGGGACTAAACGAGAGACACAGACACTAAAAATTAGCTAGGAAAAGGCTAATGTGTCAGTGGTATATTTTTCCTCCATGTCAAGGGGGTTGTGTTCTGCCCAATGTTGCTTAAAGAGTAACTGCACCCATTTTGCTGAGCCCAGCAGTCTGAAAGTTCATGCTGAGGAGCTCTTGTCACCATAAATAAACTGTGAAATGGTCTTTAAAAAATAATGCTTCCAAAAGGGACGGTGCAGCAGACAGCATGCTGTAAGACGTGCTTTCCAAGCTAAGGTGAGGTGCAGCGCTGGGCACTCTCGCAAGGGGCCTGCCACGAAATCCAGACGAGGGTCTGGCCTCCCCTGTTTTGAGACTTCGGATCAGGTGTTTCTGCCCATCTGTACTTTCAAATGACTTTGGGCGAAAGCCAGCACACAAATCCTATCTCCCACCGAAGTAGCACAGAAGGACTTCAAAGGCTTCTTGCAGCAGCATTCATCCACGGAGCAGTCTGGAGTTGCTCCCAGCCAGGGTGACAGCAGAAATGCTGTCTGGAGGCTGACAGGCAATTTGGGTTTCGCTATGATATAAGGTCTAAATAATTCAAGAAAGGGCCTGATCCTTTTCTCTGTGCAAACCAGAAGTGGCTGCATGAGAGGCCATGGGGTACAGCAGGTGGAAAATAGCTCTAAGGGCTCCAACCTCAAATCTTGCCTTATTTATTTTATACCAAGAACTAAAGACCCTAAGAGAGACGTTCAGTTGGGCATGTGCACTTGCCTTTTGCTTCCTTCTGATGCTATTTAGAAAAGGCCTAAAAAAAAGGGAATTTAAACAAACCGTGAGTTGTATCATTCTGCCTGGATCTAACACAGCCCCTTTGGGAAGCTCTGGGGCGAAACCGAGGGACGAGCAAGGGGAGAAAGTTGGACTCTGGGCCGGCCGGGCTTGCTGGACAATCTTGAATAAAAGCCCTATTTTGTCTCTCCCTCTCCCTTTGTCTGTCCCATCCAGCTGGGCCCTGGTTCCGCAAAACGATCTGCTGGCGGTGTGGGTAGTTTTCCTGCAGTCAGCAAACTGCTAACCATGGGCAAAGCGAGGCACATAGGATACGTTCTTGCAGGAATACGAACTTAGACTGCAAGATCTTGAGGCAGGGTCTCTCTCTTCCTTGGGTCTACATAGCACCTAGCATATATTGCAATATTGAGAGTAACAGTAACAATAGTAGTACTAATACAAATAATAATATAGCCAGGATTCTGGTATATGGTTATATCCTGGTAAATGGTAATATAGCCTTTACCATTTTTTTAATTAATCAGAGTAATTAAAAAGAGGACTGGTTTTTATTTGGGCTTTATAAAACTTTGGATTTTATTAACAAAAGTTATACTGACTTGAGGAGATAAGAGCCAAGTACCCAGACATTCAATTGTAGGCTCAGAAACCTCATGCTTTTGAACTTGCGGAGGAGTCTTTTAACAGCTCCCCCCCCAAAAAAAAGAAAGGGAAAAAGAACGAAAGAAAAAGAAGAAAGATTGAGAGGAAAGAAAGAAACACAACGTTTGACGTTTCTGTTGACACACACACACTCACACAGGCACCCTTCAGGTCATTATTTACCATATAAAGATATTAAAAAAGGCACAGACCCATGCCTCCCTTCTGCAGATCAACTTTACCATTTCTTTTCTAACTGCTGTTTGAGCTAGCATTAAACTGGGCTAGTATTAAATTCAACTGGGCTTGCCAGCCTGCTGGCAGTCACAAATGACACCCCGACTCTAAGGCCCTTTGATGAAAAACCTGCTATTAAAAACATCCTGTGTGTATATTTTTGTGTTTCGCTGGCAATAAAGAGCCTCTCACCTTAGAAACTTTCAGAACTGCTGTGCACTTCCCCTGCATGTCTCAGATTTGCTCTCTGAATAACCACTGCTGTGTTACATGAAGGTGAGTACAGTAATATCTCCTCAAAACATACAAAAATACAGGGACTAGCTCATTGTGGCCCTGATGCCCGATTGGGTTTGAACGATTTACTCTAACAACACTTTGGGAAGACGTTCAAGTACACAGGCACTGAACAACACGAGGGCACCAATTTGCTGAGTCGGAAACAGTAAGAAATTGGCAAGTTCTTTTCAATTCCCCCCCAAGTCCTCATGCTAAGTGCGTAATAGAAAAAAAACTATAGTTTCTGTAACAAAGTTACTTGCAGGTTTAAATTCTACAAGCCTTTATTTAGTTAGGAGAATGCAAGTTAACTACTTATTTCAGCTGGGAGACTGTTTATATTCAAAACAGGGAAGTGGCTTTTCTTTGGGTAGCAAATGGCGATAAAAAAAAAAGTTTTACAGCATGTAAATATATTTTCACTAGAAAGTTAAAACAAAATTAGATCTTCATTTACAGATAGCTAAGCTCCACATTTAGGTACATGACAAACAACTTGAACTGCAATAAAATATACATGGAATCAATACACAGATTATTCAAGGTAACATACAGTATCTTATTGCATGTCCTGTATGTTTTAATGGCTATGAAGGGATGTATGAATGCATAAGAGAAATCTCTGGAGTATACAAGATCCCTGTTAAAACTGATTTTATCGCTGATAAAAATGGCCGGTGCATTTTGAGCTATATCTCGCCAGAAAAAACTGAGGGGAAAAAAAAATTAAAAATGAAAGAAAATAAAGGAGAACGTCCATGCAACTGTCTATAATTTTTTAAAAAATAAAAGAAATTTAGTCAGACTACTATCTTAGTATCTGAGGATTATTTAAGCAAAAAACAACAACAGGTTATTTGCCTATGAAATGCAAATGAATCACATATAAAGATATAGAAACATGCTGTACACTTAACTTCTGCATAAATTGAAAATGTATCGGATGCTGGTTGCCTTTATGAAGCAAAATAGGGTGCATTTAAAATATTTAAAGCTCTTGCTGATCGCAGCAACAATCTGGAATTAAAACTGCAGGCCCCACGGCCTGAGTGAGTTGGACCAAATTAATTACATATTAAAAATATTTCAGTAGCCCAAGCCTTTTTATATAAAAATAACAGGCACTGATGCAGCATAGAGAGAAGGTCAGGATGTTTGAGGTTGTCTCATATTGATGTGGATAGAGAGAGGTCAAGTTTATTAGTTTCAACTCCAGTATTTCCCTTCTGGAGGAGCTGGGTAACCCAGACCCGGATCCAATGTGGGACTCTGCAGTTCTCAGCCAGCCCAGTGAAAACTGCAGTTAAAAATGCACTGTGAGGATGAAGTCAGTCACTGGTTGTTGCCCAGAACTATGAGCCCAGCTAGTTTCTACCGGGGGCTCTCATTGCAAAAGGAATTGTGCTTCCCCCAAAACGTAGCTTGTTTGCAGGAATGTTCAAGTGGCGGTCCATTCAAAACAGTCCCCACCGTTAATGTCAGTGATCCTCAAGCAGGCTCCTGGGGCACCCTGAAGTGCCTTGAGACCCTTTCAGGGGTGCCACAGGTGCCACGCAATGTTAGCGCTGTTATCTTATGACGCATGTTTGCACACCTCAACTCAAAGCTTTCAAATAGGAATTGACAGTATTGAAACCAACCTCCCACGCTGGGGTCTGTCTGAGCACTTCGCAAAAAAAAGAACTGCTGTATTGACAAGTGAAAATTAAACACCGGCATTTTTTGAGGGGGGCTTGGGTCTGAGGAAGGGCACCTTGAGTTTAAACAAGGCTGAGAACCGCTGCGCAAAGCAGACAAAGGTACTGGTGGTGGCAGAGGAAAGGGCCTGATTTTAAGGGAGGGCTCAGCAATACTTCCCTGCAGATCTGCTGGCCAGGCCCCTACTGGGGAGTCTGCGGTAACAGGTAGAAATAAGAGCTCTGCATGCAGACACCTCTACCCAGGGCTCCGCTACATAACGCTGAGAAGCAGGGAAGCTGAAAAGCAGAGCCCTGGCAGCAGTGAGTGTGTGTGTGTGTGTGTGTGTGTGTGTGTGTACAGGTGTACATGCAAGGCCCTGGACAGTGTGGTATATGTATGTTCAGCAGTGTGTGTGCATGTGCAGGGTCCTGGGCAGTGCAGTGTGTACATTAGTGTGCGTGAAAGGCCCTGGGCAGTGCAGCATGTGTATGTGCAGCAGTGTGTGTAGTGTGCTGGATAAGGAGGTGCGCGTGTGTGTATGTCCATGCGCATGTATTCAGGGCCTTGGGCAGTGTAGTGTGGACATGTGTGTGTGTGCAGGGTCCTGGGCAGTGCAGTGTGTGTATGTGCAGCAGTGTGTGTGTGTGTGTGTGTAGTGTAGTGTAGTGTGGGGGGGGAGTCCCGACAACGCAGCACCGTGTGTGTATGGCCGTGGCAGTGCGGGGGAAGCCGGGGTGTTGCGGGCCCAGGCGGTGCGGTGCCGGGCAAGACTCGCCCCGCTCGGCCGGGCCGCACCTGCTCCCGCCGCCGGCCCGGGGGAAGCCGGCTCCGCACCCGCGTCCGTGCGGCTCGAGGCAGCTGCGGGGCCGGGGGATCCGCCCGGGCGCGATGCGCGCTGCCCGCCGCTCCGCAGTGGCCGGACAGCGCAGCCCGCGCCCGCGCCCCGCGCCCGCCCTACCGGCACCGGCGCCTCTTCCCTGTTGTCGGGGCGGCCCAGCCCCCGCGCCCGCCGCCGCCGGAGCTCCCCAGTGCGCGCTGCCGCCGGCGCCCGGAGCAGGGGGCGGAGGCAGAGGCGGCGGCTGCGGGGGGAGGAGGGAGGGGAGGGATGGGGCCGGGGCCGGGGCCGGGCACGGGGCGCTCCGGGCTGCCGGCTGCGACGATGCCCGTCCTGAGCCGGGCGCGGGGGGGGCGGGCAAGCTTCACTCTCCGGCGGCAGCGAGGCGGCGCCCGCCCCGGCCTCTAGGCTGCGGCTCGGGTGCTCCCGACACCCCCGCTCCCGGCGTCCGGCCCCTCCGCGCCCGCCCCGCCGCCGTCGCGGGAGAATGCGCCCCGGGGCGGCCCCGCAGTGCCCCGCCGCCGCGCGCCGCTCGCCCCGCTGAGCCGCCCCGCACCGCACCGCACCGCACCGCACTGCACAGCCCGTCCCGCAGCGCCGGCAGCGCGGGCTGCCATGGGCCCCGGAGCGCGGGGCAGGAGGCGGCGCCCAGGACACTTGGCTTGTATTTGCGACCGCTGCTGACGCCCCGGCCCCGCTCGCGCCGCGGCTCTTGTTGGCGGCGGCGGCGGCAACTTGCCCTGGAGCCTCGCTAGTCCCCGCGGGCGATGGTAGGTGGCGCGGCCGGGTCGTGCCCCGCGGGGACCCCGCGGCAAAAGTTGGCGGGGGGGAGGAAGGCGGGAGGCGGGCGCGGGGCCGGGCGCGGCGGGGGAGGCTTTGCTGCGTCTCCTCCCCCGCCCGCCGGCTCCGTGGGGCCGGGGATGGAGGTCACGGCCGCGCGGGGGGGCCTGCGCAGCCCAGGGCGGCTCAGCAGGCGCAGAGCTGGATGGAGCTGAAAATGGCCGCTCGGAAAGGGGCGGGGAGCGCTGGCAGCCGCACCGACTTGAACTTGGAAGTGACGCCCAGGAGCGGCGCGATCCAGTCCCCGCCGCGCCGCCGCCGCCTCCCCGCGCCCGGCCAAGTTCACGGCCTGGCGGGGGCGGCTGGTCCGGGGCGCCCCCTCCCCTCCCCCGCTCCCGGGATCGGGCCCCGCCGCAAAGTTATTTTTTGCAAGCAAAACGCAGCCGGGGCCGGGGGGAGGGACCGAGCCCGCGCCCGCGCCGCTCCCCTGCGGCGGAGCAGCCCGCGCCGGCGGCATGGCGCAGGGGCCGGGGCCGGGCCGGCGAGCGCAGCGCGCGGTGCCGCAGTGGGTAGGTGCCAGCCCCGATGCCCGCTGCGGCCGCCCGGGGCCCGGCACGTCTGGGCCGCTCCCAACTTGGCGGGAGGGCTGCGCGGGGCGCGGGCGGGGCCGGGGCAAGAGGAGCGCGGTGTCTCCGCGGGAGGCGGCGAGGATGTCCCGCCCGCGGCGGCCGCAGCCGCATCCCGGGCCGGGCCGGGCCGGCGAAGTTGAGCAGCGAGTCGGTCAACACCCGACAAACCTCGAGAGCTGCCGCCCCCCACTCTCGCTTTCGGAATGAAGCGGCAGGGATTCCCTGGGCCGGCCCTCGGGGCTCGTCGGGCCGGGCCGGGCCGGGGCCGCTCCGCGTGCCCGCGCCGGGGGGCTCTGCCGGCGCCGGTGCGGAGGGGCCGTGCAGAGGCACTGCCCGCAGCCCGAAGGGGGGACCCTGCATCTTTAAATGGGCCGGGATATTTCGGGACGGGCGGTCTCGGCGCGTCACTTCGCCGCTGGTTGTTTTCTGCCTTTTCTCCTTCTTTCTCCCTCCCTCCCGCGGCCGCGGCGCTGCCCGCTGCCTCCCGCCGGCCCCGCCCAGCCCGCCCGCCCGCCGCGGGGTTCCCTCCGAGCCGGGTCTCCCCGCCCCCCGCGCCCGCCGGGGCGGCCTCTCCGCGCCCCCCTCCCCGCCCCCTCTGCACCGCCGGGAGCGGCGGGAGGCTCCGGAGAAGGCGCGGGCGGGGAGCGGACGAGCAGCTCCAGCCTCCGAAATGACTCAGTAACTTTTGCGCCGCTGCGATCCGCTGCCCCAGCTCGGCTCGGCATGTACTCGTCCCCGCTCTGCCTGACCCAGGTAACGAGCCCCGGCTGCGGGCTCGGGCGCCCGCTCTGCGGGGGGCGATGCCTCTTCCCCCCGCGGGGCCACGGAAGTTTTACGGCGGCGGCAGGAGGGAGACGGGGCGGGCGCGGAGCTTGTCGCGGGGGGCTCCGGGGACGTCGCCTCCGCCGGCGCCGCCGCTCGCGGGCTAAGGGCTGCGCGGGTGATTTGAAGGCAGCAGGGCCGGGGGGGCCACGGGGCTGGGTTTTTTAGTCTTCCTTCCCTCCAAACGCTCCAAGTCGGGCAGAACTTGCGGCTCCGGGCGGGGCCCGGCGGTGCCCGGGCACGATCGCTGCGCGCGGGGTGGGGCGATCGCGGCGCCCCGCGGGCCCTGGGGGAGCGGGGCCGCCCTGGGCTCGGGTGTCTTTGCTCCCCGCGGGCGTTGGGGGCCGGGGGGAGCCGCGCTGCGGCCGTGCCCATGCGCCCGCCTATGGCTCCGGGTTGTGCAGGATCGGGCGCCTCTGATCGCAGCGGCTGGAGGGAGGGGGGAGGGTGAACACCCCTCGTGCCCAGGCTGTGGGCGCTGCTCCTGCGGGCGAGGGAGCCCCGCTGGGGGACTCTGGAGCGGACATCGTGTGTGCCTCACCTGGGGCAGTGCCCTGGGTGGAGGCTGGGCCCGGCAGCTGCCTTTGCTCTGTCTTTATTGATCCTTGATGTGTGTTTAATTATGGAGCCGCTGCCCTGCCCCGACTCTTCCCTTTCCCTTTCCCTGCTGGAGGCTCCGGGGAGCGGAGTGGTCCTCTCCTGGCCCCTGGGCTCTGCCCCAGCTGGAGCAAGCTGTGGTAGAGGGCAGGGGAAGTGGCAGCCCCAGTGACTGCCTTGTGGCAGGGCCTGGACAGGAGGGAGGGCTGCTTTGCCAGAGGCAGTAAGGGTGGCAGCTCCCACCTCTGTGCTCTCTCTGTACTGGGACTTTTTTATCCAGGCAAAGTTGGTTCAAGTTGGGTTCTGGCATCTCCTACCCACACCTCCCAAGGTGGCTGTGACGGGGGCACCTCTCTGCTAGGCATGCGGAGGAGCCCTGTAAGGCGGAAGCGATACAAGGGGCCTGGGATCTGGGTGCTGAGAATAGAGCAGGTGTCCCCCTGCCCACCATGGTCTAAGGGGGGGTGCTCGGGGCAGTGCATGGGAGCAAGCTAACCTCTCTGCTTTTAGTCTCCCCTGCCCCCCAGTGCAGGCATCCTGCCGCTGCTTCCACCTGCCTGCCTCTCAGAAGAAAGGGCTGGAGTCTGGTGTTGCCCCCTCTACTGCTTGGTGTTTCCAGGCCCACCACAACCTTTTGGCATGATGAAGGCCTGGCATCCCTCTGCCAGGAATCTGTCACGCTCCTCACATTTTGCAAATATAAGGCTGCCCAAGGTCACTCCTGGCAGAGCTGGTGCTAGAGCCCAGCTGTCTTGTTTGGCAAGCCCAAGCCCCACTGCCTCGGCCCTCCTGCCTTTGGAGGAACGTGCCAAGCTTGTGTGCTTGAGTGGCGCCTAGAAGGGCTGTTCTGACCCCACGATCATGCTCTGCTCCCGGAGCCAGGGCTGGGACTCCAGAATCCGGATCCTTAGTGCGTGACAGCTGCCTAGTAACTAACTGCGCAGCCCATTGGCAAAGTGCGGGCTGGTTTCACTCAGGGCAGGCGCTGGGCCACGTGGTGGGTAATAGCCTGCGGCTGTTGCTGCTTCTCCCTTTCGTTCAAGTGGACCGGGCCTGTGCTGTGGAAGGAAGAGTCCTGGTTTCACTACTAGGACTCGCTGCTTTACCAAGGGTGGGAGCAGGGGATAGTTTGGGAAGCAAAGTGCACGCAGGAGGAGACAGCACGAGGCTGCACAAGTGACCATAGGCCGGGTACTTCTTTCTGGGGGGACTTGACTTCACCCACCCAGCACCTGGGAGGCAGTTTCTCTCTCAGCTAGCACTTCCTGGGAGACTGCTGCCTCTGGCTGCCATTGGCAGAGCTCCCCTGTTTGGGATAAACCCTTACTAGGGGATGAGGTGGCATGGTGGTCCCTGACTGGCAGAGCCCACAGTGTAGACGCAGGTCTACCAGCAAAACAGAGCTTTGGGTGGTAGAGCTTATTTTGCTGGAGGAGTTGGCGTCTCTCCGTGCTCGGAGCGCTTTCCTGGTATAGTATGCTGTTTTTTCTTGCGCAAGGCGAGTGCTCCACCAGCAGCCTCAGAGGAGCTAGGGACAGATTCAGGGCTGTCCTGGATCCTCCCTGACCATCTATGGCAGAGGCAGGGCAAGCTAAGGACGAAGCCATTGCCAGGCCCCACATGCTCGGCAGGGAGACTCACGCGGGCTCGGGGAGCTGCAGAAATGGTGATGTGGATGCAATGGAACGTGAATGAGACCCGCCCTGGGTTGGGGTTTGCAGAACTCCCCCAGACGCCTCCCTTCTTCCTCGCTTGCGGACTCGGGGGAGGGCAGCGGAGAGGCAGCTATGGCTTCGGCCTTTGGGAATGTCCCTCCCCAGCCGGAGCCTGTCCAAGGCTGGCGCTGCTGACTGAAGGAGCAGCACAGCCTCTGAGCTCAACCCAGCAGCACCAAAATAGCCCTGGCAAGGCCCCGCCGCCTAACGCAGCCCTGGCCAGGGCTCCACAATGATTTGCCTGATTCCCGGCCAGAAGCACGATGACGCTATTGCATGCTCTCCTGCTGTGTCTCCCTGACGGGATTTCCCTCCACCTGGAGCCAAGCTCACCTCCTTCCCTTCTTGGGGATGGTGCAGGGACAGATAGGGAGTGGCCTAGACGAGGGTGAGGACTCTCAGCTCTGCCACTGGCTGTTGAGATGACCTTGGGCAAGTCACTACTCCTTCTCTGTGCCTTCATTTCTCCTTCCCTAAAGTGAAGCAGGCAGTAATCACCTGCCTCCACACAGGGGGGCTGTGAGGCTGAAGTACTAACTGTGAGGTGCTTTGAGATCCTCTTTTGGAAAGAGTTTTTAAGGAGCAGATAACAGTAGCAATGAAATTCATCATCATGTCATTGTTGTTGTTTTATGGTGGTGGGTTTTTCTGGCTGCATCCATCCACCCCCTGCTTGTCAGATGAAATAAGACTGCCCAGCCAGGCTGTAGCTTCTGTGCGAGGGTCCTGGGGTTTTCAAGCTAGTTCTGAAGGGCAACTGCTTCTTCCGTAGGATCCAATTTGATGGCACCAGTAGCTGGCTTCCACCGGGCCTGGGGGAAAAGAGGCTCCTGGAGAAGATTCTTGGCTATTAAAGCCTGAGGGGCCCCCTTGTGCTCGTGGCGTCTGTTCTCCTGCTCCCCCTGATCTGCCCTGGGAAGCTTTGCCTGCTCCCCTCTGCAGGCACTAATTTGAACCTCACCCAAGCTCTGCCCATCAGGGATCTGCTCCCGACTGCCTTACAGCATTCTTTTTGCTGGTGCAAATGAGTGCAAAATCCTTGCTGTGCTGCTGTGGCTGACAGCACTAGGCACTGCTGGCCCTAGCTCCTGGCTGCTGCTCCAGGCTGAGGCTTGGGAGCTGCTGTTTCAATTGGCCTTACGCCAAGCAGCTGCAGTCCCACATCAGCTGCACCTTCCTCCTCTGACCTTTGGTTTGCTGCATCCCTGGTGGCTTGTCCTGGGTCTTGGGCTCTGGTGCAGGCCCTTCAGTGCCACAAAGGTGCAGAGAAAGTGGAAGGTGTCCAGAGAAGAGCAGTACTGGGGAAACAGTCCTGAAGGGCTGAGCTTGGAGCAGTGATCTCCCAGCGGCAGTGACGGTCCTGGGATCTGCTTCCAAGATGCCCTCTTCCACTCCCCTACTCTGAGTCTGGAGGTGTCTAGATTCACGGCCGTGATATGGAGAAGATCCCAAAACCTTCATACATGGGCAGACAGTGCTGGAGGTGCCCTGCTTGGGAAGCCGAAAAGGAAGAGGCATTGCTTAACGTGGTCCTAGGGTAGGAGTCCTGGGCAGAGGGAAACATACGGCTGACTGGCAGGGATGCTTCCTCCGTGGGCTGGGTAGGAGTGGGGCAGTGGTGGCCAAGGGCGGTGCAGTATTCTGCACCTCGCTGCCACGGGCCTTAGGAGTCGGAGCCTCATGAAGTCCCCTGTGGAACAGGCAGAGCTTTGTCCGGCGTGAGGAGCCCCTGCACCAACATCTGCACACCTGGGCCTTGGCTGTGCATCTAACTGGTGGGAGTAGGACTGGCTTTCACGTCTATGCTGCTTCACCCTGTCCACAGCTCCCAGGAGGGCGTAACTGGTGCAGACCAGGACCTCCCCACTGGGACTAGCTCTGGGCCATGGGTAGTGACGCCAGCTTGCCCAGGTATCCTCAGGAGGAGAGCCAGGCAGAGCTCATTCTGGAGCAGGCCACAGTACGCAGGAGCCACTTGAAAAACTCACTTGAGATGAACTTGGCCTTTGTTGCGGCAGCTGGGTGCCAGGTCTGGTGGCTCCAGGCCCAGCCGTCTCCATAGTGCTTCGGGGCTCAGCCCCAGTGGCTGCAAGAAGGGGAGCCTGGGCACCTCCTTGCCAAGGGAGTGCAGAGCAAGGAAGGCTGCTCCCCTCCTACAGTAGCTCCAGCAGCTGAATTCCAGCCGTGATCTCAGATCATGTGCTGGAGATGAGGAGTCACTAGCCAGGAACGCGGCGGGGGGGCAAGGGGGTGTAGAAGGTTGCAACATACTTTCAATTCTCCCATCTGCCCAGCATTGTTTAGGAAAAACAATGAGGCCCTTCTTTTGGACGGCGCCTTCGCCAGGCTCACACTTACCCAGCAAGCATGCGCTCGCTGTCCGTGCCTGGGCTCGGCCAGCTGGGCACTGTCGGAGGGGATGCAGCCGGGCGGTGGTCGTGCTTTCGCCGCAGCCTGCTCTCCTGCATCAGCTTAGCAATGGGTTTCACTCCTGCCTGATCTAATTTTAAATCCCAAGCCAGTAAAAATAGATCCCCTTTTTAGTGCAATTTATGAACCCGGATGTGAGCAGGGCAACAGGCGCTGAGGCGAGCAGGGATTGCAGTGCCAGAGAGGGCACAGGAATGAGTTAGGTCAGTACCAGGGAGGCAGCAGGGGCTCTCTTGGCATGTGTGTGAATGTGAACATCAGGCCTAGCTTCCTTTTTTGGCCAGACCAGAGGCAGCCTGGCCGTGGAGCAGTCAGGCTGACTGAGGGCAGAGTCCGGCCCTCCCAGCATGACAGCCCTGCCAATGGGGCCACCGTGCGGGGAGAAGCGCTGGGGCAGACTGGTGCTTCGGAGAAGCCTTCTGGGTTTCCCTGGGATTGCACAGGGTAACTCGGAGCTTGACTTTGGCTCCACGTGTTCATTTATTAATCCTCTCCTGCCTTACCCCCAGCAAAACGGCTTTTAATAATTAATGTTAATCACCCAATTCTCCTTGCACTCTTTCTGCGGTGGGTTTATGTGCTGCATTTCACTCGGCTTGGGCAGGGACGTGTTCCTCGCTGGCGTTGGATTTTCCTGCGCAGGGCTGCGAATGCTGTGTGTTCCTGCCAGGCTGAGGCTTTTCACAACCAGAACCGAAAACGTTGGGCCCAAACTCTCCAGCCGTGTTTCTTTAAGCGAGCGGGAAAGGGCTAAGCATGCCTGGTTGGCTTTGTTTTAGCCGTGCTGGCAGTAGCAGCATTCTGGGAAGTGTAGTCCAAACGGTGCACTCAGTTCCTCCGGCTGCTCATCCTGACTCCAGGCTGCGACTCTTCTGCTTTGGCTGTTGCAGAAATGAGAACAGGTTTCCAAGAGCAAGGGCAGGAACCCGGTCTCGGATATTTTGTGAACAGGGCAGGAAGGTACAGGTGACAAGGGGAGGACAAAGTCAGCCTGGCAATCTCCGAAGAGGATGCGATTTTGGTTTGACTCTTTCCTTGTCATTGTACATTGGATTTGGGGTCCTGTTGAGGCAGAAGCAGTCCATGGGCTTGGGAGAACTCCTGATCCAAGCGTGCACGCTGAGGGACATTCAGTCTTTCCTTGCCCCGGGCTACTGAGCCAGTACCGTGCGGATGCAGCTGTCCCCACAGAGATATGCCCAATGCGACTGGCCTGGGATAACATGTCTGATAAAAACCATCTTACCTTCAACTGCAGTAGTTTTACCCAGACAAGAGCCATGCCAGGGTTCGTCAAGCTGTTTAAAAACTCTGTCTGCTGCAGATCCTGCATGGACTCTCATCCAGGCTTAGGCATTGGCCGCACGCAGCCCTCTGCCAGGCCGGATGCTGGCTTCTGCATGGGGCAGCTCTGCTGTATGGGGTGAGGGTACAGCCACGGAGCTGCTTTGACTTTGTAGTGTAGATGCAGGCTACAATCCCTTGAGTGCTGGTAGTCCTCCGGGGCCTTCTCACTATTCCCCCCTGTACTCAGAGAGGACAAACAAGTTCTCCTACAAGTCCCTTAGAAGGAAATCCTAGAGCTGCTCTGTGTACTGCAGCACAGGGGACCGTGGGATGTGCCCTCCCATGTCTGGGGGACAGATAGCGCAAGGCAAACAAAGGCACCGTATCACCCCAGTGGGTCTGAACAGGGCTGCTCCCGTCTGCTCGTGTGGGCACCCTGTTTTGGGCTTGCTTTTGTTTCTGTCCCAGCTGTTTAAAGCCAGTACTGAGATTTGTTACGGCCTGAGCTCCCCCCACAACAATCCATGCATTGACACAGAGAGCGTACAGCACAGCGTCCTCCTCTGGGACCCTCCCAAGAGCCCCTACACAGGCGGGCAGGCCAGGTCTGATGTGCTTGCAACTCTTCAAACCTCAGCGAGCAGGGAACAGTGCGAGCCCTTTCTCAAACCTGCCCAAGCCACAGCAGGCTCGCTCCATCCATGCCAGGACAGCTCCATCCAGGGCAGGCACGAGCTGGGTTTGCTCACACTCCTTTGTTGGCTGCTGCAGGGAGGGCGTTGGATCCCTGAGCTATTTCCGGACACGGCCTGCTGCTGTTAAGGAGGGAGCTGGGATCCAGGTCGTGTTCCTGGTGGCTGAGCCCCGCTGTGATGGATGGGGATGCCACGAGCCCAGCCTCCTGGGAGGATTCCCTGGCCAATCGTGGCAGTGGGGTCGGCTGGTCCATAATCAATAGGCACCGGAGCTTTTACAGGCACAAAGTGTAATTAGAGAGTGTGCCAATTAATTATAAAACCTAGAGACCTCTGCTGAGATCCCCCTCTCTCCGTCTTTCCCACACAAAGAGACATCGCACATCCTTGAGAGCTCGTGATTTAAACAGACAGGGCCTCTACTGAGGCAGAAGGAAACTGAGGCACAGGGCAGGGAAGTGACTTAGTCTGCACTGGATGTTAAGTGAGTTATGCGGGCACCCCCCACCGCTCTTGCCTGCTCTCTGAACTGTGCTGATCTAAGCCCAACGTGCCTCATTCAGACACCTCGGCAAACTGGTGACATTTGGCTCTGGTCCTGTGTTTCCTGGCTGGCCCCATCCATCTCACACGTCTGCCCTTTGCAGGCATTCACAAGGGTTTATCTTGGGCACGTGGGTGAGTTGCACCCACGCTAGAGCCTGTAGCAATGCTGTGCCATGCTTGAACCCTGTTCTGAGGTCTTGACTGGGACTTGCACAGATCGCAGCCCTTCACCACGGGTGAATGTTGTCTTGTCTGAACAGCTGCCCAACCCCCCCCATCCTAGCACGAGGGCATCTGTGTCCTGGCTCTGAACTTTGTGGCTCTGGCCCTGTCTCTAATTAGGAGGCGCTGGTCGGAAGCAGGCCCTCTGGGTTTGATCCCTGTGCTTTTAGAAGCCCACGCCCACCCCATACAAATGAGAAGGCTGTAATTTTTTCAGCCGGCAGATCAGACAAGGCAGCCAAGCCACTGGGACTTTCCTCCCTGGCTTTTGCTGTCACCAGCACTGCAGCCACCTCCCCTGGAGTGGTGCCTTTGTCTGCTCTCAGCGCAGGGGACTGGAGACTCTTCAGGTTACTTTGTGCTCCCCACCAGGCCACAGGACAGAGACCCTGCTCCCCTTGCAGCGCTGGGCTGTGTTTGTCCCTGCCCGTTCCTTCCCGTCCCGTGTGCCAGGCACGGCCCCTGACTGGTGCACCGAGCTGGGCGCCCCACAGCCGGCCTGTGGCACAGCCCGCACACTCTGCGGCAGGAGCGGGCAGGCCTGTCTGTCCTCCCTCGTCTTGCATGAGTCTCACTCGCCCTCGTCATCACTCTCCCAGTTTCTCTTTCACCTACACGGGCTCTCAGAATCACACGCTCGCACTACGCTCGCACTCTCCTCTCCCACATACAGCCACAAGCGCCGCCTGTCTCACGCACGCACACACCATTCCTTTCCCTCGCTGTTCTGCACTCCCCCCATCGCCTCTGCTCCCAGACCAGCTGGGCCCGCATCTCCACGGCAGGTTTATGTCCCACCCTCTGGGCTTGCCACGTCCCCCCCTCTCTCCAGGACGAGCCAGGCTCTGCAGCACTGTGCTCAGGCCCGGTGGGAGCCTGCGCACTCAGCGAGTAGGAAGGAGCAGGAGATTGCAGGGTCACTCGGGGTGGAATAAAGGACAAAAAAAATATCCGCCAGCCCAGATTACACCTCCCCCTTCCCCAGTGCCTCTTCTGGCATCGTGATGTACTTCAAGACCCCGGTGCTGCCGAGCGGGGATGGGCAGGGCTAAGCATGGCTGAGAGTGGGACGAGACCCCTTTGGAGCCTGCTCTGCCAGCTCTCAGCTCACATGCAGCCTCACTGCACCCCCCCAGCCCTCCTCCGCCGCTCAACTCCTGTTCCCCTAAGCTGCCCCGGTGCCCTGGAGAGAAAGGGGTTAGTAGTATGTCCAGCCTGGGGCCTCGGTGTTTGTTCCAGCGGGGGAGCTGATGGATCAGGAGAGCAGGTGGGGACGTCCGTGTTCGGATCCCTTGGGTCCCTTGCTGCTGTTTCGAAGGCCCGGGGAGTGGGTGGCTTTCTCTGAGATGCCCAGTTCAGGCTCAGGCCTCCTCCCACGCCCGTAGGGATCTGCTCTGAAGGAGCGGGACGCAGCCACCAGCTCTTGCTGTGCCAGGAGCAGCAGGCACACAGCCCCACTCTGGGTCAGGCTGAGAGCACATGGCATCTTCAGCCAGGAGCCTGCTCCGCCTCCCAGCCGCTTGCCAGGCTCTGTGCAAGGGCTGGCTGTGATCTGCATAAGCCCTTTCCTCTGGCTGGTATCTACGGGGTGACAGGCTGGACGCTGATCCCAGCACTGCGCTGAAGTCAGGGGAGCGACTTCTGCGCCAGGCCTTCCCCTCCAGCCCAGGCTGATGGGGATCAGCTGGGCACCTGAGAGAAGGCAGGGGCTTGCCCTGGAACCTGGTGTTCACCTCCTTCATGGTTTGCCCAGCGTGCCTCTGTCCCCAGGCTCTGGACAGGGGGCGCAGGGAAGGACTGCTTTGCCTTGTTTTCTGGGGGGCCTTGCTAATGCTATCTGTTTAATGTGTCCGACTGCAGCTGCACCTCGGGGAGTGTTGGGTTCCCAGGACACGCAGGGCAGGGAACTGCGGGTCCTGCCCGGGTCCAGCATGCCCTGCTCCGCTTGCAGAGCCCCCGTCCAAACTTCTTTGCATTTGTCTGAATATTTCATGAGCCAGAAATGCTGTTCCCGCTGGCTCCACACAGCCTGGCCGGGCTTTAGGTTCATACTCTTGAGTGAAGCTGAGTGCTGGGTCTGATGTTTTCAGGTGCCAAGTCCGTAGCAGATTTTGGCTCTGTGCCCCTTTCTCTCACTATCGGGCTCCCACCTTTGCAGTACCCGTGCCTCCCTATTCTTGGGGAGGATCTCACGAGCTGGTGGCTTGCCAGCTTCTCCTCGGTCACCGCCAATTGTGGTGCTTGCAGCACAGCACTGTGTGCAGTGAGACCGTGGTGGTGCTTTTCACCGCCATGGGGGAGAGAGAAAGGGGGCAAGATGGAAAGGGGATGTGCGGAAATTGGGACCCTTGTGCCCCCCCTCCCCTGGAGCACCCCTAGTCCCTGCCTCCCGGCCCTGGGCTTCAGGAAAGCGAGCCAGCGGAAAAAGCTGTAATGCAAACCTCGCTGAGCACGGCTATAAAACCTCCTTTAGTAACCTGTGCGCCAGGCCAGGCGAGTGCCACGGTGTGAATACAAATGAAGTGGCGCTGCTGAAAAGTGCCGAGCAAAGGGTTTTCTGCTGGAAGTGGCAGTGCATGCAGGATCGTGAGCGCGTGCGCAGCGCCAGCTCAAGGGGCAGGCAGCCAGGACAGTTGCATCTGCTCCAGCCGGGGAGCCCCGCAAGGCTCAGCTAGTGCGCGTGTCCCATTGGGTGCGCGGAGAGAACGCCCCCTCTACACCCCCCGCCCTCCCGCTCCTCCAGGGCTAGGGCTGGCTCTGAACACTGCATGCGTGCACAGGCGTGTGGGTGCACAGAGGCAAGTTTGTGTGCAAGGAGTCATGAATGGGTGTGCAGTAGAGCACGTGCACACAGGAGTGCTTGCACATGGGAGAGGGGGACCATGAAGGATACGTGACGTGTGAGCACCTGCACTGGGGTGTCTGTGGAAAGGGGGTGCTCAAGTCCAACCTGCTTCTGCAGGGCAGGTATGCGAGTGTCTGTGTATAAGGCAGCAGTAGCAACATGAGGGTATGTTTGTGCCACGCTATGACAGAGGTGAATTGAGCATAAGAGGGGCAGTGTGAGTGTGCCAGGGGTGTGAGAAGCAGCTTGGTAACTGTAGTCTGGACTGGGGAGCTGTTGACCGTCTCTCCCAACCTAGCTGTCCTGGCACCCTGCTTTGGGGCCACCTCATGTTAGGCATGGACCTTCTAGTGAAGAGAGGCTGTGTCTTTGGGTGATATCCTGGCTGCATTAGGGCCTGGGGTGGTTTGTCCCTCTGGCTGGGCACGCAGGGTGGCCTCTGCTCTTTCCTCTGCATGCATCATGGGACGTGGGCAGCTGTGGGGAGGGAGCTGCATGCTGCAGGCCGGGCACCCGGTTGGTCGCGGGAAGCGGAGCGTGCTTGAGGACAGCTTGGAGCGCAGGGCTGGAGGGGGCTTCCTCTGTGCCAGGGAGGGGCCATCTCGCCTTTTCATCCTTGCTGCCCGGCCTTGGAAGGCTGTGCAAGTCTCCCGCGAGATGCACCAGAAGAAAAGATCCCAGGATTTGAGAGTTCTATCACGAGGTCACAAGTCAGACTTAATTTTGCTTAGAAATCGCAACTTTCGCAATAATTTCACAAGAGTTGGCATTATTGTCACCAGGCAGCATCAGCTCTGACTAGGGGAGGCAAAGGACAACCATCGGGCAGTGTGGTCTGCCCAGGGGCACAGGCCAGGAGCAGCACCCAGGGCCTGCCAACTGCACACTCCCACTGGGTTGGCAAGGTGGTGAGGAGCTGCCTGCCGTGATCCTCAGGTCCGAGGCCTGTGCGTCACGGTGCGTCGTGCTGCCTGATGGGGATTAGCCTTGGGCTCGCCTCCTGCCCCAGCTTCCACCAGCTTGTGGCGGTGGAGGAGGACATCCTCTCCCTGGACCAGTCTGAGTGCAGGGGCCAGCATCACTGCGGCTCTACCCTCTGCTGGATGCACTCAGAAGTGCTTCGCCGTGGGAGCTGGGGGCGCTCCTTTAGATCAGAAGGCAGCCCCCGGGAAGGGGCACTGTGCTTTCCGGAGCTGGAGGACCCGAGTCTTGTTTCTGCTCTCACCATTGAGCTCCCGGTGGCTGCAGCTGGAGGCCGGTGCATCTGGGGAGTTCTCCCCGCGTCATTGATGCCGCCGGGCAGCCCCGTCGTCCTCAGCGGCTCATGCGCGTCTCTGGTTCCTTTCCATCCCCAGCGTCTCTGTGCTTCCACAGCTATCTCTGCCCAGCGTTTTGTGACTCTTCTCTTGAAAGGGCCTTTGAAAGCTGCCCGTGCGCCTTTGGGAACCCTTTGAAATCGAAACCCCTTCGTGGAGTGAGCTTTTAACAGGAATCAAAGCCTCCGGTCGGAGACGGTTTAATCTCTTTAGCAGGTCTGGTGCTCAGTGACTGCCGCACCTAATAAAGGGAGATGCGGGCCTGAGAGTCTGCTTAGGCTCCAGCTGAGGTCATGGCTATAGATAGCCGGCAGCGTTGTAGATGGGCAGCAGCTAAGACAATATTAGAGCGTACTGAAGCATAATTCCAATGAGGGGCACATGCCAGCTCCAGAGGTAAAAAGCCTAACTTGGGCCTGACCTGTATTAACCCGTGGGACTCTCTTGGGTGCTGGTTTCCAGCTGAGTTGCACCTCATTCCATTGATTTCGATGGGAGATGCCCTGCAGCGAGGTCCCGGGTGGTGTGAGCGGGGTGTGAGTGGTGCATGTCCTGCCCCAGAGCACCCGAGTCCCGGTAGTGCCCTGCAAAGAGGAAAGCACGCTCTGTGCTCAGGCTAGCAGCTCAGGTTGAATTAGCAGTGAAATCAAAGGAGCTGGGGCTTTCCCTGGGTAAGAGCTGGAGTTCAGTCCCCAGCCAAGTGAAGGGCACCCCTTTGTCAGCGTGGTCCGTCTGGAAGGCGCTGATTCAGGGCCAAGGTGGCGCTCGTCCCGTCAGGCCGTCTGGGCCTGCCGTTGCAGGTCTGCAGTGCAACAGCCCTGATTTGCACCCGCGCACGCAGCAGGAGGCTGAGCCAGGCCCTAGCTCAGCTATGCCGACACACGCCCTGTGCTAGCGAGGCAGCTGCGTCTCCTCTCTGGCACTGCTGCCAAGTGTGCGCGGAGTCTCCTGGCTTGTTTTGGCCCACGTGGGTCCTAACGCCAGTGGGGCATAGACTGGGCACGGTGCTGGGGAGAGTCCTGTCCCCTGCCCACCCCTCCCTGGTGTGTGCTGAGCACCGGGATCAGCGATGGCAGTGAAGGGACTTTGGGGAGCTGGATTTTTATTACTTCATCAGGCCGTGCTGGTTCCCTTACGCCTTCTGAGTCAGGCTTCGCCGGCCAAAGATGGTGTCGCTTTCACTTTTGTTTCTTGCCCGTTGTGGGTTGGTTTCACTTCCCTGCCGCCCTCGGGCTGCTGCTTTTGCTTGGGGAACCTGGGCATGGAGTGGAGAGTCGGTGCCAGTCCCGATCCTGCAAGGGTTAGTGCAGAGAGCAGCATCAGGCTCTGGCCCTGGTAGAGGTTAAGCAGCCTGCCTTTTATCAAAACCTCTGCAGGGGGGTGAATTGTAATGTCAAGTGCTTGGGCCCAATCCCGAGGTTGCTTCCCAGGTGCCTCTGCAGCGAAGGGGCTGCCCACCCTGGTAGCCTTGCATTGGGCACTGCTGGCAGGATCAGGCCCTTGGGCCCTAACTTAGCAGAAAGCTAGGTGGGGCTTTTGCCCCAGGGGAGAGTATGCTAGCCACCCCCTTTCTGTCTCCTCAGTGTATTTCTGAGAAGTACTAGGGATAAAACCATCAGAATGTCCCAGGTGATTTAGGATCTTAGGTCCCATTTTCAGAGTGACTTAGGCACATAGTGGCCGGATCCTTGAAGTTACTTGGGCACTGAGATCAATGGGAGTTTTGGTGCGTAAATAATACCTCGGTCAGAATCTGGGCACAGGAGCTGGCCATTTGAAGGCACGTTGGCCCCTACAGCGGCAGATAGATGCCTAGGGGAATTAGCGCAGCACCCAGTCTCCCATAGCTGTTCAGTGGGACTCGGGCTTCTCTGCATCTGACTGAGCACCCCTGTGTGTTTCAGCACGTAAGACCTGTGCAAATCTGTGCCCGGGTCTCCCTGGCAGCCCATGGGACTTAGACTCCGAGGCCCTTCTGGCACGTTTCTGACTGCTGCCCCACATGGCCACGTCCCCTTTAAGGCAGCTGAAGGCAGGGCGCCGTAACGGAATGCCATTGTGTTTTTTAAGAGGCATTGTTGACGAGGCCTCTAAAAATAGTCATACTGGGATCTTAATGGGACTTTGTGGGAAACCTGGAAACATTTTCCATCCCTGTAAATGAGTCCAGATGCATTAGCAGTGACTGCATCGCATCCTGAGGCAGTGCCAGAGGAAGCAGGGACGCAGGCAAAATTCTCCGGCTGCAGCAGTAAAATGGTAACAGGGATGGATCATCTTTTCCAGCCCTCCCGCGAGAGCTCTGCCCAGGCCGGGGCTGCTGAGGACAGGGGAGCTCTGCCCACGGGGTTGCTCCAGGTAGAAGTTAGTAGCCTCTGAGCAGACTGCGGTCCGTGGTAGCTGCCCCCTGCATGGCTGTTTCGGAGACTAGCAGCCTCCCCGCGCCCCAGGCTGGGGAGGTGCAGAAGGGAAGCCTAGAGCTATGCAGAAGGGGTTTTCTAGGCTGAGTGCTGCCCCCTCTTGCTGTCACAGGCCGGCAGGGAAGGCAGGACTGTCCCTTTGGTGATCCTTGAGGTCGAAATAATGATCTGCCCCTGTGCTGGCTCGGTTGATCGTGCTAGGGCTAGGGCTGGGGCCTGCTTGGATGTGGTGCCGCGTATGCGCAGCATATGCCCCGCTCTCTGCTAGGACGCCCGGCCCCACAGCTACGCAGGCGGGCTTGTGCAGGAGCTTCGTTGTTCCAGCCTCTTGGCCGGGCCTGCCGATTTGGGGCCAGATGTACCGGCGGCTCTGGAGCGGGGGCCACGCTGAGGTTGCCCGTGCATTTTGCAGAGGCTGGAGAGCAGGGCTCAGATGGACGCTCATCCAGTCCCAGCTGATGGGAGACCCCCTGAGCGGGCCACTCCGTGCCCCCTGCCAGCTCTTCTGCAACTGCAGCATGGCATGGCTCGAGCCCTAGACTGAGCCCATTTTCAGTGAAATAATAGCAAGCCTTTGGGCTCAGGATCAGGGGGAAATTCTTGGCCCATCCCCTGGACTTTGGCCACAGGGCATCTGGCGTACAGTAGGACTGGGGGAGCTGTTGCCCTGGGGGTGGGATAGGGGATGCACGTCTTTCTTGTGCCATAAAGTAATGTCTCAGGGTTGCTCCGGCTTGCAGGTGCATAGGGCTGGGCTGGGGTCAGGATCAAGGCAGGGCTCTGTCAGCTGTTACACTGTTGGCCTCCCAGGGAGGAAGGGCCGGCAGGGCTGATTGCAGTGCCAGATTCCAGACTGAAGCTCCTGCTCCTTGCCCCGGGTGTCTGCAACATGTGTCTGGCACCACGCAGGCAAAGCACGTGTAAATCCGCTGGCTTCAGTGAAACCTCCCCCTTGCTTAGAAGGCAGGGCAGCTTTTCATGTCTTTGCCGAGGGCCTTTGGAGTGCCTTCCTGGCCTGAGAGACCATAGAGGACCCATTGCACTATGTGCTGTACAATGTACATACCATAAGATAACACAGCCCCCATTCAGAGAGCTCGGAGTCTGAATAGACAAGGCAGAGGCTGGGTGAGGAAGGGCCATGGCTGGGATGACGACCCCAGTCCCTTAATTCAGGCTGGTGCCCTGCCCACTACTCTATGCTCTCTGGTAGGGGGGAAGGGACCCCGCTACTCACTATCCTCTTTTTCTCAAGTACTTCCTGTTATCTCCCCCCCCCACTCTACACACGTGCACAAATATGCACACACACATACACATTTAACACTCCCATCAGCTGATTCCTAGGGCTGCATTATGCCCTGCAGCCTCAAACCTCGCTGTGTTGCTGGGCTACCGTTGCGAGGGGGTGTGTGCTCCTTTTGGTAGGCGTCGCAATGTTATCAGTGACCTAGCGGGCTGAGATAAGGGCAGCGCAGCATGGGACGTGTTGATAACATGTTAGCTTGACACTTTCCATGTCATGGACCTGTTATCTTCCTGCTCTCTAGAGTCACCCTTCTGCTGAGGGCTTCTGTACGCCGATGAATTCCTCCTCTCGGCCCAGATGTCTGGTCCTGCCACGTTTCCTTCTTGGGCACCTGCTTCCCCTGGCATCGATCGCCTGCTCCGCCAGTGCTGGGAGGGGCTCAGACTTTTCTGAGCAATGGCTGGAGCTGAAGCTGGTTCCAGCACAGGTTGTAAATCTGGGGAGTCATGAGGCTCTTGGACCCAACACAAACCCTCTGCCTCGGCCTCCTCTTGTATATTTGGGCTCTGGGTGGGGATTGTCACTCATGGCATCAAGGGGGCACAGGGTGCCTGGTCTCCATGTGCATCTCCTGGCTTTACTGGGGCACAGATGATCACAATCGCCACGCAGTGGCTGAGCCCTGGCACAGACCCTGTACAGCGCTGTGGGCAAGGTGCCTGGCTGGACTGTGACTGCTATACCTGTGTGGCCAAGGACCCTCCTGGCTCTGGTGCTCTTCAGCCATCTCTGCTGCAGCACCCCGTGGGACTGTCCCATACGGGGAGGCTACTGCCGTGCTGTAGATATCGTAGATAATGCATGCAGGAGGTGGGAGCTCCCGGACCCTGGCTCCAGGCCGTACCCGCTTCGGGTGACTTTGTGGATGGCTCCTGCAGTGAACAGCAATGGGGGTGTTCCCAGGGGACCAGGACAACAAAGTCCTCTGAAGCATCTTGCTCTGGTCACTGAGGGCAGCAGGATACTGGGCTACCCGGTCCTTGTCTTTGATGTGTTCCAGCAGTGCCAAGGGTCCCGTGTGCCAGCAGATCTTTCCCCACAGGTGAGAATAAACCTAAGATGCCAGGGGAGAGCTCTGCTGAGCCCCCCAGACCGAGTGTGGAGCTGCGTGCAGTGGAGCAGACTGGGTCCATAGGCCAGCCTGGTATCTACCCCTGCACAACATGGGCAGGTTCTGCTCCCACCATTCAGTGCCATACCCACGTCATAGCCCCTTGGTGGTTTTGGCTGCTCCCCTGTGGTCCATCAATGTTTTTGGGTGTAAGGTTGGGGGGTCGGGGCTGTCAGCTGGTGGGGCAGACCTAGAGAGCAGGGCGCTCGATATCCTATACAGCAGCAAGCCAGGCTCTAGCCCTGCAGCCCTTCCTCCCAGCATTGGGCCCCTCGTGTACCCTCTGCCTTTCACGCTCTCCAACCTCTCCTCCCCTGTGGCTGCCCCCTCCCTCCCGCCTCCCCGCAGCATTGCGGTCTGATGTACTGCGCCTTCGCAGGGAGTTTCTCGGCCTCTCTGCAGCACCATGCGATTTTCCACCCTCTGGACCTCCTGGCTCGTAAACCTGCTCAAGTGCTCCTGCTGCGGGCATGCAGGCCCCGGTGTTCAGTAGAGCTGTGTGGCCAAGCCCTCACCCCCCGGTCCAGCCCATGGTGGGGAACAGGGCAAAGGTTAATGGGGAGCCTGGGCTGTCTGAAAGCAGCCTCGGGTCCTTCCACATCGCTCTGGCATATTGCTTCCCTTGGTCACATGCGTTGTAGCCAGCCCCTGGGATGCCTTGTAGCTGAGCTAATCACACAGGCCCAAGTAGAAATTCCACTAAAGACCTGTAGCCGGTCTCCTAGGTTCGAGTCTGCCGGTCTTGCTGGCCAGAGGAGGAGCTCAGGAACGAATTGCCGATATAGCTCTGGCCTTGCTCCAAGAACACACTGCCTGCCTCCAGCTGGAATTTCCTTCTCTCGGAGACAGGTGGGCTGGGGCCTGGGACTGGCCTGAGATGCCAGAGACTTGGGTTGTGTCCTTGGCTTGGCCACTGCTTGCAGGGTGACCTCGAAGCCCGGGGGTCTACAGGACGTATCCTCTGAGATGCTGCTGGATGGCCATGGCGATGGGCAGCCTGTGTGTGGGAGGGTCTGATTTACTCCATAACTTTGTGTCAGCCACTTCTGTGCTCGGTGCCTCAGTTTACCCATCTGTAAGACGAGGGTAATGCAGCTAGCCAAGGGAGGGCCACTGGTCTAATGTGTGTGGTGATAGCGAGCAGGGTCCAATGTGCTGCAGCCTCTTACTTCAGCTGCAGTCGGTGGGGCTGTGAGCGCTGCTGGGAACGTGCTATAACCTGGAGGGGCTGAGAGAGGACTCCAACCTCCAGAGTACCCTCCATGAGGCATGCACCAGGGTGTATTGGTGCCTTCGCTGTAGCTGAGGAGTTCGGCAGGCGGTCAGTCACTGGAGAGATGGATAGTTGGAGCGGGGCAGGGGCGTCCCTGACCATGGAGCCTCGGCAGACAGAGCAGTGGGCCTGGGCTGCCCTTTCTTTGGAACTGCAGTCCACCATTAGATTTGGCTTGGTACAGAGACAGCCTGCAGGATGGGGCCCCAGGGCTGGAGCCAGACCCCCTCTTGGATCCAGGGCTCTGCCTTGGGGTTGGTTTTAGGGGTCACTAACGTGTCACTAGCAACGCGGTCCATTGCTTGAGCCGGGGGCAGGTACAGGAGGCTGGCGGAGCACCCAGCGGAGGCATGCCCATCATGGTGCAATTCTGCTCCCAGGGTTGCTCTGCAGGTCTCTGCCAAACAGGTTCTGCATTGGTGCTGCTGCCGAGGCGCCAAGGTCCTCGGGGATCTTGCAGAGGTCCTTGGGGAATCCTGGTGCGGCTGCTGTGAAGTGCCGAGAACAATCGGAGACTTGCTCAACTTGGGAAAGTGCTTAGGAGCCTTGGGAAGCCGCCCTTGCTTGGTTGGGCCAAAGAGCCCTCAAGCACCGATGTCTTCAGCCAGATTCAGGTGTGTGTGGCCGCGCCAGCTCTTGCAAATGCAGTGTCTGGTGATCGAGGTAAAAATCTCTAGTCTAGACAAACTATCCCCATGCTACAACTTGGAAATAAGAGCTCTCCACGTGTTGTCCTCTGGCTGATCCAAAGGCCCAGCTCACCTAAGTTTTGGGATATCTCCAAAATGCATCCAAAACATAACGTCGCCAACCCAAGCATTCAGAAATCATAGGACAGGCCAACGCTCAGGAGTTTGCATTAAAATCATGAAGCGTCTTTAAAAGAATCTATCTTGGTGCCTTTCTGTTTGTATTGCTGAGCCTGGAGGTCACACTCTGGTCCATTTGAGAGTTTGTTCCTCGAGCCCTGAAGGCTAAAGTGCTGAGGCCGTCCTGTAATCACAGGATTCCAGGAGCTGGGGCTTTAAAGGTAGCACCGGCTCTCAGGAGAGTTAGGATAAAATGAGTTATCATGGTGGATATAAAGGACTGCAATGTAACAGGCTCCTTCAGGCACGAGGGCATTGGCAAATTAGCTGCCAGGTGCCACTTGACTTCCGTTGCCTCCAGGCAGTGCGAGGCAGTGGGTGGAGCACAGGGCTGGGGTCAGGAGACCTGGCATCACCTATGCAGCTCTGTTGTGGTCTTGCTGGCCGGTGGTTTGCGATGCAGAGGAAACAGTAGGTTATCAAGGAGGGAGCAGATTTGTTTCCACCTGTTGGGCACCGAAATGCTGCTCTATTCCATCCTACCTGAGTACCCAACAAAAACTGCTAATGCAAAAGGTGCTGCTTTCTGTGACTCAGCCTTAAGGGGAAGATGCTGGGTGTTACAAGAGTAGGTGAATTATGGTAATGTCTTTTCAAGGACTTGAACAAGGTGAAAGAGATTCACATTTAGGCACCTAAGTCCACCTAGACATCCAGCCTGCGGTTCAGGATGTGATGCACACACGTACACCTGCCCCCACCCTCTTCTCTCTCGGTGTCTCACCAAGACTTTGATTTTGTTTTCTCGTGTTGGAGACTCCTCCCTTGTCACCAGCCCGCTTTTGGGGTGGGACGGGGGGAGCACAAAGAAGCAATCGCTTGCTTTTAATTGGAATGGGAACAATAAAACACAAAAGAACAAAAATCAAGTCTCCGGAAAGACCTTGAGGGCGAGCTCTGTGTCCTGCCGCTCCACCTGCTCCAGGCCTCAGTTTCCCCATCTCCAGCCGGGAGCCGGGGCTAGGAACAGCATTTCCCTGTAACGAGTGTTGAGGTCCGGATGAAGAGTGCCTACCACGCACTGAGCGCTGGCTGACGTGGGAGGGAGGCTGAGGCAGAGCTCTGCTAGTCTCCCCAGACTGAAGCCCCCTTGGATATGACACCGCCTTTCATTGCTAGGGCCCCTTTCACCTGTGGGGCTCCTGGCACGTGGCCGAACCCTCCCAGACACAGCGCCTGCCTGGGTCACGAGCCGTGGCTCTCTGACCCCAGGCTCTCGGCCACCGTGCTAGCCAGGCGCCGGGCTACGTGCAGCTCCTTCCCCAGCACACGCTGTGCAGATATTCGGAGCCATCTGTGTCCGAGGGCCAAAGCCCCGCTGGTGCTGCTCCCTCCCTCCGGAGGACGTGAACTTTTCACCTCCCAATCTAGGGACAGGAAGCCTGTCGGCCTGCTCTAGCCAATCCTCTTGCGAGGTTACCAGCTCCCCTGTGAAAGGCCTGGGTTATTTTTAACCGGTGACTTAGCTTAGTTCTCTCGGGCCTGGATTTGCAGTGCAGTAAACACGCTAGTGAGGTGTGTGCAGGGCTCTTCTTTGGAGCAGGGGGGGACCCAATGCAGCCCTGAAGCCCACACCCATGACTGGGCTGCAAGGAGAGCTCCAAGGTGCTGCTCGAGAGCCAGCTCGCGGCTCCGTGCCCTCAGCACCGCAGCGGGGATGCAGGGCGTGTGGCGGGCAGCTGTGCCCCCCGCTCCTGCTGGCTTGCAGTGTGCAGAGGCTGCAGACCCAGCCTTGGGCAGCTGCAGGGGCCCGCGTGCATGTGCTGTGATGGTCCTGTATTGGAGTAGGGGCTGTGGCTGGTTTGAAGGGATATGTTTCTTGGGGTCGTGGGTGGTTGAGGCATCACTGAGGTCTGCGGGCTCTTCCTGGAGGTGTATTTCAAGGTGGGGTGTTTGCGTCTGTGCAAGTTGCCCTTTCTGGGGGGGCTGCTTCTTTGCTGGGCTCCCTGTGCTTTGAGGTTCACTGCAGGCAGAGGCTTGGTGTAACCCTTCCTGGGTCTCCTTCTGCTCCCCCAAGGGCAGCAGCGTGGAACAAAGACCCTCCTCCTCCAGACTCAGGTGACTGCTTGCTGGCAGCAATAGGCCGCTGTGTCTGTAGTGACCTGGAGCGTGGTCCATGCCAGGCCACCTCGCTGTCCCGAGGGATAAGTAGATTCCCTGGCTGTGTAGGCTCCCAGGTCACTGGAGGCTCCCACCTCTGCTTCAGACTCCAGGAGATGCCCCAGCTGGGCTCAAGGCACCAGCCTCTGTAAGCCAGGCATCTTCTGGAGCCAAGCTGAACCGTGGCTGCTCAAGGGCCTGGGGATCCCCCACCCCCAGCATGTCTGTTTATATAAACCAGCGAACTCTCTGGAGAGGAAATGCCCGGGTGGGGTAGGTGTGAGTGAGTCAGCAGTGGGCACCACAAGGGCTGTCTGTGCAGCTCACCAGGCAGCAGGAGCCGCATGGGAGGTGGGGAGGAGCCCACCATAGTGCCCTGGCTCACCTGGAGATGAGGTCCCCTGGCAGAGCTGCTCCGCACCCCACAGAGCCCTGCCTCCGCTGCCCCCTATCCGTACCCCGCATCTTCCAGCCGCCCCCGATGTGCTCATCTGCAGTAGGACTGGCAGGGGTGACAAGGAAGAGTCTCCTGGGAGAGAGCCTGCAAAGCCCAGGGTTGTTCTCCTGAGCAAGGATATGAATGAGAGGGGACAGGCTGCTGCAATGCTTCAGGTAGGACTGTCACCAAGGGCCTAGCAAGAGCCCCAGAGGATGGGGCATTTCAGCGGGATGAGTTGGCCCAGGGCTATAACAGGGAAGTGTAAGGTGGGGTACAAGCCCCCGTGTGTCTCTGCAGGCAGGGTGAGACTTGTGCTCCCTCCCAAGGTCTCGCCTCCATCTCCCCCGCCTTGGGTGCAGGGCTCCAGGCAGCCCTCCTGGGCTCCAGCACGTGCTGGCGGGTTAGCGTACCACGTGGGCAGCTCCATGCCCCATGCTTCCTGGGGGTGCCTAGGTTGAGGGGCATTTGCAGGTCTTGCCCCTGGTTATTCACCTTTGGTTTCTAGTGGGTCCTGAGGTTGCAGGTTGCAGGATTAAGGAGCCTGGGGCTGTGGCTGATGGAGGAGTATTATGGTCCTCCCCACTTCATGGAGATGAATCGCCCTTTCCTGAGCACAGGGCTGCACTACTCCAGCCAGCCAGGCCACATGCTCCCAAGAAAGCAGAGTCTGGACCCCTGTGCATCCTGCCCTCGCTACCAGTTTGCCGTCCCTGCCTGCAGCAGCGCTGTCCCCTTGTGTTGTCCCTGCCTCCCAGGGCCCAGAGCGATGGATCGAGTGAGTGGAGACGCAAACACTGCTCAGATCATGATTCAGTGGCTGGAAATACACAACGCCAAGTCTTTTCCTCGTCTCTGGACTGGAGGTCAGCTGTCCCTTCAGCCCGGCCCTAGCTCAGTCTGTGTAGGGAAGACCTGTCCCGTCTCTCAGATCTCTACAAGGGAAGTCGCTGTGTGCAACTAAGCAGTCCATATAAACCGCCGGGCACAGCAGGCTCTGAGGGGAGCAGGCAAGGGGCTGCCCATGGTGCCCAGCTGCAGGGATCCGATATCATGGTGAGCAGGCCGGCCCGGCAGGCAAGGCAACGGAGAGGGGGCAGGGCAGGGCTGGGAGTTGGCAGGATCTGTGTCTTTTGCAAAACTTTTTCCAGTTTCGCAAAACATTTCCCTTAGTCTGAACCCCTGGGAGCTGGAGGCTGGAAAGCCACGTGGCTCCAGCTCTGTGGTCCTCCAGCTGTTCCCCAGAGGACCTGCACTGCTTGGCACCACCGCTCCCTAGTGCAGCTGGGGGCTGTCAGGGGTGGGCTCCATCCACCCGACAAAGACATTTCCACAGGACTCTGTCACTGGTGTAGCTGCTACCCATATCCCTGCAGGTATCAGACCCCCAGAGCCCAGCAAGCAGCAGGGCCCCTTGGTATTTTAGATCTGGGCTCTAGTCCTGCTCCTCCTGCAGACTCCCTCCTCCCATCCGTGCCTCAGTTTCCCCATCAGTCTGTGCTGCTTGTGCTGACATGGTGATCTCACGGCCAGGAGGCAAAGCACCAGCCAGTTGTTTCTTGTTCTTCCCATGCTGACGTCTGCTATGGATAGCTGGGCTGGATCACACCAAAGAAATGCCAGGCAGCTCCAGGCAGCCAGTAATGGCTAGTAATGATTAACTCTGAAGTTCCTGGCACAGGGACAGCTGTGGTGGACATGTGGGAGATGCAACAGTAGCCTGGGGCCAACCCAGGCTGCAGAGTTGGAGGCAATGGGCTACAAACGGCTCCTGGCTTATTTTAGCAACTCCTGCACTAATTCCCAGGCAAGCAACAAGGCTCCTGTGCCAGCTCAGGCTGCCCTGGAGCCTTCTGTCCTGTCCTAGGGACTCAATAGCAGGCATGCAGCTTCTTCCTTCATTTTCCAAAGTGACCTCCCAGTCCCAGGGCTGCATGGAGCCCCACAGTGACCCATAAAAACAGCCTCAGCTCTTTGCTTCCCATTACAACCCACTCCGTCTACAAAGGGAACCCACTGGCATACTGCTCCGGCTGCAGCCAGCAGAGACACACAGGCTGCTTGGCCCCACTGGCTTGCCTGTGTGGTGACTGGGGAGCCCCGCTGGGAAATGAGCTCCAGGGAGGATTCATGGGCCAGGCCTGCTGCAGGTCACGTGCAGAGAGGGCTTTGGAAGCCAATGGAGACACTGCTTTCTCTTATAGCAGCGTTGAAAGGCTCCTTCCCTCATCTCTGGGACAGTCTGCAAAACAGTCTCCCCCCGTGATTCCTTTCCTGTCTCTCTGGATGGTAAGATCCCTCGGGCAGGGGCCTGTGTAATGAAAATAGCTCACTCCGGAGCACTTCTCAAGGTCAGTAGGCACAGCATCCGTACCTGAGATCAGACAGCGAGCTGCTGGGGGCAGGGGCTGTGTGTTGTGGTTATTGTGAGTATTATCCTGCCACCCCTTGTATTACAGAGGGTCTGAATCTGATGGGTCCTGAACACCTGGGACTGCCTGTTGTTGTGTGGTTCAGGCCCAGGGGTATGTATGGAGCTGTTCTGCATGGGTAGCCTGTGTCTCATTGCCACCTACTAGTGCTGGCCGCTGTGCCAATGTGTGCATTGTGGCTTGTATCAAGTTGGCATCCGGTAGCACTGCCTGTTGTTGTGTGGTTCAGGCCCAGGGGTATGTATGGAGCTGTTCTGCATGGGTAGCCTGTGTCTCATTGCCACCCACCAGTGCTGGCCGCTGTGCCAATGTGTGCATTGTGGCTTGTATCAAGTTGGCATCTGGTAGCACCGACAGTCATGCCTGCTTTTTGCTTCCTTGCCCAGACCCCTACATCTACCCCAGCCCTTCGCACCCCGTCACTACTCTGCCCAGAACAGCAGCCTGGGGCCAGAGGTGCATCCTTCCCTCCTACCCCGATTGCTCCCTGCAGTTGGATCTGGAGTTCATCACTCTGACTTGAGCTGTTGTGTAGCAGCCTACAGTAACTGTGTCCACCTCAGAGGTGGCTGCAGCTGTGGGTATGGATGAATGAACACATGATGGCAAGTACCCGCGTGCCCGCTCTAGCCTGTGTGCCTAGTCTAGCCCGGCCGTAAGCAAGAAAGAAACGTGTCATTTTCTCTGCACTGAAATAGGGCTCAGTTGTCTCAGTTCAGCTTCTGATGACCATCGGGTAAGAAAGAGCAGGGACACAGGCCATTACCCCAGGGCACCCTGTGCAGTTAAATCCACACACCCTTTGACCTGGCTGCTGTTTGCTCAGTGCTTCATACTGGGAGTCTGTGCAGGGAGCTGGGGAGGTGCCGTGAGGTGAGAGGCTAGTTCAAAGGCACTGGGTGCTGTTCTGATCACCCAGGATCAAGCGGCGAAGCACATTTTGTGCTGTTCCTCTGACTGCTTCATGGGCTGGCAGCAGACCCAGAATTCAGCGTTACCTGCTGACCTGCCAGTGGGAGAGCTGCATTGCAGGCACTGACCCAGTTGCCAGAGGCCCTGCACCCTCCTGGAGGCAGGGATTACCCCGAGAACAAGCAGTGCCTGGGAAAGGTCCTGGCGTATTAGTGCTGTAGACTGAAGGGTACAGCCTGGACATATTCCCTGCACCTCTGATGCCCCCAAACTTGCTCCACCGCCGGCGTGCTAGTGCCGGAGCTGGAACCAAGACAGCACATTTAAGAGCCCAATTCTGCCTCCTTGGGTTCTCAGGGTGATGCTTAGTCTCAGGGGGGAACTGGTTAGCCTCACTGGTGCTTGCATGGCTACCTGCCAGCTGGGCTTAGGCTCTCAGATAGCAGTCTTGGGCAGGATTCAAACTGAGTGCTTTGGGGTGGATGGGCCAAAACCCACTTTCAGCAGAGCCTGGCGTAACCCCCAGCTGGCCGAATGCTCAATTCCAGCGACTGGCATTTCTGTACCGTGTGCTGCCATGGAGTCCAGTGGTTAGGGCCAAAGACCAGCCACCCAGTGCACAATTTAGGCAGGAATCCAGGCCCCTCTGAGCCCAGGTGCACAGGGGAGGCTTCTCCTCCCACTCAGGCAGGCTGTGGCCTCTGGTAGCAAAACCCAGCCCACACCTGTGCCAAGAAGACAGCTTCTGCTGGATCCATGCTCTACCCAGGCATGGCACTGTCTGTAACACAGTTGTCTCTGCACACCATGGTAGTGTTGTTCACCCCATTGCATGGGGACTGATTGATTTGTCTGAGGTTCCCATGTCAGAGCGAGGATTTGAACCTAGGTCCCTCAAGCTCTGGTCAGTGCCTTAACCACTGACCTTCCCTCCCCATCAGCTCCTGGGTGCTGAGGAAGCAGGCAGGACTTGCACTTGAGGAGCTGGAAGGTGGTCAGTGACTTGCTTAAAGCCACATTGGGCATTTCTGGGGGCGCTGGGACGTGACCCCCCCCGCATTGACTACGGCTGCAGAGCAGCGCTTTGCCCATGAGGCAAGCCTGCCATTCTCTTGTACCTTGTCAACGCCTTTCCTCCTCGCCCCATCTTCTTGCTCCCTGGAGCCCTCTCACTGGGAGTTGCTCTCCAGAGCCCTGGTCATCCAGTGCTCAGGATGCCAGTGATTGCAGGGTGCCAGCTGGACGATGGCTTCCAGTAGCAATGTGGTTAAATGCCACCTCTGGGCATATGTTGTGGGACATTGCCTGAGGCTGGGCTGCCCGGGCAAGAGGAAGTGAGAGGCGAGGAAGGGGACGACGGAGATTTTATTCCACAACTCATCATTTTTCCTTTCACATTTGCACTGATTCTTCCTAAACTAACACTCTCTGCCTTTGTCCCTTTCTTGAAGGCTCTTTTGTTTGGTGTTTATGAGAGCTGCAATGTGACCCAAGTGCTTGGAAGCCAGGACGCCTGGGATCTCTTCGCAGCTCCACTGTGTAGCCTGGGCCTCCATCGCTTGCCAGTTCTGGTCCTCAGTCTCCCCTGTATAACTGAGCACTCCTGGCAGTGCTGAGAGGCTGGATTATTGCAAGGCACCTGGAGATGAAAGGTGCTAGAGGCGTAGCTACAATTATAAATAGACTCGTCTTAATAATTAGCTAATGATGAGTAGAAATGGATTTCCGCCTCTTGATCAATTATTGTAAAATGGATTCTAATACGTTGCAGAGAGAGCGCGCCTTGAAAGACTGTACATATTTCAGGGGCTAAGTGCTATGTAACAGTTGCTATAACATCCTATAAGTAAGGATTTTAAACTCATTAGTATTAGTCTGCAACAGGTTTCTAAGCTTTCTGCAGGTAACGCATTACCAGAAGCCATTTCTACGTGCCGCTGGGTAACGGCTACCAGAGGCTTTGTGCGTGCGGCCAGACTCGGAGAGCTGTGGCAAGGGCGATGCAGGATTCCAGCTGGTTGGGTCTGTCGGCTGAAGGCCGTGGCCCCCCAAACTGGCACAGTCGCGCGCAGGCAGGCATCTGATTGGGATTGGGAATATGCATGGTGAACCCAGGCCAGGGAGCATGGGATGGCTGTGGACCTTGGTGCGTTCTGTGAAGAAGGAGGAAAAATGGGGTGGGGGAAACAGAGGCTGGAAAGCAGGGAAAGCCGCAGAGTGAATTTGTTTCAGAGCTCAGCATCAACTCAGGTCTCCTGCTTCCCAGCCCCTGGGTTTACTCTCCCACCACTTCCTGGTTTCTGACAGCTCCAGACCAAACTCCGGGGATGAATGCTGCCATATAAAGGAATGATATGCAGGTTATAGATATTAGGTTAGATATTAGGACAGACTTTCTCACTAGGGTAGAGAAGCACTGGAACAGGATATCCCGAGAGGTAGTGGACTCTCCATTCTTGGAGGTTTTTAAGACCTGGCTAAGCAGAGCCTTGGCTGGGATGATCTAGTTGGGAATAGACCTCCTGAGGTCCCTTCCAACCCTCATTTTCTGTGATTCTGTTATTCTGATCTAACTGCTACTCAGGGATACAAATCCAGGCCAGATTGCTGCTCTCGCCTCCTTGGATTCAACCATGCTGAACAGTGATGAGAGGCTTACCAAGGGCTAAATCATGGCTCCCAGCACAACCAGCATGCAGGGGAACTGGTCAGGGTACCTGTGGTAAGAGGAGGTTTTCCAGTGCCTTGATCAAGGCCAGGGCTCAGCTCCCAGTCAGGCGTAAAAACACGAGCCCCCAACATGCAGATCTCACATCAGGTGGCCATAAGCGTCCTGGTCCTTGGGGGGCACTGCTGGACCAGCACCTGCAAAGCCATCGCTCTGGGTCTCTGGCTGTGAAAGAACAAGCCAGAGAGCTCCCCGTTGGATCTCGGCCCTTTGCCGTTGGCTCAAGACCTGGCTGCTCTCTGCCAAGCGCCCTCCTCTGCTCCCAAAGGGATTGCTCTGCCTGGAAGAGGAGACTGGAAGCTTGCAAGGACTGGGACGGGGAAGCGTGGCCTTGGTCAAGGAGACCCCTTTGCCTGTTTCTCTCTGGAGCTCTGGGTTCGGGGATGGGTGCGAGAGATGGCTGCCAGGGCCAGCCGCATTTTTTGAGGTGTGCGGTTGGCTGGCAGAGCGGAGAAGCATCCTTTAGTAAAATAAACCCTGTGTGGTCTCCACGCGGGCCAAGATGCCAGTAGGTTACCCTGGTGTCTCTCCACATACTATGGGCCTCCCTGTGGGAACAGCCTCCTCCTCTTTTCCTCAGCTCTGAAGACATAATACGCTTTGCCGGGGCTGGAGAGGTGGGGGACATGCACGCCGCGGGCGGCAGAGCTGACGCGCTCCGGGATTGGCACTCCCTGCTTGAGCGGGTCGGGAATTTCCGGATGAAACAGTGCTTCATTGGAAAATTCAGGTTGTCAAAACTAAAACCGTTCCTGGAAACGAAGCGGTTTTGGCGAAACTCTTGCTGGGGAAGATTCCTCTGGCTGGGGCAGAACGTCCGGTCCCAGGCAGAGAGCTGGAGCCACCCCAGAGCGGCCGGGCGTGCAGCACGCGCACCTGGGGAGTGGGAGACATGGGCTCAAGTCCTCACCTGCAAGCAGCAGGGGAGGGACCTGTGCCTCCTTCTCCCCACTCCAAGCGTACACCTCACCTAGGTTCATAGTCAGTACGGGCCTCAACCAGGTCAGGATGATCTTGATGTCTGCGTTGGGCACAGCTCCACCTGGCACAAATACTTCCGTACTCCTTGGAGAAGGGACTTGCCCCGGGTCTCCCATGAGGGACGGGGCTACAGAATCAGCCTCTCCTTATTTTTCATGACAAGCTTCCAGATGTCTCGGTTTCATTCCCAGCACAGGGTGGGGAAAGGTTGGAAATCTCAACCATTTTCCCAGGGAGAAAAGTGGTTTCCTCTGCTCCTGGAGCCATGGGGTTGCATGCTCGTTCCAGCTCGCTTTTGAACTCGGGCTCCACCCCAGGACAGAGCCCAGATCCTGGATTCGGGGGCACAGAAGTCCTTCTCTCTCCCCCTGTAGCCGGGGGGCGGAGGGGAAGCAACATTGTAGTTTGCTCCCCTTGTTTCCCATGAGCATGGGGCAGATAAGAGCCGGGAGAGGGTGGCTTTGGGCAGGTGGGGCGGTCTGGATTACCGGCCCGGCTTGCTCTTATCCCAGTTTCCCCAGTGACTCCATGTTGAACTTATGTGAGTTTTCCTGTCTCAGCTCTCCCCTTGTGTATGCTGGCTATTGCTCCCCTTCCTGTTCAGGCTTCAGTATATCTGCACCGTGTTCTGGGCCCCTTGGTTCAAAAAGGCTGTGGAGAGGTGACATGTACGGGCTGGTCTGGCTTGTGCCACCGTGACATGGCAGCTATGTTGGGAAAGCAGGACAGGACCCCCTCTCTGCTCAGGCAGGACCCCACAAGCTGGCAGGCTTCTCCAGACCTTGCAGAGTCCACACAACCGGGCTGGAAATCTCCCAAGGACAGGATCTCCTGCCAGATTCCTGGCCGGAAATGCCACAAGAACAGCCTTTGCTGTGGTATTGCAGCACGTCTGCTCCGGCAGGCAGCCGCGCAAATGAAAACAACACAGGAGAAAGTTAACCAGCCCGTTGCTGAGCCGCTGGAAAGGGCTGGGCTGGCTTGGAGGCGAGTGGGGGCCCTTGCTTTTTCAAAACCTCATCTCTTATCCTCCATACGGTGATGACCCGGCTGGTGTCCGGAGGTGCGTGCATTACCGTCCTTTACGGAGAAAGCCAGAGTCACTCAAAGCCTATGTATACCCTATACTGCCAAGTGATGTGGTGATCCTCCTATAGCCCAAGTGTGGATGGGGGGGGGTCTGTGCCCCTGCACCTGCTCTTGAAGATGTCCAGGTGGCTGCTGTCCCCAGTTCAGCGCATACCCATCAAATCGTAGGGGGTGCGGCTTGTTGGGCTGGGGCCAGGCATCAGTGTGCGTCCACGTACAACTTGTGACGTGATTGAGACAAATAAATAGCTGGTAGAGCAGATGTGGGGCAGGCTGGGCTCCGAGCCTTCCTCTGGTGGCAGAGGGGGTGGCACCAGCTGGCCGAGCTGCTGGAGCTGCCAGCCGTGCAGACAGGCCACCCTGGAAACAGTGAAGGAAGGAACATTTTGGCTGGGGGGCGAGGTTTCGGTGCCATTCGCTCTTGGCAGCTCAGGGTAGCCGGGCTGTGTTTTGCTTTCTGTCACCTCCCTTATGCGATAGTAGCACGCAGAGACCACAGCCGAAGCGCAGGCAGCCTCTGCCCCAAAGAGCTTCCCGTCTCCACGTGAGATCAGCGCAGGTGCCGCGCAGGACAGGGATTCCCCCACGCCCCTCCAGCAGGCTGCTGTTAGAGCCAGGAATCGAACCCAGATGTTCTGACCTTCTATACACTGAACTGCTTTCTCTCCTGCCTGCGCATCAGCATGACCCCAAGCCTTCCTCTGTCTTTCCATCCCGCAGTTTTGACGTGGATTGGGGCAGGGGCGCACTTTTTCTTCTTTAGATATACAGTGTCTACTACGTTGAGGGCAGTGTCTGTAAGTGGGGCTCCTTGGTGCTACAGTAGTAGTAGGAGCCATAATAACAGGGCTTAAGAGAGGCCCAGTCGTATTATAAATGGATGAACCAAACTGGCTGGAGATGAGTATAAAGACCAGCACAGTCAGGTTGGGAGCACTGGGCACTCTATGGGAAGCATGGGAGAAAGCCACGTGCCAGATGCAGAGAATAAGGGCATAACAATAGTATGGGATGCTTCAGTCATTACTGTTCAGAAAGTAGGTGCTAGAAAACGAGGAAATGATGACAAGGAGGGTGAGTGCTTAATTGCAGACTTCTTATTCCTGTTTGTTACGAGCGTTCAACTGAAAGGGCAAGAAAAGCTTGACAAACCAAATGTGATACAGCAAGGACTAAAGAAACCCTGTGCATTATAGTGCTGGTTGTGGAGGATGGGGGTTTCAGAATGGAAGTGGGGCGCAGTCCTGCCTTCATCAGAAATTGGCTCTGTTACAAGAACCCGGGTCCCTCGGATGCTAATGTCGATGAACCTCTGAAGTGCTGGGGGAGACGATAGCACACAGTTACCGATGTGTTGGCCTGATGTAGACTTTCCTGGGGACCATGTTGCCTCCAATGCCTTGGGTGTTGAGGATCCATACTAATGCTCTCTCTCTGCCCATCAGTCTGAACTCCTGCCACTGCTTTCTCTGCCCTTTTGCCCGCCTTGAAGAGCCCAAGCCGCAGCCTCGTTCTGCATCAGGAATGTAACTCTCCACTGGGCATTTCCATGCCCAGGCCCTCACAGCCAGTCCTCCCTCCACTATATATAAAGCTAATTTCAGACCCGGACAGTCACTTGCTGCTCCCCTGCTAACACTTGTATTTATGTTCCCTTGCCTGGCCTGGCCCTTTTAAAGCAGATTAACTGTATGTGGCAATTTTGTGCAGAGATAATCCAGGCGGGGAGGGAAAGTGGTTGCAGTGGCTGATCGGATTTCAGGAGCTGCCCCTGCTTTCAGTTCATCTCCAATCCCCGCTTAATCCCAGTGCTGAAATCAGTGCCGCAGCCTTTCAGGGCTTGGGGGGCTTCTGCTCCTGACAGGTCACATGTGAAGAGGGCTTGGCTGTTTCCTCAAAGCCCTGGGAATAGGGAGTCCAGGGAAACTGGACCAGGGACTCAATAATAAACTATGGCCCTCCTGCTAGAACAAGGGCCAATCTGTAGCAGGCCCCAGGAATGTGGCTGGGAACCCTTTTAGGCCAGCTCTGTGTTTTGCAGGGTATTTACCCACTGGGGCCCTGATCCTTGACACTGCTGCAGTTTAAATAGTCATTATAATAATGGGGCAGGATGATGCAATGGAGCCGTCAGCTCCGCAGACCTGCTTCTCCATTTTGGAGTCTGCTGAGACTCAGCAAAGCCCCTGCTGGGAGTTTGTTCACGTTAAAAAAGAAAGTCGGTCTGATCAGAAGGGGCCAGGAGCGGGGTTGGTGTCTGCCCTTGTTGGTGTGTAGATGTGTGCAGGCACTCCCAGGGCTGGAGCTGAAGGGGGTGGATTAGGATTGAGGGGCATCTGCTGTGCTCTGTGCATGGAAGGTGCCCGGGACTGGAACAGCAGGAGGCTGCAGCTTGGCATAAGAAGGGTTGGCACAGCTGTGCGCATATGGTGCTCAGTGCTGGTGATGGGCAGTGGGGCTGCAGGGCAGTAGCATACTTGGGGGGAAGGGGAGCAGGGCATCAGTCCCAGGTGCCGATGCAGAGGTGGCACAAAAACGGCAGCGCCCAGGGACCCCGTGCCACGGCTGTCACAGTGGTGGCAGCTGCCTGCAGCACCACCACAACTGTGGCCGCCCCTTCTGGGTCAAGAAGGAGGGGATGGAAAGTGTGGGAACAACCCCCGCCTGTGTGGCCCAGGATGTCTAAGAAAGCCGAGCCCCAAACTTGCCTCTGTCTGTCCGCCCCGTGCGTATGTTTGCAGATCAGGGCAGGGGTTCTTCTCTCTTATTGTTTTTCATGGGGGAAAGGGCTAAATGGGCCAGGCCGTTTGGGCATCCAGTGGCCCCAGCAGTCTGGGGCCCATCATGGCAGGAGCTGCTGCAACTGCTTTAGTGAGTTATGGGACTTGGCCTCCAAGCCTGCCCCTTGCCAGCCCTAAATTAATGTGCTTTCAAGCCCTCGTAGAGACCTGGGAGCAAGGATCTCTGCCTCCCCTGGAGAGGGGAAGCGGAGCCCTCAGCTCCTCTGCCCACCACCCCCATGCCCACCCCTCAGGGCCAGCCTGGATCTGCTCCCGGGCTTGGTGAATGGAGCCTGTTGTCCTATGAGGGCTCCACGTCCCCTTCCCTGATGGCTGTGAGGAGGGACATGCAGAAACTTCTTGACCCTGCCAGCAACACTAGAGGGAGGGAAGAGCAGAGCAGAGATGCCCCCACCGGCTCCGTACAGAGAGATGCCCGGGAGGTAGCCCACTGGGTGCACACTCACTGCTCATCCCACCCTCTCCCCTTGCCCCCAGGCTCCTGGTCCATTCCCCTCCCCTAACTCAGTGCCCTGGGTTCCCTCCTACAGGAAGTGCTGTGGGCTCCCCTGGACAGGCTGCCGCACACGAGGACTCGTGGGCATCACTGGGAACAAAGAGGTCACTGCACACCGGCTGCTCCATGGGGCTGTACACTCTACAGGGAGCAGGTCAGCCCAACTGGAGGGGACAAGCTGGCCCCCGAGCCTCCCTGCCCGCCTCCCCCCCAGCCAGTTCTGCTACCTGGCTGCTTGGCTGGAGAAGGGACTGAAAGGCAGGGCTGCTTGGGGTGGCGGGGGGCACAGCAGTAATTTGTAGGACTTGCATGAATAACTGGCCACCGTGAAAGATCAACCAGCCGAGGCCCCGGCCAAGTATTGTTTTTGGAACTAGCTGCTTCTTTTTTCAGCTCCTGTCTTACTTTTCCTTGACCTTCTTCCCTGATTTAAGACACATGCCCAGCCCTTGCCCAGCTGCAGTGAATTAGCAGCTCCTGCTGAGGGCTGCTGGTGGTGCCTGGAGCTTGTCAGTGCTGGGGAGGCTGATAGGCGATCAAGGCCATCCTCCCCTGTGCCGCTCCATCCCTTCCTCTCCCTGTGTTATGCTCCCGCTAAGTGCTGGGGAGGGCTGGAGTTGACCTAAGACAGCAGCTCTCCAGAGGCCTGGGGCCAAGTAAGCAGCTTCCTTGCTGTCTGAGGCCCCTGGCTGTGCTGCTGCCCCGCTTCTCCCTCCCACCCTGCATTCATCACCAAGATTAGAGCCAGCACCAGCGATGCTTTGAAACCCACTGTATGTGCCCAGCCAAGACAGCCAGGCTGGCCAGTGCCCACCTGGCCCTGGGGATGGGGCAGGCTTTGGGCTCCAGAACTCTTTCGTTCAGGACCATTGTCTGGAGCTGCATTTTGTGACCCTGTTAAACTACGGGGGCTTGTCTGGAGTAGTTGCAAGCGTAAAGTGCGAGTCTGCAGTAGAGTGGGACAGGGTAGGGGCCTGGGAATGGCAGGGCCTGTGCTAGGGCTGGGGGGCTGCCAGGGCTGGGACCTGTAGGTGCTGCACAGGGTCATTCAGGGACAGGGTTTCCTCGGTCTGGGAGCAGCAGAGTCTGCCCCAAGGTCAGGCTGGGCAAGGGCTCCCTGTCTGTCACACCGCTGAACTAATTTGCTGGCTGACCTTGCGCACGTGTGCGCAGCCTGGGATAGACCCTAACAGGAATCCCTTTCCCCAGGCGCACGCATGCCATGGACTCTCACCGGGCCCCAGACTGGCAGCCCATTCAGCTCATCATGTCCACAAGCTGTGCGGAAAGGAGAAGCCGCCCAGCTGAGCAGTGCTGACAGCAGCCTGCCTGAACTCAGGACTCTCGGGTCCCCTTCCTCGCTCTGCTCTTCACCGCGTGTCTGCAGCACATGGCAGGAGGCGGTGTGATGGCGGTGCTGGTTTTGCACCTGTTCTTTGCATACGCTCAGAGCTGGCTCCCCAGGGCTGTCAAACTAGCACCTTCCACTGGCACAACATCCGCTCGGGTGTAACCCTACCCCGAGAAGGAGCTGCGAAAAGCCGGCGCTCCTCTCATTGTCCCTCTCTGGGCCCATAGCCGACGCGCTTGGTCTGCCTCTAAAACGACAAGTTCTTAGTCTAAATTGCCAGTGGCAGCTTTTTTCCCCATCCTTGGCAAATGCTGCCTGGGCTGCGAAAGCCAAGCTGGGCTCCTTCCTACTCCCACATCATCACCCCATAATGAGAGGCCGCACGGGCCAATTCCTACCCTCCGTGACAACCTCATTTCCTCTGAATCCTGTTCTCGGTGACGCCTCTGCTTTCTCATTCCCGCTGAGGGGGCTGCTGGGGTGCAACTCCCTGGCACGCAGCAGACAAGTCCTGCCGACCACGGTCTGATCCAGCTCTTTCTCCCGGAGTTGGGATGTCCCTGCAGGCGTGAAAAGCAAAAGCAAGCGAAGCCTCGGCTAGTGGCCGGGGGTCAGCCAACCTTACCCTGAGAACACGCAGGGGGCAGGTAGCACCCCAAAGAAAAGACCGCTTTTATATGTTTGTCAGAGCAAAACCACACTCAAAAGCAAAGTCATTTCTGAGCGGTTTTCCAAATTCTTGGGTAAAACTGCTGCTTCTCGCAGTTCTGGTGTTTTCTTAATAGCTCCAGGGGGTGGATCCGTTTCTCCTCTGACTCCAGCTTTACCCAGAGGTAGCTGCACTGATTTCAGGCAGGCTATGCCGGTTTACACCTGGGGCAAGTGGCATGGGGAGACAGGATCTGGACCCCATGTGAGTAAGTAGGACCAGCTTGAGCTGTGGTTTGCAACCTCCTGCCACGGGAGCGTGCTGAGCGGAGATTCAGCACTGCAGCCCGGTTCAAGGAAAACATTTCCCAACGGCTGCCATTGCAGAGCGGTCTTGGCATGCGGGCCTTTTTCCTGATGCAATCCCAATTATCTTTAATGTGAGCCATATTCAAAGCAACGAAAGAGCCCAGCGTTTCAGGGAGGTCTGGCACAAGGAACCCACTGGCTCTTGGGTTTCTGCTTGGTTCTAAATCAACCGGGATTTTTCCTTCCTTCACACACGCACGCAAGGGCGGCTGGGAACCCGGCTGGGTTGTTTTTTTAGTGGCAGGAGGCCTCCATAGAGTCAGCCCACAGCCTGTCCCTGTTGTGAAGAGCCCTAACACTTATTGATCTCTTCCAGTCACTCTCACATGTACTTTCCCCCAGCCAGGAAGGCAGGATTTTCCGCAATGGGAAAATCAGACGCAGGAGGGGGCAGAGACATGCTTTCCATGTTTTCTTTCTGGGATGGACTCGATCGGAAGTTCCCGCCAAGTGGAAAAAGGCAGTCAGAGCCTGAGCGGCCTACCAGTGCCATGGCCAAGGGCCAGACGGGCCAGAACTGGAGCAAACTTGGGGCGTTCCCTGCATCGTAGGCAGCAAAACAGCTCCGCTGATTACCGTGCCACCTGTCTGTGCCTGGGCAAGCATCTCAGTGCGGAGGCCTGGGAGAGCAGTGACCACAGGTGCTCCCCTGCACCCTTGGGCGTGGATGGGGATGCCTGAGCTTGTACACGTTCACCGCCCTCATGCACCGGCACCTAGCTGCGGTGCCCGGGAGTTCAGTCCCGCTCCAGCATGGAAATCCAATCCGCCTTTTCCTCCAGGAGGGGTTATTGGAAGAATGCAGCCCCCAGCCAGGGCTTTGCTCTCTTTTCTCTGGAGGGAGAGGAGCTGCCTGTGGCTCCTCTCCTCTCCTCGCTTGGCACCAACACAGGTTGCATCAAGGGATGCTCTTCACCCGGCACAGCCTCCGTGAAATCTCAGCCTGGATTCCTGTGCCCGTTGGGAATGGATTGTAGAGCGTGGGTGGGAAGGGGAGAGGGTTAGGTTACTGCAGACACAGCACAGGTTACGTAACGCCTCTCCCTCCCTGGCCCGATCAGCTCCATTACGCCCAAGCCGGCCTGGAGAGTTACAGCCTGCAGGATTTATGAGCAAACTCCAGCCACTCGTGCTGGGGCTACTGCAAAGGCTGTGTCCTCCTGTGCCTTCGCGGCAGCGGGGCGAGGGCTGGAGGGCAGACTTCAGGTGCGCAGCCCTGGGCCCCCAAGGCCATAGCCTGCTGCGAAGGCAGGAGGCCCTCCCTTGGGAGTGAGCGGGCAGCAGGGGGGCAGGGCTGGGAGCGGGCATCCTTTCCCCCAGGGAAGCACCCGTACTCGGTAGCGCTGCCTGCCCCCGACCAGCCCCTCTCTGCGCGTTTGGCTGGGCCGCAGAGGCTAGGTTTGTCTGTTAAACACACCCATGGGCCCCTGTTTGCTCAGCAAGCTGCTCACATCACACTCCTGGGGGGATCCCCACCTCTACTCCCCACCTATGACTTGTGCCCCAAACCCTGGGCTCATGTAGCCTGCTTTGGGGTGGGAGCAGAACCCGGAGCCACCCTTTTTTTGAGCACTAAACCCCATTCCCTATGCAGGGCTGGGAGACAACGCATGAGTCCCAGCTCTGGGTCCTCTAAGCTTTTACATGTCTGGCCACAGGGCCCAGGAGTCCTTCCTCCCCACCTTGCTCTGCTCTGCTCATGAGGCTATGCTTCTACTGGACCATTGGCCTCACGAGAGTGTCACATTCGGGGCGCTCTGGGCATCTGCGTGCCGTGCCCGTGCTGCATCTGTCCTAATGGCGTGTGTCTGCTTTCCCCGCAGGATGAATTCCACCCATTCATCGAGGCGCTGCTCCCCCATGTCCGGGCCTTCGCCTACACGTGGTTCAACCTGCAGGCCCGCAAGCGCAAGTACTTCAAGAAGCACGAGAAGAGGATGACAAAGGATGAGGAGAGGGCAGTGAAGGACGAGCTGCTCAACGAGAAGCCCGAGGTCAAGCAGAAGTGGGCATCCCGGCTGCTGGCCAAGCTGCGCAAAGACATCCGGCCCGAGTGTCGCGAGGACTTTGTGCTCTCCATCACGGGCAAGAAGCCCTCCTGCTGCGTCCTCTCCAACCCCGATCAGAAGGGCAAGATGCGCCGCATCGACTGCCTGCGCCAGGCAGACAAGGTGTGGCGCCTGGATCTGGTCATGGTCATCCTTTTCAAAGGGATCCCTCTGGAGAGCACGGATGGGGAGCGCCTGGTCAAGTCCACACAGTGCACCAACCCCATCCTGTGCGTCCAGCCCCACCACATCAGCGTCTCTGTCAAGGAGCTCGACCTCTACCTGGCGTACTTTGTCCGCGAGAGAGGTAGGTGCTGCGCACGGCCTGGCCTGGCCCGGTGGCGTCTTCTTTGTGGTCTGAGACCCTGTGCGAGCTGGTGCGTGGTTTTCTCCTGAGGAGATCTGGACAGAGGGGAGGAGGATGGCACAGGGGTCTGTTCCAGGTGGGCACTGAAATCCAGCTCTGCCTCGTACGTTGCCAGAAGACATGTCCAGAGCCCTTCTGTGGGGAAACGGGGGTCCAGTTCAGGCTCGTGCTCTTCCCAGTGTGGCACCCATGGTCTCTTCCATGGGGCACATAAACTCACCTGGCTGTTCTCAGAGTCCATCCCAAAGGACCACAAATCTAGTTCTGGTTCTTCCCTCCCTTGAGCTCACCCCAGCGATGCACTGACATCCAGCCTTTTCCTTTTACCTGCATAGCCAAACCCAGCACGCATCAAATTCTCTCCACTGGGACCAGTGCCCCCACCCAGTTCCCTGCCAGCTGCCAAATTCCTCCGCCATTCCTACGCCTCTTCTTTATGGGGTCCCCCTGGTCCTGACCCCTGCTCCCCATGTTAGCACAGAGAAAACCTCAGTCCAAGGGTGCCATCTTGTGCCCACCTGGAATAGATGCTGGCTGCCAGTGGGGTTTGTCCCCGACGACTTTGCCCCGAGTGCGTGGGTGCCGGGGCTCTGTGTGTTTGCACCCTGTGGAGCACCGTGGCAAGGGGTGGGGGGTGTGGGAGTGTTAGAGACACACTGGAGCATGTTGGTTGTTGCGCTGCTTTAGGTATTTGGGGATAGAGAGACTCTGGAAACTGGATCTTTAAAGAACTCGTCTGCAGTCTGCACCACAGACAAGTTAGTTCCCAAACCACCAGTGAGACTCCTGCCCTCCTCCCACCCCCCACAGGGTCTGCTTCTATTGCTGCCATGTTTCCCAGGCTCCTGATGCAGTGCCAAGCAGACATGGCATCCCAGTGCGAGGGGGTCTGCATTGCCGCACGGGAAATGTGCTGGAGGGAATGGGCATCCTGGGCCTGGCAGCACTCTCTGTGCCTCCGTGGGGTCACGGATGGGGAAGGGTGGCACAGTGACAGGCTGGCCCTGCTACCAAGCAGACGTGGCTTCTGTGTCCCCTGATCCAGCGGAGATCAGGTGAAACCAGGACAAGGGTGGTCAGGTAGCCGGGCTTTGTGGGTAGTGGACTATTCTCCTTAAGGAAGTAATGGATGCTGTAGGTGTTTGAATGCAGATAGCCTGCAGGGGACAAGCTAGCCTCACCCCAGGGAGCTGGACCAGGATGGACGCTGCCTCAGGTCCTGGCTTTTTGTGTCTCCTGGCTGTGTAGCAGGAACAGGAGCAAGTCTGGATGTGCTGGGGTGAGGAGAGGGTGACTGCTGCTCTGAATGCTGTTAGTACTGACAGTCCCATGGTTCCTGGAGATCCACGCTGAGATCAGGGCCTCTCTGCACTGGCACAGGGGAGTCTGACCTAGGGGGGCAGATTGGACTGATTTAACAAAACAACAGATTGGGCCTGCCCCAAGATGCTCACAGGATACATAACAAGGTGACAGGAGGGGAAACTGAGGCATGGGGAGGGGAGGGAGTGATGTGCCCAAGGTCAAGGAGCAGGTCAGCGGCAGAGCTGCCACTAGCCCATGCTGCCTTCCCACATGTGAAAGGAGCCAGGGTTTCAAGCAGCAGATCAGGTCAGTTCTTATTTTATCCAGACAGGTCCCATCCCCGGGTGATAACGCGCTGGCTTGCGTCTCTCCAACAAATCATTTCTAGTGCGTGAGTTTTGGGCCAAGATGGGACTTGCAGGTGTAGCTCGTGGAGGAAAGGGCCTTTTTTGGCCTGAAAGCTTGAGTGCTAGACATGATTTGTTGGTCCAATAAAAGGTCTCACATTATCTTGCTCACCGCCGCCCGGAGTAATTCACACTCCACATCACTCTGACGCACACGCTGTCTCCCTCCAGCTCCGGCACTAGCAGGATCTCGAGGACCCCTGCTCGAGCTCCTCTCTGGGCCCTTGGCAGGGGCTGAAAGAGCCTGCGGAGGGATGGGGGTGTCACAGGAGAGGCGTGCTGTCTTCCATCTCCAGGCCAGGGTGTTCTCCGTTAGGTTTCTTTCAGCCAGCGGATGCTGAGGCTGGATAGTTTCAACCAGTCGCTCTGGGATTCCTGGTATAACTGTGGTTTCCCTTAGGGAGCCTGCTTCCCCGAGGCTCTGTGGTTGCTGGCCCAGACTTCTTTCACTGCAGGCTGGTGGCTTGGGCATGCCCTGTACCTGGTACCAGGACTAGAGGGTCACACTCGCTCATCAGAACAAGCAGGTCCAGGGCGGCTGATACCTCCACTGCAGTCCTCCCTGCTCGTGCAGGCCCTGGAGATGCTGGATCCTTCCCTCACTGCCGCTGGGCAGGGAGAGGCCAGCCTCAGGATTGCTTCTCCATCTGCCTGGCCCAAGGAGAGGGAATGACACTGAGCAGGGCACCTCAATGGCTGCAACTCCAGTGAAGGGGGTCTAACAAAGCCGTAAATCACATGGAAGCAGGGAAATTGGAAAAGACGTTTCTGCCCCATGGTGCGGTTTGACTTGCCCTGTCATTTCTCCCACCCTGAATCTTCACCCTCTCCTCTGATGGGCTGCTGCTCCTGCAACCAAGCCAGCAAGGAGCAAGGCTAGCGCAGGGCAAGGCCACCATTGGGAGTATGAGTGACCCTGGTAAGCCTGAGGGGCACTGGGATCTGCAGGGCAGCCTCAGGGAGGCTCTCGTGGCATCCGTAGCATCTCTGGGCCACGATGAGTCCAATGGGGGTTTTGAGCGGAGGCTGCAGGACTCAGATCGTCCCTGTGGTTCTCTCGCTCTGCGGCCCCTCGCTGGTCTCCAAAATCCTGGTCTGGGTGTAGAAGGGCTTTTCAGACTATCCTTGCGGTGACAGAGCAGAGCATGGCATTGTGTGCCGAGCCTGGCCGGTGCAGTTGGTTGGTGAGGGGTGGCACCGTGGGGGCTGTAGTGCATATTTTTGGAGGGACCTTGTCAAAATGTGTAGCTCTGCTCTGCAAGGGCTCGGCGTGCCCAAGGCCTGTGTTCTCCTCCTAGCGAATGGGACTGCATGGCAGCGGGGGTCTGTGGGCAGGGCAGGATGGATTCCCCGTCCCTCCCCAGACTGCACCCAGACTTCCCCTGGGAAAGTGCCACAAATGCAGGAAACTGGATCACAGGGACAGGAGGTAACAGCATGCTGCCTCTGCACCTCCTCCAGGCCCTCGCTGCATGCTCTAGGCTCAGCCGGTCAGGCTGGCTCAAGTGACACTTTGAGAGTGACCCCAGGGCTGGGTGCTGAGCCAGGCCATGACCCTGGCTCGGAGACCGGGCACGCTTTGGTGGTGCCTGTGACTCTCAAGCTGTTTCCCGGGACCCTTAGACATCAGCACTCAGCTCCTCCTGCATCAGCTCCTGCAGCCTGAGAGGAGCTGGGACTGCAGATGCATGGGGGGAGCCAGCCCCGAATGCAGAAGCGTGAGAGGCGAGAAGGGCCGGAGGCAGGAGGACCCGTCTGCATTTCCAGGGGGGAGCCCAAGGGGCAGACCAGAAAACCAGCGTAGGACAGGCCTCGTGGAGCAGGAGGCAGCAGGAGGGACCCGGGGTCCGAGTCTGCCCCACCGGGCATCAGGGGTCAGCCCCACGAGGCTCGCCTGGGCTTTCCCGGGGAGAGCAAGGCCCTGCTAGCAGCTCGGACTCGTCGCCCAGGAGCGTGTTTGTGCACGTGCGTGTCTCTACCCTCCCCTTTGGCAGAGAGCAGGATCGTGGCCAGAACGGGGCTGAGCTGGAGCTGGCAAAGCAGCTGCCGTGTCAGAGAGCCGTGCCAAAGGGCTGCGGGCCCAGCAGGAGAGAGGCCGCGGCGCTGGGAAGCCGGGTCCCAGTGCCAGCCGGGCAGGGACAGTCCCCCAGCCCCGAGCGCTGGCGGCTCCCAGGCTGCCTGGTTTCTGGCTGCGCGTGGCTGGCTGGGCTGAGCCCTCCTCCTCACCCACAGCCTCCCGACCTTGACCCCAGACGTCTGGGTCCTGGAGGCAGCCTTGGAGTCACCTGATCTGTCTAATTGGTAACAAACCCAGGGCTGTAAATACTCAGCTGATAAGGCTTCTTAACTTGTCACTTTCTCTCGGCAGAGAGGAGCAACCCTTAAGGTGGCTCCGCTCCCTGGTTTAAGGCAGACCGGGCGGCCTCTCTAGCGCACTTCTTCCCTCCGGTTTGATGCATTTGTTGCCTTAATAAAGACCCCAGTGCCTCTGGCCCCGGTTGCACCCAGGCTGGGCCACAGAGGAATCCCGTTGCAGCAGCGGAGGTGGCAGCGCCAGGGCCCGGTCTCCAGCCCCAGGACAAAGCGATGGCGCTGGCTGAGCTGGTTTTCCAGATCTGCTCCGGGGTCACGGGAGATGCGTCCTCTTGTCTTTAATCAAAGGCCTTGATTCTGCAAACTCCGGGGGGGCTTCTCTGCACGGGGAGGCGAATCGCTCCCCATGCGACCGCTCTTATTCCAGCGTAAAACGCTTCTCCCTGGGAGCTGTTCTGGAGCAGCGGGACTCGGGGCGTTCCCACGCCGTCTGAAATGACGTGGGCACTGTGTGCATCCGCTTCAGTGACTGTCTAGTCCAGGGCCCTCTTCTCCCACCCCCTATGCGGGCAGTGATCCAGCCAGGAGCCCTGTCCCAGAGTAGTTGGCAGGCCAGTGCCACCTGTCTGGAGTGCCTGCAGCGCTGGGGCTGCCCCCATCTCACCCTGTGAAGCCCAGCATCTGAGCTAGCAGAGCCCGCAGAGAGGCGAGGACGCTTGGGAGCCTGGAAGCTGGCGAGGGGAACTCTTTATTGCATTGTGAACTCTTTTCCCCTTCAAAGGCAGGGATATAATCCCCTGACAGAGGCCAGGTCGGAGATTAAACGGATGTGGCATTTGATCTAAAAAATAATCCCATGCCCTCCTGCCCCGCGGCTCCACGGAGGATCCCGGAGTGCTGATGAACTGAGCCTCAGCACGTGCTTTGCAATGCACATGTGTCACTAGCCTGGTGTCGTGGGAGGAGAAACTGAGGCCTGACAACATTGAGACCCTCATGCAAGGTGACTCTGCAAGGCAGGGCAGAGCCAAAGCGAGACCCATGGGTGGGGGGGCACCCTGTTTTGTGCTGTAGCCACTAAAAAATGGTTGTGCTCAGAGAGACCCAGGAGTCCTGACCCCATCTGCTGCCCCGGCCCTTGCACGCCCCTGGGACACCCTGAATGCAGGATCCTGGCTTTGGGCTACGAGCGCTGGCAGGATCGGTGCAGGCAGCCTAGGTGGGCGGCTGAGGGCTTTGGGGCTCGGTGCAGGGAGCAAGGGGCCCTTGTGCCCCTGCCCTGTGCAGCCGTAAGTCTGGCAGTCTGCTCCAGGCAGCACAACATCCCACCGTGCAGCCACGGAGGTGAGGCAAGAGGCCCACGTGTGGCTGCTGGCAGCTCTCTCTCGTGCCCCAGGGAGCAGGTTCTAGCATTGCACACACATGGGGGCTTGGTGTCAGGTGTGTGCGTTTGACTTGGGCTCTGGCGGGAGCACGGACCTGAACCTGGCAATCTCCTTGAGTTGAAACTCTGCACTGAAAAGCAGCTCCCTGGGGCTGGGGCAGTCCTGGGGAGCAGGCGCTGTGTGTGTGCTAGGGAGGCGTTTAACACAGAGCTTCTGTACCGGTATCAAATCCTTCATGCTAGTAATCTGGGAGCTCAGTCCTGGCATAGGATCACAGGAAAAATGGGCTGGAAAGGATCTCAGGAGGTCACTAGACCCAGAGCAGGATTAGCCCTGTCTAAATCAGCCAGATTGCCAAACCACCTCACCGGTCTCCCGCCGCCCAGCCTTCCAGATCCCACCTCCCAGCATGGGATCATTGCCTCCGTGGCCCCTCGTTGCCTGTCCCGTGGTCCTGTCATTCCCAGCCCCCAGCTGGCAGGCGGAGCAGTCAGGGCCGTGCCAACTTTCATCTGCTCCGTTTATTTTGAGGGTACGTTGAAATTTTTATGCTCGTAAAAGCACAAGGCTGGATAGGGAAGCTGGAGCCAGTCGGAGTGTGGGCGAGAGGCTTGCAGGCTTCCTCAGCGCCAGGCTGCCAGCGCGTTTCGATCCTCTGGCAACACCTCCCAGATTCCTGTCCTTGGATCAAAACCGATCGGTAGAGTCAGGCATGCTGAGAGCAGGCACTGTGCAATGCTCCAGCGCCCACCCCTGCCCCAGCCCCCGGCCGCCACCCCAGGCCTCACGTGTGGCAGCACCTCTCCGTCCAGACACAAAGCCCTGCTCCTCACACGTGCACCCGTGTCTGCCCGTGCCCCTCAGTCCTGACCTGCAGCCACGCTTGGGCACCGCCCTGCAGGTGCCCTTAGTCCTGAGCCACGCACCGTGGTGTTATTTCAGCGCTGGGGCCCCGTGCAGTCCTGCCGAATGGGGGGGAGTGGAGATACCACTAAGGGGCCGGGAGGAGGCTGCGAGTGCCCTGAGCTCCTGTTGTTTCATGAACTCCCCCAGGAGGAAATATCCCATAAAGTATACCCTGGGTCACCAAGTTCCTCGGAGCCTCCACCCTCCATGGCTTCCCCCGAATGCTCCCCACGTTCTCCCACTTCCTCTGCCCCACAACCCGCAATCACTCTCTCCATGCTCAGACGCACACGGTCTGGCACACACGGCCGGTCCCGCTGTCTGTCGCACACACAGACTCTCGCGCGCATTCCCGCTCACCCTCTGGAGCAGACGGTCTCTGTCACACCCCCACACATTCCTCTTTCACACTCATTCTTGCCCATTGAGTCACACACGCTATCTCACACACATGTGCATGCCCAGGTTCACACATCGAATCTCTCTCTCTGTCTCTCACACACAGACACACAGGGAGGGACCAGGGCCCCAGACCCCCCAGTGTGGGACCCAGAGCAGGAGAATTGGGACCCTGGGGTGGGGAGAGAAGGACGTTTCCCCCCGGACCTGCTGGAGCTGAAGGGCCGAGACCTGCCCAGATTGTGGGGCCCGATGGGCAGTGCTGCTGGGAGAAGGCTCGTTAAGATGCAGCCTCCATTGTCTCCCCACTTTATCAGTCTGGAGCATGTCTGAGCGGCTCCCCCCGCCCCCCACTCCCAGCCCTGCTGATAACGGGCTGAGCAGCGCGAGCACTTCTCTGGTGTCAGCACAATTTCCCAGCCGCTGCTCTGGAAACTGAGGAGCGGGAGATATGGGAAGAAGGACACAGATGCCTGCACCTTCATGGGCCATTCCACCCATCCCTGGGTCCTTCACCCTCTCAGCCCTCCGGCCTGCTGCCCCAACCCCAGTGCCATCCTCACCCTTCCCCAGCCCCTGTCTCCCCACCCTCCATGCCCCTTAAATTGTCCTCCCCAGCACCTCTCCCTGCCTCCGTGCTGATCCTAGTCCCCCTTTATCAGCCCCATCCCCAGCAGGAGCATAGCAGAATCCCTACTCTGGACGGGGCCTTTCTCAGGGCTTCAGGGTTGGGATTCAGGATGTGCAGGGAGAGGGATTGGACAAGGGGATGAGGGCATGCCTGCTGCCGCCCCTCTGTGTGCCCAGGTGCCAACGTGGCCTAAATGCTATGGGGAGTCCCAGCAGCCCTCTGGATGTGCACCCAGGTCTCCTTCATCGCTGTAGCACAGAGACACAGCTCAGCTTGCCCCTGCTTCTTGTCGCCCGCACCCCCTACCACTGTCTGGGGAGCAGCCGTATGCATTGGGGGTTCCTTTCCCCCAGCCTAGCACTGCAGCAGCTCTTATCCACGTGCTTTCATCGGAGAGCCCCAAAGCACCACCCAGGCCCCAGGGCAGCCTCACAGGTGCAGAGCAGATGTCACCCCATTTTACAGATAGAGTCACTGAGGCACAGAGCAGGGAAGCAGAGAGATAGGCTTGAACCAGACCTCAGTGCCAAACCCCTCTGGGACTTTGGAGAAGGGGGGACCCAGCCTTAATGAAGCAATCTCTCCAAAGCCGCCCAGAGAATTGGTGACAGGGGTGGGGATAGAGCCCAGGTTTCCAGATTCCCAGTCCTCCCTGCTCTGACCGCTTGACTGCAGGGCTTTCCCAGACCTGCGGATGGAAGCGAGGAGCCTGGGCTCCCAGCCCTGGAACGGGCGTTCAGACAGCATTGCCCTGTCCTGCTGGAGGAGCTCTGAACTCCGATGTGCCGCTTCCTCCCAGGCCTCTGCCTCAGCGGCTGTCCTAGAGCAGCCAGGGCAGGGGGGTGGGCAAAGCAGGCTTTGCTGCTGCCTCTGTTGGTTGTGCAAAAGTGTTTTCCTCGTGGCACAAACAGGCCCCTTTTATGCAGGGCAGCCACCCAGTGACTGCTGCTGCCCAGCTCCTGGCATCGCCCGCCGCTCCAGATGCAGGCCTGGTGTCTGTCTGTTTGGCAGCCAAGGAGAGGCGAGCGCCTTGGTTGGAGCTTTAAAGGTCCACTGGGCCTCCCAGTTGGGAACAAGTCGCCAGGTTGCAGCCTGGCAATGGTAGGCTCTGCTGCTGCTTTCCTTGGGGCCTCAGCCCCAGCTCAGGTCTCAAGTGCCTCTTGCCCATACGCAGGAGCTCTGGGCATAAGTGCCGTTCCCCCTCCTCCCTGAGCACCAAAGTCCTTCCACCAAGTTCCTTTGGTTCCCCCCTCAGCCCATGGGAAGGCACCTCTGCAGACCCCAATGAGACAGAGAAACCCTGATTCCTGCCCCACGTTCACCTTTCAGCACAGGCCCTGCCCCAGCACTGGAGAAGAGGCAAGGCTGAAGGCAGGGATGGACACAAGCATGGGTGAACCGGGCGGCTGCCTAGGGCCTGGACAGAAAGGGGGCCAAAAATAGTCATTTTTTAATTATTATTATCATTATTTCTGGCAAAGGGGGGCCCAATACTAAAAGTTAGCCCAAGGCCACCAGGAGTCTAGGTACGGTGCTGACTGCAGGCTCCAATGTGGCGCACGGGTGGACCCCAGCACAACCTGCCACCCCCCGTCCCCCCGCTTGACAGCAGGGATGAGGGGAAGGGTCCTGGTGCTGCCGTTCGTCCTGGGCATCACCAGGCTGGCACCACAAGCACAGGCACTGCCCCGTGTGTCCCAGAGCTGGGGCTCCATGGAGGTGCTGGCTTTTCCTCCTGGTGTGGGAGCAATGCCATAAATAAGCCGTTCTGCAGAGCGGATTGATTTTATTACACATTATCTTGCAGGGGCCTCGGCAGCCGAGGAGAGCGAGTCTCTGTGGTTTATGCCTCCTGCTGAGGTGGTCAATGGAAAGGCAGGGGCGGGAGGCGGGGAAAGCCCCCACTGTGGAGCTGCCTTCAAGGGCATCTGGAATTAATAAGCACTGGGCACCCGTCATTAATGCGTTCATCAGCACCGAGATTTATAGTGGGGGTGGGAGGCCGGGGGTCCAAGCCCACTTGGAAGGGGTGGCTCCTAGCCACTCTCCCATACCCTGACCGCAGGGGGAGCTGGAGCAGCCTCTGGGCAGATGGCATCAGGTGGAAGGGGGAGAGGAGGAGGCATGGCCATTAATAGGGGAAGGGGCCCCAGGGTCTGGGGGGAGCGCCTCCACCTTACAGGGCGAGGTCCAGGCAGATCACCCTACTGGGAAACAGCACATCAGACAAGGAGCTCAGCCTCTTTGAGTGACGTTGGCTGGGATGGGGATGGGCATGGGGATGGAGCCGGTAGCAGATTGGTGCCCCAGCTGCTCTGTCACCCCGCTCTGCTCCCAACATCAAGGAGCTCCAGTTACTGGAGCTCGTTGGTGTCTGGGTGCAGGGCAAGTGCTGCTCCTCTGGCTGCACTGAGCTGGCAGGGTGGACACGGGGACTGTGTGGACAGGGACACGTGGTTGCCAGCCGTCCTGGGGAGGCTGGGACCTGGGGCTGGGATGGCAGGTGGCTGTGGGCTGAGCCTCAGGGTGCCAGTGGAGCTGTGGTGCTGGAGAGCCTAGCACTGGGGTAGCAGGGCTGGGCCCTGGGAGTGTGCCATGGGGGTGCCCGTGCTCTGCCTTCTGGCCCTTTCCTGAGCACAGGGAGAAAACAGCCCTGGAGCGCTGGGGCTCTGGGCCCTGAGCAGAGTCCCATTGCTCAACCTCCCTGATGTGCCTCCACGGTGACTGACCCCTTCCCCACCGTCCCAGCCTCCCCCTTCCACTGCAGCCTGGCTGTGGCCATGTAGATAGGATTTCCGGGGGTGCCAGGGCAGGGCCCTGGGCTGATCCCAGCTGTGGTACCATGTGGAGCCAGCCCATGCCCGTTCCACAACAGAAGGCATGGGTGGGACCTTGGGCACTTGCCCCCTTGGCACCCTGCTGAGCACCAGGAGCTTCTGCTTCCCCCAGCAGCCCTGGCCAAGTCAAAGCATGGCACAGCCCCTCCTCCTTGCTGCCCAGTCCTAAGTGTGGGCTGCTCCTCACTGAGGGCACTCAGCAGGCCAGGGAGGGGAGCTGGCACCTCATCCAGGGCATCACTGCTGCAGCCAGCTTGGTCAAGGATGCCCCTTCTCAAGGATGAAGTGTTAAAGGTGGCGGGAGACAGAGGCAGCACACTGCAGTGGTGGGAGCAGAGCTCTGGCTGTCCGGCTCCAGGACCCCAGCTCCTACAGCCAGGTCCAGCTTTCACTCCCCCACGTATGCCTCCATCCCTGTCTGTCCCCTTACATACCCCCACTCCTTCCCAGTGCGCCCAGCACACACTGGCCCATCAGCAGTGCCGGGGCTGGAGCCGGCCCACGTCCCCCCACCCAAACCCACCTGTCTCTGAGGAGGTGCCAGGGCTGCACAGCCCAGGTGTAGGGCTGGGCTGGCTCCACTGCAGTGGGGGAGGGGGCCGCACTCTGCAGCCCTGGGCTGGGAGCACTGGGGGAGGAGGGGAGGCAGGGAGGTCGCCGATGAAAGTCAAAAGCATTGCAGTATAATGGTAATCAATCTCCCGGATCAATTGTGCCGGGACCTCCTGAGCATTAAAGAAAGATTCCTCTAGTGCTGCTTATTGCTGACTCGAGTCAGTTTGGGGGGAGACCCTCCTCCCTCCCCCCTGCCTGCCACCCCTTCCCCCAAATAAAAGGTGGGGAGAGAGCAGTGGAAATGCCAGGCTACTATAGAGCAGGAGCTGGAGCAAGAGTGAGGTGTGGGCAGCAGCTCCCCGGTGGAGCTATGGGGCTGCCCTCCGCCCCGCTGGAATCCAGACAGGGCCCCAGCACTGCCCGCCCCGTGTGCTGGTGAACAACCAGTAGTGCTGTGAGCTTCCCTCAAGCAGTGCCCCGCTCTGTGTGTTTGTGGGGAACCTCGAGCGCTGTGAGCTTCCTCATAGAAGTGCCACATTCAGCGACATGAGTTAACTTGATAGGAGGTCACCGGGCATGGGACCAGTGACCTCCTGAGATCGGTGTTTCTGTGAAGGTCTGGTCTGTCCCCCCAGCCCAGCCCTGTTTCCAGATGCCCCCGCAGCAAGCTGGGTTATCCCAAGCTCTGACACCTCCGCTGCTGGAGGATCTCACGGACCTAGGCTCTTTTGAACCGCACGTCCCATTCCTGCTTCCCCTGGCAGCTGCCTCCTGTCCTTGTTTTCTCTCGATACCCTCCCTCTCCTTAGCTGTCTCTCCCCCACTCCGCTGCCTGTGCTTGCCAAATGAGCAGGTGTTCAGCCTGGATTCCTATAGCAACACAGGCACAATCCCACTGCTTTGCTGGTGTGTGTCAGGGACTTTGTTTTGCTCCTCAGTCACGTGGCAATGAACTTGGAGCCCCACTTCCCCCGCCTCCCCCCTGCATAAAAACGTCCAAGCCCAGTAGCAGTAAATCCCTGACTCCCGTGTGCTGGCAGGGGCAGAGTCAGACCTGGGGCCAGTCGCAAGAGGTTTCAGGGCAGTCCAGACTAGAGGGCTGGTCAGAGCAAGGCAGAGATGGTAGCTTGGCATTGAAGCATGGCATCAGCCTCTGTGGAGTGACCCTCACGTGCCAATGACATAGCAGGGGTGAGGCTGGTTAAACTCAGGGCACATTGGGTGACCCAGGCAAGGGCTATCTCCTCCCCCCGACTCAGTCCCAGCCCTCCTGGTCTCTGCAGCATCTCTAAATCCAGGGCTGGTTTAGAGCGGCCTGGGAACTGCTTGGTCAGCACTTTGGCTGTAGTGCAGGGCAGAGCAGGCAGGGAGGGCAGAGCACGTGGGGTCTTTGGGGCTGGAAACTCCCACCCTCCATGGGGTGAATGGAGCCAGCGCGGGAAGGGAGAGGGAAGTCCAGCAGCAAAGGGCCATGCTCAGGGTTGGGGGAGCCTCAGTGTGTATGAGCCAGGTCGCGCTCCCCCAGGGAAAAGCAGGGCATTGCTGCAAACTGAAGCCTGAGCCCAGCACCCAAGTCAAGAGCACCTTGTAGGAAGAAGCAGGAGGCAGAGTACTGCAGCGCCGAGAGCCAGTCTGCACCCACACGGCAGCTTGCAACAGAGCAGGCAGCCAGGGCCACATCACCCTCCAGAGTCCTGCTGTCCCCAGCTACCCTGCCAAAGCAAGCAGGCATGGGCATCCCTCAACGGTCCAGCAATGTCCCCATGCACAGGGAAGGCAAAGAATCCCCCGTCCCTGCAAAAGCAGCTTTCCCTGGGAAGTTTCTCCAGGGTAGTGCTAGATACTGGGAAGCTCTCCTGTCTATTTGTGTTACCCAAATGTCGTGGGCTGGGAAGCTGTCCTGAGAGAAGAACTGGAACTGAATTCCACTGCCCGCCTGGACTGGGCGCCGGCTCCATGGCTGCAAGGGAAGGGACCAGCCCTGCATCCCTGTGCTCACCTCCATGGGCCGTAGATAAAACGCAGACTGGAATGAATGATTTCATTGAACTGGATTTGGGCGCAAACACTTTGAAGAAGAAAACGATCTGGAGTTCTGGGCCCCACGGAGCGGATGCTGGTCCCTCTACAAAACTCTGCAGCTGTGCTTCTGTTGCGTGCAGAAAGCCCATCCCACTGCAATGCAATAGCGGAGATTCAGAAAGCAGGTACCAAAGGAGGCAGAACTGCTCCCGGTGTGACATCCACTAGCCATCGCTGCCTTGTTTCCTGGAGTTTCCCCTGATGCTTGAAGGGGCTGTGCTGTGTGCGAAGCTCCTTTTCTCTTCCCCTTATTGTCCTCATCTCAGAGATCCAGGACCCTTGGGGCTCACCCTAGGTGGCAGAGGAAGGACAAGGGGAGGGAACTCCTCTCTCAGCTAGCCCATCTGTAGCTTTCCCGTAGCCAGCTATCTCCACTCACCAGCCTAATGCTTGGAGAAAAGCAAGGCAGATGGCACCAATCTGCCGGGTACAATGTGCCAAGCCTCTTGTCCTGAGCGTGCCTGATGTCTACGCCAGGGCGTCTGTGCCAAAAGTCTGTGCAGCCCTTCCATATGGAAAAGAGCGTGTTTCCTCATATGCAGGCTGTACACGATGCACCAAACAGCCCGGACACAAATATTTATCATCGAGAAAGCAAGGGAACTGATGACTTTCACAATATTTTGAATGTGTCTGTTACAGACACATGCAGAGGCTGTGCACGCACATGCACACACATACACACGCACATCCCAACACGTGTATGCGTGCATTCCCACACACGTAACAATGCTTACATGCAGTTTGAGAGTATAATAAAGCATCCAGAAATACAGAGCTGTTGCAATTAGCCCGAAGCAAACAGTGCAAACCCAATGAATTCAGAGATACGATCACACCAAGAAGAGATTCGACCATGGTCAAGCCTGTGCTGTCTGGTCAGGACTCCGGGCATGCACCATCCCATTGTGTTATGGCAGGTCCTGTTTGTGGCAGCTACATCTGATTTTTAAAGATAATGCAGGGGGTGGTTCCCCCCTACTCTCTCTTTTATTAAACCCGTTCGTAGAGTGAGAATAAATTAGTCAAAAAAAGATTATTCACCCCCTGGCAAAGAATATTTGCAAATACTTCGTGAATTAGCAAGTCACAGAGCTGCCTGAGCGATGGGAAAAGAGCTTTTGAATACTTTTGTTCAGTGCAGCTCACCAGTATTTGCAAAGGGGTTGCTCTTTCTTTTTGGTAACTAATGATTTGACCAAATACACGTGTGTGTCTTTCCTCGGGGTGTGGGTGCACACTGCCAAATCCCTCTGCAAACGGCAGAGAAGAGGGAAATTTGCCGTACGGTGCCTGGCAGAAATGCAAGTGCTCTGTTCAGATTGTACTGGCTGGAAAGAAGGGAGCAAGGACAGGGCACGAGAGAGAGCTTCGCTTGTCTGGAAAGGGCCGGAGGGCGACCCAGCCCCCACTGAAGACAGATGGCATTGTGCCATTGATTTCAGCGAAGCTGAGGTTCGATGCATAAAAACCAACTACCGACAGGCCACGTGGTTCCTCATAATTCCTGTGCAGCACCGTTCACGGTACATTGCAGCCTCTTGCTGACGACTTATGAGCACGCTGCTTAGAAAAGGGTAACAGGATGACCTAGCAAGGTTCCTTGCATGCGGCAGCGTGCCGTTATTAATATTAAAATCGCACTTAGAGGTTGCTTTGTGCCGGGCACTGGATACACACAGACCCTGTCTTAAAAACTGCCTAACTCAAAGGGTAAGAGGAGAAACAGAGGCAGGAAGTGACTTGCCAAAGCTCACACGGTAGGTCAGTGGCAGAGATGGGAAATGAACCCAGGAGTCCTGCATAGGGCTGTACCGCAAATGAAGGCATGACCGTAGCAGGGGGAATTTAATCTAACACAGGCAACTATAGCAGTGGAAGTGGCAGTGTGGGATTGTGCTTGGGCTAGGCATCTCCTGACTGCTTCTGGTGCCCCTGCCAGGTAGAGGGGCTGGGGCAGGGAGGAGGGCTGTCATGTCGGGAACACTGCAATCCTGGTGATTATAGATTGTGTGCCATCGTGGGTACAAGGGAGGATCCCAGGTGTGACATCCCGATCCAGCTCGGGAGGAGGATCCAGCGCAGGGTCCCTTGATTTGGAGTTCTGAGTCAGGTCTTTCTAGCAGCAGGTCTGGGGGCATGAAGCTCACGGCTGGCTACAAATGTTCCCCAAACTGGGGAGAAGTCTGGATCTGGGGCTTGGCTTCACCCATGCTGAACGCTGAAGTATTTCAGTGAACTTACAGAAAAGCCTTAGGTGGAAGCTAGCCGGATAGACGGATAGATCTCACTAGAGCCCAAGTCATGAATTTCAGTCTAGGATTGGGACCCAGGCTGCCTGCAAACCCAGTGCAGGGCATCCCATGAGCCAGCAAGCTCCCGTCCCTAATGGTTGTATCTGGGTTGGCCCGGCACCGATGATCTTTAGCAGCAAGGTTGCTGCGCGCACGTGATGATGTCAGCGAAACCCTGCGTGACACGTGTGCTGTTTTCACGGGCCCCTTGCTGTATCTCACGCCCCCTCTCCACCCTGCTCATGGGAGCCACAGAGCATGGCGGCATCCACACCCCAGCGAGACGGTGTCCTCTCCTGTGCCAGGCAGGGTAAACCTGCTACTGCAGCGGAGTAATTGGCAGGCACCAGGCCAGCCAAGGAAGACGTATCCACCTCTTTCCCTTCCCAAGTCCAGGCCAGCTAGCAGCGGCTCCCCCGCTGCGGTGTCATCTGGACACGCTCCCTGCCAGGGTGACCCCTCTGCCCTGGACTTGTGCTGGACCCGCCAGCCAGGGATGCGGCAGGCCTGTCCCTTTTGAAAGGCAGCCCCGAGTCGCCTCTAATCCCTCTACGCTTCCTGTTTTCCCTTTCTCTCCTTTATTTGGTTTAGGCACTTGGGGCGGTTTTGAAGATCTTAAGCTTCCTGAATCAATTTGCCAGTGACCTTGGCTAGGTCAGGACTTCCCCGTGTTTGATGCATTGTGTGGGAAAGCTCGCAGTATTGAGTGGGCTGGGAGGAGCGTGTGAGCAGTTGGCTTCAGACTTGCTCCGCTCCTAGGCCAGCCTCTGAAAAGCAAGGAGATGCTGTCCCCGCTGGCAGGGCTCCAGGCTTCATGGCCGCACGAAAGGGGCAGGGGTGGGCATGGGCATGGCAGAGAGCGATGCTTTCCTTGCCGGGAAGCTGGGTGGGTTTCTTCTAGTGGCTTCAGTGAGCTGAGGCCGGTTGCTGTCACAAGTGAAGCAAGTGCGCCCGGCTCAGCTTCCTGGCTCTGTTCAGGCCCCTCAGAAAACGGCTGCTAAGCCTCGGACTGCCCCAGCACCTCCGCTTGGGAGAGCAGCCCAGAGCGGGCAGAGCTGGCGAGTGTGCCGGGCCGGGGTGGAGGTGCTCCGGCAGAGCAGTGCCAGGGAAGCTGCGTAGTCTGCGTCTGGCTGAAGGCACCATCCGTCTGTGCTTGGAAGAGGCCGAGGATGGGAATAAGAAGGGGTTTGTAGGCCAGGACAGAAGCGGACTGGCAAAGCCGTGCGGGAAAACCTGTGAGCTCTGTCGTTGGCTCCAGCTCACCTGGGGATGCTGCTCTGCTCAGCACCAGATCACGCAGTGGTCCGTGGGGATCTCCCCCTGCTTCTGTGTTTCTAGGATCAGACCCGTGGCGCTGTACAGCAGGAGCCACAAGCAGGCTGGAGGGACATCCTCAGAGCTAGGGCGAGTCCAGGACTGGGCCAAGCAGGGGAGCGGATCAGACTGCATTGGCAGCGCCGGCTGGGGGGAGCCCCGGCTGCGGTGAGCGGTGGCAGGGCTGGCTCCTGGCCTGGGTGCGTGTCACGGGAGCAGTTGAGTTTTACAAGTCATCATTTCAGCAGGCTTCTGGGGTGAGATGCCAGAGGCCTCTCTGGGAGCATGCACAGATTTGGGCTGGTATAGGACCTACCAAAAAAGTGCCACCCCCTCAGGAGCACAGCGTGTGCACTCGGCCTCTGGACCCCTCGCTCTCTCGATGGGGTTGATGGCGGCAGCGGCTGCATCCGAGGGGAACCCAGTGGGGCGTTTGAACGACCAGGGCCTGGCGTGCCCATGCAGCGGGGTAGGGTATGCCTCCAGGTGCAGCACGGCGTGTGGGTGCCATGTGGGACAGCAGGGCCCTTGCCAGAGCTGGCTGCCTTTGCTCATGCTTCCTTTTCCTTCCATCTCCCTTCATCTTTCTTTCCCTCCCCCCTTTCTTTTCCTTCCTCCCTTACCCCTCTGCTTATGCTTGCTTTCTCCTTCCCGCAGTTCCTCCTTCTCCTCCCCACCCCCTCTAGTCTGGCTCTGAAAAGGGAACAGATCAGGCCTGAAGGAAGCAAATGTGTGTAGACCTGGAGCGAGCTGAAGATGTACCCCCGCCCCAGCCCCCGGGCAGTGCGAGCAGGATCCGGTCCCCAGCAGGAGGAGAGCAGGATCCAGCCCACAGTGGGAGCAGGATCCACCGCAGAGCAGAGAGGGGCTTTGCTGCAGTGGCCGGGCTGCTGGCTGTTGAGTTGGGTTCCAGCCCAGCAATATGAAAAATGAATCTGCCGAGTCTGCTGGGATCCGCTCCGAGAACATTGCTGTTCTGTGAGGTTTGTTTATACAGAACGGCTGTCGGAGACACCACTCCTATTACTTATTTATAGAGAAGGGGAGGAGAGAGCAGCCAGCGAGAGAGGCCACGTGTCCGAGGGGCGCAGAGCCCAGCTTCCCTGACAGTGCTGATGGCTATGGGGCGGGCATGTGGGGCTTGAGTGAGCACCAGGGAAGGATGGGGGCTTGGGTGGGCACGAGGGGTGGGGCAGGTATTTGAGACACGGGTGGTCTGGTGGCAACTGGATGGGTGGGTTGGAGGCGTGAGGGGGAAATGCCGGTGCAGGGGCCTCAGGGCAGAGACCTAGTTGGATCAGCAGCGGGGGAGTTGGTTGGGGTGGAGGGTAGGAGTGATGGGGGCCTGACCCCTGGGCGCAGGGACCCAAACTTAGCCTTCCGGGGAGGCCGATCCTGGGGGCACGGAGGGGCTGAGCGTTTAGATCAGGAGAACTGATGCCCCCCCTCCATGCTGACTCTGGGGGAGATGCACACAGGGAGGGGGCAGCTCACAGCTAGGAGAGGGACGGGCCAAAGCTATGGGGAGAGAGCAGGCGGCAGGAGCGCAGGGGCAGGGCAGGAGTTAAACCCTACATGAGAGGGCTGTAAAGAATCCCACGGGCAGCGTGCACGCACAGCCCTGGGCACGCACAGGCCTGGCAGCAGGGGAGGAGAGGGGAGGGAAGCCTTTTCCAACGGCATTTCAGGGGCTGATGAATAAAAGATGAGCGGGAGTTTGTCTGGCTTGCACCTGTCATGCCCTCCCCCCCCAGCGCGCGCGCACAGACGTGGCTTTGCACACTCTGGCAGGCTCGGTGCCCTCTAATGGGTTTGCAGTTGCCACCCTGGCCGGCTGCCTACTTTCGCTCCGTGCCGTGGTGCGGGGAGGGGCAGCTAGGCCAGCAGATGCCAATGCTTTCCTCCCAGGCACCCCTTCTCGCCTCCTCTCAGCTGCTGGGGACGATGTACTCAGAGTCCAGAAAGGCTGAAATTGCAGATGCCCCTGAGCAGGGAAAGGCACGTGTTAACACCAGCCTTCAGGATCCGGCCGGGAGCAGGGTGCTAATTCCCAGAGGAGCGAACCCTCCATGACACTTCAGTATGACATTTGGTGACCGGCCCAGCTGCAGCCCTGCCTTCCCGGGTAAAGGCACGTCCGTGCCAAGGCCCAGGGATCCCAGCACTGCCTGGAGTTTGGTATGGTGCCCACCACCCATGTGGACCAGGACGAGCCCCTTGAAGCATGGTAGGCCTGGCAGGGGTGGCCCAGCCTGGGTCTCCTGGTCTCAGCTATGCTACACCTCATTACTCAGCCCTTTGCTTTTGCAAACATCGGGGAGTTCTGACCCCCAAGTTCCCATTAGTGGGATTAAGGCTTCTGGATTTTGTTCCATCCACATCCAGGGCAAAAGGAAATCTCCTCCACGAAACCAAAGCTGGAGACTGTTGTGCTCAGGGATCTGTTTTAGTTGGAGGAAGGGAGCTGAAGGTTTTGGCTCTGTTCGGTCTGTGCTGGGCGCAGCAGAGCTGGTCTGGGGCTTATCAAGCTGGCTCTGAAACAGGATCTATTATCCCAGCACGTGGGGGGCAGCTGGGAGGGGAATCACATTGCTCCTCTACCTCCAGCTGCTGGAGAGAGACGCTGCTCAGGTGCTGACCTGGCTTTGGAAACCGGCTTGGCAGAGCAAACCTCTTTTCTTGCTAGTCCCAGGCCAACTGGTTGCTCCTTGAAGCAGCACCGTAGTGACCTGAGCCCAGTGCCAGCCACGTACAACTTATGACTGCTCACTGCATCTTGGCCCTCTGATGAGCCTCTGCAGTCCTGATAGTAAGAACAAGGCCAAGCTCTGGGCCGGTGCTCCCACCAGTAGGGCTCCTCCTCTGCCTGTGGTGTATACCCACAACTACCCCTGCCTCCCGTCCTGCCCGGCTGGTCTCTGAACCCCTTTAAACTCGTTACTGGCCTGAGCTGCGTGTGGGACAGCCCTACTGCTTCAGGCCATGTCCCTAAACAGCAAGGGAAGGGGCATTTTCTAGCTGTAGCAGGACTTGCGGCAGTTGATCCCTGCCGCTGTCTCAGGGCGCAGCCTTGTGCGAAGCAAACCCCCACTCTCTGCCGCAGTTTCCCCCCCTGCTCCCGGGGACGGGGACGAGGCCTGGCTTAGACGCGAGACTAAATGAATGCACGCTCATCAACGTGCTTGGAGATGGTGCCAGGGTAGTGCCTGCGTGGCTCGGGCCAGACTGGCTGCGTGCCCCAGCACTGAGGCACTGGATCACTGAGGGTTTGGGGAAGAAGAGCCCGGTTCCACGCAGCCCATCTGCTCCTTAGCATCTTTGCAGCACGTTGGGGTCACCAGCCCACGTACGTGCTCATGCCCATCTGTGCTGGGGGCTGGTAGCAGCGGGGGAACCAGAGCAAGAGTCTCCCCCGCGTCACCTGTTGTCAGCGCAGTGTCATCATCACCTCCCAGCCGGAGCCCAGTGCAGAACCTTTATAACTGGTGCTGTGGGAGGGAGAGAAGCCCAAGAAACCGTCTAGCCTCCTCCTCCCTCCTTCCTGCGGCTCCGGGGTGATACTGTGGTTACACTGCACCTTGTTTTGTTGCAACTGGGGCCCCTGCGGCAAATTCCCATCGGGGCTCAACCTGGTGGTGCCATGTCATGGGGTGGGACTGGTCAGATTGCAATGCAGAGCAGAAGAGTCGGGGGCACTGAGGGAGCTTGGGGGTGAGACCAGCGGGGCTGAATATTGGGCAGGGGGGCCTCATCTGTACTGTACCTCTGTCAGGCCAGACCCTACCCCCCTATAAGTGCCTCAGCGGACTTAAATGCCTCAGTGCAATCCTATTCCAGCCCTGCTCGAGTGCCTGAAAATCCATTATTGCCTCTATTTTTGTAACATGCTGTCATCGGAGCCTCAACTAAGGCACAAAAAGCAGCGAGGAGGAGGACCCGCCCACCTTTTGCAGAAGCAGCTTTTCAGGCACTCGGGCAGGATGGGGTAGGACCAAATGTAGGCTTCGGAGTCCACTTAGGGACATGCAGCTTGAGTCAGGACCAGATGCAGAGCTTCTACCATGAAGGTCTGATTTGCAAAGCCCGGGAGCTGCTCTAGCCCCATCTAAAGTCAAGAGCAACTTCTGGCTGTGCGCGTGCCAAGCCCTAGGGCCGCGAGCAGCGTCCGTAGCCAGCCAGTGACACGGTTGGTTCTAAGCCATGGCCGTGGTTAGCAACCGTGGCAGCCAACCTGCCAAGGCCTGGGCTGATGAGCTGCTGCCTTCCTGGACTTGGTTCAGCAGTGTAGCTGGGTTCCCCTGACTGCGCTCGTCCAGCTTATATAGCCTCCCTTTGTCAGGGCAGTAGGACATCCCAGGCTTCCTCGCCTCATTAGAGCTGCTCGTTGTGCACAGCCCATCACGGCTGATGGGATTTTCCCACAATGCACAGCTCTGCAGCCTTGCAGATGCAGATCTAGACCCAGCCTGACCTGCAGGGTGGCGATGAGCAAACCTGCCCGGTAGACCCCAGTGGGGTGGGATGAAGCTGTTGGAATCAGTGGGGTGGCCTACTGGGAGCCTGAAAGACACAGCTTTGCAAACCTGCTCATGGGTAAGCAGCCATGTCTCATGGGCAGCCTCAGCAAAGAGACCGAGCACCACCCCGGGATTGAAACTTTGGTTGCCGATAGGGAGCTCTTAGCACTTGTAACAGTGGGATTCCTGGTGATGGGTGCTACAGAAGCACGGGGAGAGACAGGCCCTGCCTCATAGAGATGGGATTGAGGTGGGCGGGGGGAAGAGGAGCGAGATTCAGCAGCTTTCCCAGGCAGGAATTGGACCAGACCTTCCAGGTCCCTGCTCCTAGCCTGAAGCACCTGGCCAGCCTCCCCCAGCAAGACTCAGACTTGTGGTCCTCCCCCATCTCCCTGGTGCTTGTCCAGTGTGGTGGGATAGCCCCCAGAGAGCCTGAAATCAGGGAGGGGCAGCAGGGAGAGCTCCCCCACCGTGCCAGCTGAGACAGCTGGTGGCACCGAGAGGTTGCCACGGAGGAAGGCATGCTCAGCTGGCTCACAGCACAAGCTGGGTTGAAGGGGGAGACTGGGCAGAAGGAGGGGAGGCAGGAGCATCTCCACATGGAGAGACGTGCAGGATTCTGCTGAGCAATTAGCATTGATTAAGTCACCCTCTTGCATCTGGATGGGATAAACAGCTGTTAAATGAGACCCTGGTGCAGTGCATTAATCAGGAGTATGCTGGCTCCTGTCTTCTTGCCCAGAGTGCCTCAGCGAGCAGGAGAAGGGGGCTGCAGTCTCCTTCCTCCTCCTGTCTTTCTCCAGCTTGCCCCCTGGCAAGCCTCCCGGTAGGGCAGGGGGCAGCCCAGCTCCCTGCAGGAGTCTGTGGTGGGCAGTGGGCCCAACTTAAATGGAGGACATGTGGATTAGGTTTGGGAAGCAGCTTGAATAAGGAACCCCACCTTGCCCCGTGGATCTCACCCCATTGCTTGGAGGGGCTTACAAGGGCTCTGGGCCCTCTCATCACGCTGGCAGGCTGGGGGTCGGGTGCACCCCACCACCCCCATGTTAGGTGCCCTGATGAAGAAGCAGGAAAGGCAGAAGAACTTGGGGGGTTAACCCTTAACATGCCAGCGTGTACCAGGCTCTCCAGTGCACCCTGCCATGAGAGGAGGAGGTGGCTCCAACTGGGCGCCAGCCGTTCCTTGCAAGCTCAGCAGTTAGGTCTGGTTGGTACTTGGAAAGGAGACTTCGGAGACTAATGGAAGGTGGAGCCAGTGTTCTTGTTTGGAGCCCCAAGCTGCTGCCTTTTGGGCATGGCTCCAGGGTGCTTTTGGCCATTAAGCATCCCCTGGCCCTTTTTCTAAGAACAGTTTGTTACCCCAAACGCCGCGTTTGCCTGCCAAGCGTCACCGTGGAGTTTCAGAGGGGCACGCCGTTCTGAACTGTGCTGCAGCCTGTCCCCAACTGTGGCATGGCTGGACCCTGGGCAGCAGCTGCCGTGGTCCACCCTAGAGATGGCTGCATTTTGGGCAGGGTGACCTCATCCATGGGGTGGGCATGTGGTTCATTGATCCGTGGATGCATGCCTCTTGATCCAAAAGGAGCCATGTGCAAGTCAGCTGTTAGGGCTACTGTGTGAGACATCAGCTGGCCTAGATTAGCTTCCCTGGCTGTGGGCTATTGTTTACATTGCTCTCCATGTGGTTATGCACCTAGTCCTTGGCCTGCAAACAGACCCACAGCACAACCCCAGTGGTTCCCATGGTAAGGAAGCATCAATCCCCAGGCAGCGGCTGCTCCAGGCTCGCCTGCCATCTATGGCAGACAGACAGCTGCCATGTGAGCGTGCCAGCCTAGAGACAAGGAGGAGCCCTCCCCGCTCCCTCCCGCCTTGGCACTGCCACTTGCCCAGGGCAGACCAACGCCAGCTGCCAGTCTGAGGCTTGGGGCGTCGTGCTGATAAGATGAAGCAGCTAGCAGTGCCAGTCCTGGGCAGATGGCGGCAGGTGGCAGGCGTCCCCAAGCCAGTCCCTCGCTACAGGAGCCTCACTATTTTCTCAGCTCTGGAGGCAGAGGACTTTTACAACCTTGCAGATGTCTTCATTGGCCCTGCATGCGGCACTCCCCCCTACCCTGTCCCCACCTCGCCCCTCCTGGGCACTTGTCTCCTGGCAGCAGAGACTGTCCCTGCAGTGCGCAAGCCCAAGTCTAAGGGACTCCGAAACATGCGGAGGATGCTGGCTTGTTCCTGCCCCAGGCTGGCCTTGCTGCCTCCCCTCCCCAAGCCAGTGCCAGCCCCCGCCAGTGCCCCTCATCTGCCACCCTCCCCCGCCCTGCCATCTCTTTCCCTTCTCATTTTCCTTGCTTTCTTTTCCTTCTCCGTTTCCCTCTCTCTCCCTCACCAACCCCATGCAGAGCCTCCCCCAGCTTTCCCACAGACCCTGCTCTCCCACCCATGCCCCGGCCCACATTAGCTCGGGCACTTCACTGGGTAAGCTGCATTTGCAGAAACCAGCGGTCCCCTCCCCCTCGTGTGTGCCAGGAAGGGGCAGCGCTGGCAGCTGCCATGAGCAGGTGGTGGAAGAGGCTTTCAGGGCACTGCATTAAGTGCTTAATCAGAGGCCGCCCAGCTGCCTGGAGCCGCGAAGGTCCCTGGGCAGGAAGAGCCCCAGCGACGGCAATCTCTTCTGGCTGGCGAGGACAGCCTGTCTGAGGAGCCTGCCAGCACCCTGCGGCGCGTCCTGGGCGCAATGACAGAGGCTGGTTGTCCTAGGGAACATGCCGGCCAGGAACGTCCTGGCACCGCCTGATGCTGCTGGGTGACATTCGGCCTTGCTCCCCCTTGTCCCTCTCGCTGTGTGACTCAGCAGGATGGCACGCGCCTTGCAGGGCCGAGGGGCCAGGCCAGCCAACAAGGGCTGCTTTACTGCCTCTCCCCTTTCTGCGTGGGCACAGTGGAGGGCAGGGAGTCATGAGCAGCCCAGGACTGAGGTCCCCCTCCGGTGCCTGGGGGAGTCCCATGATGCTGCATCCTTGCGGGGGCCCCCCTGCACTCAGCGACTTCCCGTCACGGAGCCAGCAGGGACGCCTCCACAGATGCTCACTCCGCAGATTCCTCCTTAAAGGGATCCACAGCTGTGGCACGAGGATGTCTCCTGCGGGCTGGATGTCCCCTCCCTTCCCAGAAGCGACACCAAAGTGCCCATTGCCTTCACGCTGGAGGATTGAACCCGGCTGTTGGGGCAGAGGCAGGGTAGTCTGTCAGCCCCTGAGCAGTCTCCGGACAGGCTCCTGGCTTGGGCAGTGCCCACCCCTGCCTGCCTTGGCCGGCAGCGGGTCTCCCAGCCTGACAGAGCAGGGAGGGGACTGGGTCTGAGGCTGCAGTTTGGGAGTTTGGGAGCCAGGGTTCGGTTTGGCACCGTGCAGACAGGAGCTGGCCCCAGCCGGCTCCTCCACGCTGCACCCCCTTTCCGCTGTGCATTGCTCTCTCCACCTCTCTCTTGTCCCCTCCTCCTCTCCCAGCCCTTCCCTTTGCCCTGTAGCCTCCCTCCCTGCTTTGTCTCCTCCATCTGTCCCTTCCTCCCCCTTCTTTTCCTGCATCCCTGTCACAACCCCCCCCGCCCGCCAGCCCCTGGATTCGGCCCAGCGCTGGCAGGAATGTAGGTCAGCCCAGGCGCTTGCTCGGAGCCCAATGGGGAGGTTTCCACATCGCAGGGCTGCTGCCATCTTATGCTGCTGGCTGGGGTCAGCTGAGGATAGCCAGAGCCAGCGCTCCCGGCTCAGCAGCCTTAAAGGCGCAGCTGCAGCCGCCTTCCCCTGCCACACAGCACGGTCCTGTCCTCCCCGCACAGCCTCCGCCAGCTGGACACAGCCCTCTAACGTGGCAGTGGGCGCGCTCGGCTGCAGGCCTCTGATTGCATTTGCAGGCTCCTGCAGGCTCCGATCCCAGCGCTGCCTAGTGACAGCGGCTCGTGCATCATTGCCCAGGCCTGTCCCCTGCGGGGCTGCCTTGTAGGGTGGGTGCAGAGCCCCTGTGTGGGCTTAGGGCTGGTGCCAGGCTCCCAATTCTACCCCAGTGCTGAGAACTCTTTTCCAGCAGTGAGCTGGGGCACTACCGCTGGGATCTTCCTTCCAGCGGTGCCCTACGCTCGAGTGCTGGCTTGGGTCTCCAGCAATGGGAGGTTCTGCACAGCAGTGTCCGCATTGGAGGGCAATGGGAGCCCCAGCACTAGCTTGCAGGGCCCAGGCAAGACAGATTCCTGCAGTGTCCTCCCCGTGGCTGTGTGACTTCCCCCAGCTGTGCAAGCTGCAGTTGCAATGCTGTGCTCTTCTGAAGAGCAGTGCCAGCTACTGTTCTCTTTCTGAGCTCCTTAGCAGCAGTGAGTGCTGGGACTCTGGCACTATATAGGCCTGGGAAGGAGGGCATGATATTTTGTGGGCTCTGGCACAGCTGGGGGTAGTAGGTTGCTGGCAGAGCAAGAAGCCTGATGATGAGAATGATGCTTTGGATCTCAGAACTGGTGTCAACTGGAAACGGTCCTCTTGGGGAGGAATATGCACACCCCTGTCAGGGGCTAGTGCATCAAGGAGCTGTGGCATTGGGAACCTTGGTCAGAAGAGAGGCGGGAAAGTGGCTTTTCTTTTCAGGCTCAGGTTGGATCAGCTGCTGGAAGTCTGGGTGTTTTCTGACTTCCCAAGTATGTGAAATAGGGTTGAGGAAAACCATGAAACACCATATAGGATTGTTACAGAGGGTGAACACCAGGGACATAAAACTACTTGGGGCACGGTTGCCGCTAAACTTGGTGGGGTTTGATTTGAGTCTGGGGGCCAGGGCCTCTCTGGCTGGTCAGGCCTGGCTGGCCCCCCACTGTTAACAGGAAACTCGGTGTCCCCAGTCCTGATGTTCAGCGGCAGCTGCCATATGTATTTGGGGACCCAGTTGTCCAGCATAAGTCAGCTGTCTGCTTCCCCTGGAGTGGGAGAATCAGGCCCCTGGGCTTGCAACCACCTGCCCAGAGCTGCAGGCAGGTGTCCTGGGGCCAGGAAATGGAGCAAGGCATCCATCCAGAGTCTGCCCTGTCTATTATCCCCATCACCAGAGCTTCCAGAGCCCCATTGCAGGGAGGGGTGAGCCTAGCACTGCAATGGTTAATGCCAGTTTATCACCAGGGATTTCCGGTCTGTCCTTTGGAAAGCTATTAATTAAATGAGCTGATAGTCCCGGGCTGTCAGTAAAATCGGGTGCAGCTGTCAGCCTATTTCTTTGCCATATTGAGCTCCTGCCACCAAATTTAAACAAGCGGGGCTGTGTCTTGGGCTCGTTGTCGCTCAACCAGTGATTGCTTTTGCTGTGACAACAGGAGCCCCCTCCTCATAGTTCTAGCTGGAGAGTGGCCAGGTTGGGGGCAGATCTGGCCTCAGCTGGGATCATGCCCACCCCACCAGCAGCACTTCCCCAGGTGGAGCAGTGCACGTGAGAGCAGGGCATGAATCCCAGAGCTGGGTCAGCAGATCAATGGAGGCATCCTTCCTGGTCCTGGGCATCGGGGACAGAGGCGGGTAGGAAGCCTGGCATCAGAGAGGAGATGGGAGTGTGGGTGAGGCTAGGGAGGTGCCAGGTGCAAGGAAGGATGCCCTGGCATGTGCCCGGCAGAGGTCTGTGCAGGTCCTAGCTGTGTGGGATGAGCCCGCGTCTGCTGCACCTCTCACATGTTCTTGTGCCATGCTCCGCATGTGCCCTGGTGTGTTCGTCCCCATGCTGCCTCCGACACGTGTCTCCCCCAAAGGGACAGGTGTCGCCCCCTGAGTTGGAGGCAGGAGCTGTGCCTCAAGGGGCAGGGCCAGGGTGACAGCAGACCCGCTATGATGGAGAATCTGGGCCGCACCAGGATGCACTGAATCCCTGGGAGCTTCCTGATGCCGGGAACTGGAGACAGCACAACAGTGAGCTGGCATCGTAGCACCACACCAGGCACTTCCCCGGCCACTGCGTGGTAGGCTGGACCAAGAGGAAAAGCAGTAGCCGACCCGTCCCGCTCTGTGTTCCTTGTTCCAGCCAGCCCGCCAAAGTCAGCACTTCCCTTCCTCCTGGGTCTGGTGCTCAGACAGCAGCGGAGACCTGGGGACCACCCAGCGAGCGCTCGGCCCTGCTTCACACTCTTTTGGAAGCAGGAGACGAGACTCTTTCCCCAATGAGCCAGCGCCTTCCTGTCTAGGAAGCATCCCCAGAGGCCAGCGGGGTGGGAGAGAGGGGCTGGGCTGTCGGGGGCAGAGGTAGCGTGCGGCTGCTGTGGCCCAATCTGGAGGGAAGCTGGCCCAACCCCTGGGGTTTGGGTTGCAGTGACCTTTACAGAGGACTCTATCCAGCCCAGTACAAGCCATCTTGCACATCTCTGTTTATCCAGCTCCAGCCACATCCCACCTGCCTGCTAAGCAAGAGAGCAGGATGCAAAGCTCAGCTGTCCCCCAGGGCAAGTCTGGCCATTCCTCTGTGGAGCCGGTGGCCTGCCATGTCTCAAACATGGAAGGGAAGTAAGCACCATGGAGCAAGTCCCTGGGCACTTCAGAACCGTGGCTGCCACGAGGCAGTGATCCTCCGGCAGAAAGAAGGGGAAAGTCTGCCCTCACATTGGACCCAGTCTGTACAGTGTCCAGCTTAACAAAGCTGCTGACAGATCAATGAAATCCTGATGCCAGCCTCCGGGTTTCCTGCAGTGCAGAGCCTCTTGTGCTAAGGAACTGGACTGAGAACTGCCAAACTCATTTTGCCTGTGATTGCCAATAGCCAACTGTGCTGGCAAAGCCAGGCCTGTCCTGGCACAGGTGGGATAAGATGGCCCCGGTGTAGCCACCCAGTGCTGCAGGGGAAGGCGGGTGACTCTATTCTCCTGCCTAGGCTGAACACCACCAGCGAGCAGGCCAGGTCCTGGTACCACTGCCCTGGCAGGCACCCCCTCGCCTCCCCTGTGCAGACGTCCACTCAGCCATCTGGACTGACCCTGGCAGGTTCAACCAGGATTTGCAGGGAGAACACGGTGTTTGTGAGGGTATTATATAAGCAGAGGTTACACAAGCAGCGCTGTTCCGGGTTTTATGTAAGGGCTACTTTACCCGGAGTGTGTGAGCGGGAGCCGGGGAGAGCAGCTTAAGTATGCATTAATGATCAGCGCCGGCTGCGGCGGGTGGGGGAAGGGGCACGGCCAAACCCAGAGCCAGGAAATGGGAGGGTGTGAGGAGGGGGAGGGCAGGATGCAACCTGGCTCGGGAGGCTGCCGCCTGGTCCAGTTGCTCACTGGGCTGAATCCTTCTCAGCCTCTTGCCTCCCAGGCTCAGAGGTATCCAGGCCTCTGTGCAGTGTGGGGCCAGGCTCCTTCTTCCCCTTCCCCTCCGTGCCTCATCTCAGAGGCAGCAGCAGAGTGCATTTAATCTGCCCCTTCTCTCCGTCTCTCTGTGCATTAAAGGCCTCTGCATTTGTTTTAGCTGCTTGTTAATCCAGGTCCCTAATGAGGGACGCTGTTGCCTGCCACAAGTGATCTTGGCTGAACCATCCTGCTGCAGTGGGACCTGTTGTGTTGGGTACTGCACATGTCCATGTGAGAAACAGGTCCTGGCATGGGCTAGATATGCGAGAGAGGCAGGGAGACTGAGGGACAGAGTGGAGGAGGGACAAGGCCAAGGTTACTAAGCTGGGCAGTGGCAAGGCCAGGAATTGACCTGGGTCTTCTCTCTCCCTGGTGGCTCAGCTAGGATGGGGGATGTCAGACAGTGACCTTCCAGCTCTGTGCGAGCTCACAGGGCTTTGCCCGAGCTGTCTGTACAACGTGAAGCAGAGTTGTGAACCCATGCAAATTTTGCAAGGCTGGATCTATTGTTCTGGCAGGGCCATAGGTGAGCGTGGGCTCCCCAGCTAGGCACGGCAGCACTGATGACAGCGATGAGAGAGCTGGGTTGGGGCACTTTCTAGACCCACTGACAGCATTTGAGAAGCACCCCC
>JAGPOW010001806.1:3732388-3753048 GCA_030014935.1 Caiman crocodilus | reverse complement strand
AAAAGAGAGGAAAAAAGACACCCACCCACCCCTGCTGCTCTCCCCTGCCTCAGCCCTGGCACCGATCCCCACGCGCCCCCCTCTCCCCCCGCTGGCACCTCTCCCTGGACTGCCGGAGGAATTCACGCTACCTAAGATGGCTGCCAAGAGGAAACTTTGTGTGTGTGTGTGTGTGCGTGTGTGCAAGTGCGCGTGCACGAGGGTGTGTGTTGGATTTCTCTTCCCTCACGCTTCTGAAATGGCTGCCAGATAAAAAGGGAGGCATGCGGCCGGGAGGGGGGGGAAGCGGAGGGGAAAGAAAAATGCCGTGTGGAAGGAAAGCGCGGCCAAGAATTAGACCCATAAGTAAACAGGCAGGGAGTGGAAGCTGTATTTTCCTTCCCTGGATTATTTCTCTCATTCATGTCTTCTCTCCTCTCTTTTATTCCCCCCCTGCCAATAATAACCCGTCCCCTAGTAGGGATCGGACGCGTTTGCGCGCCTCCTTCCAGGACATTTGCTAAGAACCAGACTCGGTTTCTTTGCTGGTTTTGGCCGGTGAGGAATGTAAATTGGGGAGGAAAACCCCAAAATGGACGAGGGAGGAGTGCCAGGGGTGGAGGGGAAGAAGAGAAAGCCTCTTGGCATGGCACGCTGGGCATCGTTGAACCCTGCCCGGGCTGGAGCAGCGTCCCCGAGGGGCGCGCGTCCCGCCGCGCCATGCCCGATGGCTGGAGCACGAGCACAAAATGGCCGCCGGGCCGGCATGGGGGGGTAATACCGAAAAGTGGGGAGGGCAGAGAAACAAAATGGCTCCCTCTCCCATTACGTCAAGCAGGATGCGCTGCTTTTTCAAGGCTTCCCCATCGCCTCTTTCTCTCTCTCCCTTTTTCTCCCCGCCCACCAAAAATGTGTGCCACGGGGGTTTTTTGGGAAAAACAATGCCCTTTCCCTGGTTTTTTTGGGGGGGCGGCGGTGGAGAAAACCGAGGTCGGAGCCACCCACGCGCCTTTGTCCCCCGGGGCCGAAAATAGCGGCGGCGGCCCCGCGAGCCGCGCGGCCCGAAAGGTCTCGGGAAAGCGCGTGAAAGGAAACGCGAAGAGAGAAAAAGCTGCCAGGCTGGTTGGCAAGGCTGGGCCGCGGTGTTTTGACTGCGTTGTTTGGATTGTCTGAGCCCTTTCCCGGCATCGGCCAAATCTGCGAGAGAAAAATGCCGAAGGCCAAACGGGTGGGAGGAGGAGGAGAAAGGATGGAAGGAGCGAGAGAGAGAGAAAGGGGAAAGAACCGCCGCTCACCGCTGTAGTGATATGAATGGCTCCAGCCGCCTTACTCATTTAATCGAGGACTGTGCCTGGTGGGAATACAGAGGCTACCAGGCTCTCTCCGCTTAAAAAGCATCTTTCATCGCAGCACTTCACAGGCGCTCGTTGGAAAAGGACCCCCGCCTCCCTACGTGGGCGGGAGGAATCGAATTATCCCCTTTGTCCTGGGGGAAACTGAGGCACAGGACGTGCCTTGCACAAACCCACAAGGGCGAACGGCACAAGCGGCACCCGGCAGCTCTGCGCGCCAAACACCGGGCTGGCGATGGGCGCCGGGGTGCAGGCGCTCGCGGCCCTGTCCTCGAACGGCCGACTCCTGGCGCCCCCCTCCCGTGACTGCCCCCTGCCTTACGCCGGAGCCGGGAGTAATGTCAGCACCCAGGGATCCAGGCTTCCCGGCTTCTTCTCTAACCATTAGCAGCCCTCTTCTCCCACAGCCGGGCTATGGGATAGCTGAAAGCCCACCTGATCCCCCTGCTCAAGGAATGGGGATTTTCTTTACCCTGGGCAAAGGCATGTTTGCTCACCTGGGAATTCATGCCGTATCCAGACCTAACAAGCAGCAATCCCCAAGTTGGGGGGCCTGTCCCGGTCTGTCCTGGGGGAGCGCTGGTCCCCCCTCAGACCCCAAAGGTCTCTTGAATTTCAGGCTGAATGAATGCATGAACACAAACAGGCGGCACGTATTTATCAGCACTGCTGGTGCACAGTAGACGGACCTTGCCTCTGTGACTAATGCCGCTTTGCTCTAAGGTGACCCCGAAGGATGCTTGGACCAAGGGTTCCCACCGCTGATGTGTGGAAAAATGGCCCTCAAGGGGCATGAGCTTCCCTGGGACAAGGTCTCTTCCAAGCAGCCTCAAAGAGGGGAAGACAGAAGCAGCAGAGGCTCCTGGAGCACTGCCCAGACCTAAGGAAATGAGCCACTGGGAAGATCTGTGGCCTGTCAGTGCAAGGTGCTGAGCGCCCTCCGCTCACACGAACCCAGCAGGATCAGGCCCCAGCATCAGTCTTCCAGCCCAGCTTCCAGCACCAGTGTCCACGCTGAGATGTGGTAAGGAGCGCTGTCCTTGTGGCGGCCCAGCTCAGGGCTCAGGATGATCCGTCCCTCCTGGACTGCTAATGGAAGAGGGATCCCAGCTTGGTCCTGGCAAGAGTAGAGGGAGGTCCCGATATGCATGGTATGTATAGGAATAGGGACAACAGCGACACAGAGTATGTGTATTCTCACTCTGCTACATGCTTCAGGTACGCGAGCAAGGAGGAGGAGGAGGGAACCCTCCCCTTCAAACGTCCCTCGTGCCCAGGGTGGAAAGACCACGGACATCGACCGCACTTCCACTCCTCTGAGCGCTGGGTGAGGCAGGCCAGTGCTCAGAGCAGGGAGGAGAAAGAACTCCCTAAGAGCTGCCATCCCCTTACATGATTCAGTTCAAATCAGACTCACACCCCCAGGTTTGCATCCCACAGCCCCACAAATTGTGGGGTACTGAAATCCCATTACCAGCACAGGGGATTTGGGAGCATCTCATCTGATGTCTTTTGTACGTGGGTCCGTCCTGCTCGCTCTCATGTGCCCTGCTCGGGCACTGCATGGGGACCCTGGACCAGATATGCCCTTCCTTCACCCTTCCACTGGGGTCAACGTATCGGTCTTGGTAAAGCATTGTCATCCGAAAAGTATCCCTCCCTCGGCTGGCTATATACCTGGGGCTCAATTTGGTGGTCCTTGCTCAGGCAAGAGCCCCAGCTGAAATCACTGGGCATTTTGTTTGGCTAAGGGCTTCACTTTCATTTCTGGCTGGGGCCAAGGGCCAGTGGGTCGGACGGGATGGCTCGCAGCATCATGCTATGGTGAAGAGTCAAGCTGGGCTCGTTGTGCCCAGACACTGCATCCTGCCTAGAGGGAGTCTGGGGCACAGACCAAGCCCTGCCCTGCAGCATCGCATTCACCATGCTTGGGACACCCAGGCCTGGGCCTAGCTAAGCATGAGGGCCCAAACCTGTGCCTAAGTGCAGAGGAGGGCACCTGGGGCTACCCAGCACCTAACAGCAGAGTCAGAAGGACCTTCCCCTGAGGTCCCGCAGTGCCAGCTGGGAGAGGCAGGCCATCAGGCTGAATTTTGGCAGCAGTTGCAGGACCCATGGCCTAGGCTGGCACTGGCTGCTTTGCACCCACCATTGGCACCGCAGGTCTGACCGGTATGGCACGGGCCTTTCCCCAGCAGCCAGGGGTATCAGCTTTTAAGCCTCAGCTTTGTGGTCAGGCCTGCTGCGTTGCGCTCCGGGGCAGCGAGCAGAGCAGCAGCACAGCCCTGCATGGTAGATGAGGGTGGGGGAGGGAAGCCGGCTGTGAATTTAATCCAGGATGCTCTAGAAACCAATAGCGCTGAGCTCAGCGTCTGCAAGGCTGCCCAAGGAGTCTGATTATTTTTAGATAAGATGGAGCAGGGACGGGGAGTGCTGGGCTGCAGCCCGCCAGCGTGAGCGTGTTTCTGATGAGGCACGGAAGGAACAGGACGGGAGGGGAGAGGGGGCTGCAGCAAGCACTTCCTTTGCATGATTGCTCTCTGAAATGCAAGCCAGGCTGGGCTCTCTTTCGCAGTGTTATTATGTGTTCTTGCCTTCCCGTTGGGAGGGACTGGCTGGCATGGGAGCCCTGCAAAACCGGAGCACCCCCCGCTGAAATCAGTGGGGCTGCCCAGGATTTAGGCGGCCCAAACCGAAGCCAGGATTTGGCCTCTGCTCCCAGGAGCTGGCTCTACACAGAGGGTACCGTGAGGCTCAGATCTGGCAGTCCGTGCACTCTCAAGGCTCCTCCTAGCCGGGAAGGTCAACCAAGGCAGCCCCATAGGGCTGGACTAGCAGCTTGCACCGTGGGGAGTGGGTGTACTTCACAGCTGGCTGTGACACTGCTCAGAGCCACGTGAAACAGGAAGTGAAGGGAGAGTCTGTCTCCAGATGAGAAAGCAGGAGGAATCATAGGAAGCTGTTTGACAGGACTTTGGCCAGGACGCTGGGATTAATGCCCAGACGTTGTCACGGGCTCTGCAGCAACCACAAATGGACCGGGATGCTGGTTCCCGGTCCCAGTGTACAAAGGGTTAAGCTTCTGCAGGAAGTTGAAAGTTGCCAAATATCCTGCAGGACACTGTGCAGAGCTGGTGGCACGCATGCGCAGACACGCGCGCGCGCACATACGCTTCACACGTGCACACCCCCCCATCCTTCCCCTAGACACAGAGGAACCAGTTGCATAACATGAGACAGGCTCCATGACAGGAGCAGCGAGGCTGGGCTTAGTACGTATTTTAGTCCTTGGTGTTAACGAAGGAATTAAGTTGCCCAGTCATCGCTGAATTGCCACGTGGGACTAGCAGTCGGGGCAGGGAGTGCTGGAGCATCTAAGAGCTAGGCCTGCAGGTGACAAATATGTAATGGGCATTTCACAAGCTGGAAGGCAAAATACTACCACCTGCTACGTGATGGCAATAGGCACTTCCCCCCTAGAGATCAGAGCAGGCATGCCGCGGGTTCAGGCAGCTGTGTGAATTGGCTGAGAAAGTCAGAGGAGCTGGCAAGAGGAAAAGGAGCAAAATTATACATCTAAATTGGTGCTGTCTTTAATGTGGTCTGGTGCAGAGACACTGGATATAGGCAATGGATACACAGAAGGGGCACATGCCTTGGGTATATATTGTAGGGGATATGCCATGGTATGTGACAGTGGATGGCAATATGTGGTAGGCACATGTGTAAGAGGGAAGTATATGCAGTAGGTTTGGCACTGCATCCGTGCCAGCGGTTCTCACGCTTTTTGGATTTGAGGCACCCCTCACTGGGCTCGAGGCACTTCTCCATGTGAATTGAGTGCCACCAATTTAAACAAAAGGAAGTTATATGCTGCAGTGCTTACCTCCTTGCAGAGGGACAAGCCTGAATCTGCTCCTATCTGCTAAACTCCCCATACCTCGGAGCAACCTTCAAAGTATCTGACAGCACTCCAGGGTGCCCTGACACCCTGGGTGAGAATCCCTGGTCTGTGCCATGGGTCCCGGATCAGGAAAGGAGTGGGGAAAGGTCTTGAAGGAGTCATGTCAAAGCTTGGGGAAGCCCTAGAAAAATGTGTGCTTCATTCAAGGACAAGGACTTAATACAAACGGGACAGCAGAGCTGATCCTGGGAGCTTCTGCGGACAGGGCGTCATGCTGGAGGCAGGCTGGGTGCTGAGTACCCTGAACATCTCCCTGCCTAAGGGTCAGAGGGCTTGGGGAGCGCAGCCGAGGCCAAACCATGCCGGGCAAGGCTCCTCAGCTGGGCGGTGGGACCGCAAACACAAGGCGGACATGTATAGCGGGGCATGCGGAGCTGGGGCGGGAAGGGAAGAGGCAGGAGGGACACTCGGCCATGAGCTGGGCCCGGGAGAGAACGTGGCCAAAGCATGGAGCCTGGGAGCCCCCCAGCCACGTGGCAGAAGCGAGCAGGGAAATGCCAGGCAGCAAACACACTGGTGTCAGACTCAGGATGGGTACCAGCTTGCCCAGCCTGCCCAGCTTGCTGACATGGTGTTGCTATATTTGTGCCATGACGTTACATCAGGCCTCGTGCTCTGCAGCTGCACTGGCCCCAAGCAGGCCGGCGAGCTCCCCGCAGGGGCCAGCACTGTACCACAAGCCATGGGAGGGGGCAGCTGCTGGCCCCTTGGGGCACTGGCTCACGGGCTGGAGAAGGCAGTTCCAGCTGCTCCGTGATTTCCCTTGACACCACTGCCGATAAGTGGCCCGGACTTTCTGTTGCACGGTGGCCGAGGCAAAGGGCTCTGCGAGTCAGGCAGCAGTTGCTCCAGAGCCCAGCTGCGGTGGGGAGCAGTGATTTCTGCAGGCATCCAAGGCCACCTTGCTGGAGGGGGTGGAGGGGTTAAGCCACGGTGGTGTAACCTGGGGCTGTTTAATGGCGCCATCTGTTCTGAGGTCACGAGCTTCCTCCATTACCGGCGGCGGGCGGGCAGCGGTGAGGTGAGGAGGCTCCGTCTGGCACAGCGGCTCATTAATCATCGCACGGGGCAGCAAAGTGAACTCTGGTTAGTGAGTGCAGACCACGGAGGGGGCCATTACGGCAGCAAATGATATTACATAAAGCAGCCATTAGTGTTTGTCTGTTGCCATGGGAACCCTAAGAGGCCAGGACCACTCACGGTCACTATTCATTTTTAACTGTAGAAGGGAAGGGCCTTTCTTGTTCAGTTGCTCCTCTTGATCAACCGCCGCTGGGCAGTTCCAGTCCGCCTCCGTCGTCCCCCCTCCGCACGCCTTCTGCAGCTTCATTTGGATCTGGCATACATCTCTGGTTGCAGTCCTGTGCCCTGGGAAGTGACGCCTGGGTCCACCCCAGAGGTGGACGCATTTCAGTACCGAAATGAGGATGTGAAGCCTGTCTGGAATTGCTAGGTGGCTGCTGTGGTCAAACCCAGAGCTGGTTGCTTAAAACAGTGTCAGTGACTCGTCTTCCCGTACAAGGATGGCTTCCCACTGGTCCTCTGGATGGGGCTGGCAGACAGAGGGCAGAGAGAAACCCCAGTGTCAGCTTCCAGTGTCTAACTGGTACAGGATGCAGCAGCGTAACGAAGGCCGGGGCAAAATGATCAGCACAACGGTGCCAGCAGCAGCCAGAAGTTGCAACCGCTCCCTGGTTGCATAGCTGCTCTGTTACACCTCTGGGGCAATGAGACCGTGTCACTTATGCGGGGCCATTTTTAACCACAGGGACAGTGCGGGTTGGTGTAAGGCTCTTTGGAGCATGCTGCGCAGGGGAAGCATAGGGGGGTGCTGCTGGTCCAGCGAGAGCTGTGGTGGCCGGTGTTGCCCCGCTCTGATGCTGTCATTGTTCCTGCTGTCACTTAGTGCAGCCAGGATTTAGCAAAACTCAGTCTGAGGCCCTGAGGCAGTGCTGGCTAGGAGGCAGGGAGAATTGCTGGGTTTGTCTGGGTCCAGCAGCCTCAGAAGAGATTTGCTCCCCGCTCCCTTCCTATTTGCAACAGTCTAGTTCCATCTTTTCTGTATTGGGAGGGATGCTGAGATGCCGTGGCTGGGACAGGCGGGTCCCTACATCCAGACAACGGTGGGGGTGCTGCTCAGGGTGGTGCCTCTACAACTGATGGAGGGTAGATGAAGAGGAGCGGGGCAGGGCTGGGTAGAGGTGCTGGTAAGGTGACGTCTCTAAGCACTGACACATCGAAGGAGCAGAGCCTTACATGTCACTTTTCATTTCAGATTCAGAGCAAAGCAGCAGCCCGAGGACAGGGATCGGCTCAGATCAGGAGGACAGTAAACCGATCACATTGGGTGAGTAAGGGTGTCTGCAGTTCCCTCTTCCACCCAGGCCCCACTCTCCCCTGCCTGTTTGCATGAGGCAGTGGGTAGGGTCTTACATGCCAACTCTATTCAAAGCTCTTCCCTGAGGCTCCTGCTGTAAGAAGGAGCCCATGCTGGGGCTGGCTCAGAAGGGTTAACTTACCCTTCTGCAAACATGGATGTGAATCCCTAAGAGGTTGCAAGAGTAAGGAGTTTCCAGGCTTTGCTCAGCCTAATGCCCTCACCAGGAAATTATGGCACAACGGGGCATAATTAACAGCTTCTCAGCGCTGCCAGTCCCATGATAGGTGCTATGTTTGCTTGAAGCCCCAGCTCCTGGAGTCAGGTGATTAGGTGAGAATCTCAGCTTTCCTTTAAAAAAGAGGTGATTTTCCATTCTTTGTGGCTGGGAGGAAAAGCTGGAAAACGTTAAGTGAATGTAATACGAAGCCTTAAAACCCAAAGGCAAAGAATGAGAACCCTATTTATCACTGTCTTTATTAAATCATATGCTGGTTTCTGGCCTGCCTCACTTCTCGGGTAGGCAGAACTGGTTTCTGCTCTGGGTGGGATCCAAAGGGGACTATCAAGGGGGCACAGAGGGTGTAGGTTAGGGCTGATAAAGGCCCATGTTGCTGAGCTGGGGAGCCCAGGCCCGGGACAGCATGGAAGGAGGGCAGCTAGGAGCACTGTGTGGCATTTGCACAGCTGATCATGCCAAATTCGTCCCCACACTATGCCCAGGTCTCTCATCCAGCTGACCCTCAGTTTCTTTCTAAAACAGCAGACCCTTGCAATGTGATACTGAGGAGCACAGAGGCCAGTTGAACACCAGGCTCTCCCCACTGCAGATTCCTTAGTATGGAAACCTTCAGCACCAGGCCAGTATAGCACAGGACAGGAGCACCTTACGTGGATGCACCCAGCAGTGCAAAGTTAGTGTATCCGAGTGATGCTCACAGCCTGCTGGCAAAGCACCAGTACTCACAGCAGAGCATGTTCATGGCTCCCCCAGTGTCCTGTTGGTGCTTTGGCCAGGACGATGCTCAAGGCAGCCAGGCCAGGAGCCTCAGGTTGGCTGCTGGCAAGTTGAGCATCTGATTTCAAGAACTGCTTACCCCCATTTGATGGAAGCATACAAAGGAGCCCGGCTGTGTTTGACCCCAGGGCTGCAGGGCATAGCTTACAGATAAAAGCCCTCTGAATTAAAGAGCTCCCAGCTCAGACCCATATATTTATCACAGGAACGTGGTTTCGGACGGGCTCTGGGTGTGCTGCTGGTCTCTGATTATTGCAAGTCAAGGAGTTGCTTGGAAAAGGATTGACTCCCCCTACCAAGCAGCTGCAGTGTGCTAGCCCAGCACTGAGAAACCACCAGAGAGTTAGTGGGTTTTTAGTCTATAATTGGGAGGCTCATGCGTTGGCAGCATAGGGCGGAGGGGCTAGTGCAACAGCACTAGCTTCCACATCAAAGATATATTTGGCCCACGCAGCTTTATCATTGTTATTCATTATCACTCTCCTGGGAGCACTAAAAAGCCGGCCCAAAACAGGTCAGGGCCCTGCTGTGTCACATACTGCACAGACACATAGGGAGAGACAGGCACTGACAGTCTAGGAGCCATAGGCAACTGGTAGGGGGTGCATGGTGGTGCACATGTCCCCCCCACAATGCGGCCGGTGCCCCCCTGACGGCCACCACTGATGCTGTCAGTAGGGCTGGTGCCCCTCCAACAGGGCTGCTGCCTTCGGTGGCTTCTGCGAGTGCCCCTCCAGATTCAGGAGGCACCAGTCACTCATGCTAGGAGCCAAGACAAGGCAAGGGTGAGAAAGGAGTCAGAGCACAAAAATCTGCCCAAGTGGTTAGCAGCCGAGCTGAGCCTAGATGCCCAGTCTCTCATGCACTCGATCTAAACCCCCAGCCCTGGGACTCTCCGTGGCAGAGAGAGGAGCGCTGCATGTCACCTAGCATGCAGCGCTAAGCTGCATTGACCAATAAGCATTGGTCCTCCTTGTCTGGCTCACTAGTAAGACCCAGGCTGGAGGGTGGCAGGGAGGGGGGCTCCTAGCCCACACTGGCCAGACTGTACTGGACACCACTTCCCTGGGAACAGCAAACAGGAAGCGCAGAGTGGATGAAAGGTCAGGACCGAGGTGGGACGGGAAGGAAAAGATTGGATTTTGCTGGATGAAATAAATGCCACAAAGGAGAAACTGCTGAGCAAGGAGTTTCTCGCAGCCTCCGGCTGCTACCAGCAGCTTCTCAGCCTCGGGTGATGCGTAGACCCCACCCGACCCCTGGCCACTGCTGCATGGACCCGGCACGCTCTCCTCCGCAGCACAAGTGCTGAGTCGGCAAAGGGAGGCTGCAGCATTTGATCGGCTCCAAGGCACACGGGTGTGAATTATGTATGCCGGATAAGGATTGCGGCTCCAGGCAGATCCCGAGTAGCTTTCTTTGAGGAGACTGGGCCCAGGCGGCCACCCCTCTGGGTGGTTGTAAGCAGAGTCTGGATCAGCTGGACTGTGGAGCATGGCATGAGTGTGGCGCGGTTGCATGTCACAGCAGCCGTCACTGACAACAGGTCCCCTTGCTGACAGGCTCAGCAGAGAGATGGGCATTTGCCTGGGCCTGGGATGGAGTGCAGCTGACAAGGGGTGGCTGGGGCAGGGCTTTAGGATGGCTGCCTGGGGCAGAAGGGCTGCAAGGCTGCGGGCTGATTCCCTGGCTGGCAAGTCTCCAGTTTGCTCCCACTCAGCTCTCTCGCCCGAAGCAATGATAGGGAAGGAGTCTTCCACCAGCACCTGCACTGCTTTCTGCTGAGTCCTGCTTGTGGTGGGGTCTGTTTTCTTGCCCAGTCATCCCTCCAGGTTTCAGAGGCTCCCCTCCCTCAGCCTTCCTACCATGCCAGGCCCAGGGAGTGCTGACAGGGCTGCCAAGGGCAGCTCCCCACCTGCCCCTCTCATATGGCGGATGTCCTATGAATTAGGGATTGCAATATGGACTGTGGAGCCAACAGGTATTATACGTACAGGAGTACATGCAATCCTCAGCCTGGAGGCGTGTGAGCCCTAGGCGCTGCACTGACATAAAGCTGAGTCCCACCCTGCCCTGAACTGCCTCCAGCTTGTCAAGAGACAAGACAGATTTGTAGTTCCTTTTTACGGGCAGGGACCCGAGGCCTACAGGGATTAAGTGACTTACCCAAAGCCTGGCAGAGAGGCTGTGGCAGAGCAGGACTTGGAAGGCAGAGCAGTAGGTTCTCATGACGCCCTGCCAGCGCCCTCGCTACCAGGCCGCACTCCTTTACTGGCAGCCCTGCCACTCAAACCAGTGAATGCTGGCATGACCCAAGTAGCATAATGTGATGGGCACATGAGTCACACAGCCAGAACGGCATGCTCCAGCTCTTGGCTTCAAGACAGCACACATCAGGCTCCTGGTACAAAAGCAGGGACAGGCCACATTTCAAAGAGGGGAAAACTGACGCACAGGAAAAAATCCCCTGTCATTAAATGAGTTGAGACTTTTTTGACAAGATTACAAGTTTGATTGATTAAGGTCATCATGTGGATATTACAGACTTAGATGTCAGGAGCAGAGAACAGAGGATGGGGCAGGGGGCTCCTTACTCACTGAGCCCAGACCCTGCTGTGACAGGCAAATGCATCATGTAATCATGTAATTTGTGGAGCTTCCACTTGGTCCCGCACAGCAGTTGGATTAAGAACTTAGACTGATGAAGATGAACCTGGCCCAGGCATTGAAATGGCCAAATGATGGGGCTCAGAATGCATCTGAAAGGGAATCACCCACGTGTGACCCTGTTTCTAGCAGGGGCTCGCAGGGCTCTGTTCCCAGCGTGCTGCTGTTCAGCTTTGTAGCAATGACCCCGGGGGAGCCCTAAAGCCCTTGCTGACAAAGCTGGCCGGTGAGGTGCAAGCAGCACAGGGAGCAGGGCGCTGGCACAGAGCCCTGTGTATCATGTAGAGAGCTGGGAACAGGAAACCGTTCACATTTCATTGCATCCATATGTAAGGTCCTTCCACCAGGAAGGATGGGGAGAGAGCGGAGGATCAGCTGGCTGTAGGCTCCAGGTGATGCCGCAGCCTGGAGACCTAACGCAGCTCCTGGTTCTGTGAGCTAGGGAGACTTGAGCAGGAGCAGGGAGGTCCTCTTCCCTCAGGTTTTGGCACTGGTGCAGCTGCTGCTGAAATCTGGTGGCCAGTTCTGGTGTCCATAGGTCAAGGAGGAAGTTGATCAATTATACAAGGGTCAGAGAAGAGTTACCAGGGAGATAAAAGAATTGGGAAAATACAGGTTAAAGTCAAGGATAGCCTTCTTCTCATGAAGGGAGCTGGCCAGTGGATAGCTTGCCAGGGTGCAGGGCATATTCCCCATCACCGGGTCGTGAATCGAGACTCAGTCTTTTCCAAAAGTTCTGTTCATGTTGTCCGGGGCTGGCCAGGCCTGCACTGTGCAGGAGGGTGAAAAAGATGATTGCAGTGGTCCCTTTTATTGCCTATAGAAAAGCTAAGGGACTTGATTCTCACACAACAGTAATAATGGAGCCAGGACTCAAACGCTGGAGCCCCAACTGTAAGACCTGTGCCTGCCCCATGGCCCCCTGAGATGGGTGGTAAGAGCACTCTGGGTTCCAGGAATAAATATTTTAAAAAGCCAGGAGATTTGGAAGGGAGCTGAACCTTCCTGCGTCAGCGGATCTAATCTGACCGGGGTCAGGAAGGTCCATCCCCAGCCAATTCTCACATCTGTCCTGGGGTCTTGCCCCTTCTACCATGGCAGCTATTGCTGATGGCTCTCAGGGTCAGGATCTTGGGTTGGTCAGGCCCTGGGTCTAATTCAGTGCGGTGATTCCTCTTCTGCCGGTGGTGTATCCCTGTTGCAGTGCTGTTTCAAGGCAGGAAACTCAAAGTTGCAGGGCACCTGTAAATCAGCCCCTGTGCACCCATGGCATGGATTAGATCTGCTTTTGCACCGTAGGGCTGGGCTCTAGAAAACGCATGTGTGTGAAATGAAACCAGGTCAGCCTGACACGTACGTCATTTACTATCTGACACACAGGTGCAAGGAGTGGGAGCCAGCGCCAGCCACGTGGTAGGAAATTAGATTCACAGCCGAGTGGCAGTGGCAAGTGACCCAGCCCCCTTGTCCTGCCGGAGCCCAACAGAGTCCAAGTGGCAGGGGCAAACTGTGAGCAGTGGGCAGCAGTACAGGGTAGAGAGGGAGCCCCTCTCTTCCCCCCCTGCACACTGTGGGTTGTTGCGCTTGCATTGTCAACAAGGAGCAAAGTGGATGAGGGAGAGCCAGGGTGTTGGCAAAGCTGCTGAGGGGGCTTTGTCTGCTCACTGCTCTGGGATGCTGGCAGAAATCCCAGGGGCAGCAACTGTAGTTTTACTGCTTGCAGAATGGCCTGGAGTGCTAGTCACCACTAGAGCAGGCTTCCCCCACCTACAGCTCAGGGAGGTACCAGGAAAGGCAGAGGTGGAAACACCTGCCACTATGCTCAGCTTCATCTGAAGGGTTGTCACTGGCCTGGGGACAGCACCATCTGGATACCCCAGTCCTGGCAGGAAGCAGGAGGGACACCTTCCCAACATGGCTTGGCAGGGACAGAGCCCTGATGGTCCCAGCCTCTCTACTGAGACTGGTTCTAACCTGGGATCAGCTGTCTGACAAGTGTCTGTCACTCCCCTTCTGTAGGCTATCCAGGAGCAATGGCTCTCAGTCCCTAAGGAGGTGGGCTGGATTGTGATTCAAGTGCTAGCAGGGGCAAAAGACTCTCCTCCTATTCCCAACTCAGAGGCCTCCTGCCCTGTGACTGCCACAGCCAAGTCTCCCTGAGCCTCATGGCCAGCTGCATTAGTGAGAGTGAAGACCACCCGTTTCTATAGCCAGTGCTATGAAAGGAGTGATGTGGCCTGTGTCACACTGGTGCCTTTGACTCCTCAGCCCAAATGAGGTCAAGTGGGGGCAGCTCGTAGCAAGGCCCCAGAGCAGGGCACGATGGTGGACCTCTGGAACCATAGCAAGGCACATCAGTGGCTCTGCACCACATCAATGCCTGCTTGGCTATAGGACCTTTTAAGCCAAGTTGATAGGCTGCAGTTAACTCAAGCGAGTTTGCATGTTCACGTGTGCTAATCTAATCTACAAACATTGGTGGTTTGGGTGAGGGCTCAGCTAACTCGAGTTATTGACTGCTGAGTAACTCAGGTTGAAAAGTAGCGTGGGCAGAGGCAAGGCCCAGAGCTTCTATGGAATCCTCCCTCGTCTTCCTGAAGCCAGATACTGCCAATGAGCCTGCCAGCTTCCCCAACAGAAACCTCATCCCGGGGCTGGCACACCCCTCACACAGCAGGAGGCAAAAAACACTACCCCTCCAGTGTCCACCAACAAGGCCCAGTGCAAAGGGCAGATGAGCAGCTGCCATGAGACAGGACCACTGGCCACAGGATTCATGCTGAGGGGCAGGGGCAGGTGGGTGGTGGTGATGTCTGAGGTCAGCTGGTGCCTCTGCCAGGAACTTCAGTGGGGCCAGGCCCACAGCTCCCAGCTCCTCTCAGCTTTCCCCTCTCTTTTCCTTGGGCAGATTCGACAGACTTCCAGGAAAGCTTCGTCACTTCGGGAGTGTTCAGCGTTACGGAGCTCATCCAAGTCTCCCGAAGTGAGTACCATGTGAGCGGCGGCAAGCTTGCATCACTGCAGCTGCGAGAGCTGCCAGGGCACCGGGGTGTTCACAGGGGCTGGTGAACTTGCTGTTCCTGGGTGTGTCCGAGCCATCCAGACAGACTTCCCTTTCCACCTCCACAGCCCCTGGAGCGAGAGCAGAACACCAGAGCTCACTGCAGGCCTGGTGAACAGGTCTGGGCAGGGCAGGTGGCTTTGTGTCAGTAGCTGAGTTACAGAGCCCCTGGAAGACACCAGTTAGGACTGGTGAAACAGCAGGGAGGCTGTTGGATCCGGGGCGGAGTGCACCGCTGGGGCAAGTTAAGAGATATAGTCAGCAAATGCTTTTCCCTTGGAACAGGCCCAGGAAAGCCTGGGATGGGAGCACTGTGCCCAGCACGGGCGAGCACACCCTTCCAGTCCTCCCCCATTGCCTCTCTGACGCACCTCTCTCTCTTGTGGTCCACAGCACCGGTGGTGACGGGTACAGGGCCAAACTTCTCTCTGGGAGAGTTGCAAGGTCATCTGGCCTATGACCTGAACCCTTCGAGCACCGGGATGAGGAGGACGCTCCCAAGCACCTCCTCCAGCGGGTACGTACTAGCAGGTCCAGGAGGAGACGGCACGGCAGGGGTGGAAAAGCTAGGGCAGGTCTGGGCTTGGCGTGGCTGGTTTGGCCCTTCCCTAGAGCCTGCCTGTGCCTCGCAGCATGGGAAGGCCCAGCCATATGCATAGCCTCAGCTGGTGCATGGAGCCTGCATGAGAGTCGTGTGAGCACGCGCAGAGCTGCCCAGGCACTCGTGCACACATGGCACGTCCATTCTGAGGGATGCCCACGACGCACAAAGTGGGGCACTCACTCATGGAAGCAGACGCCTGGCACCGTGCACGCATTGGACGTGGAGTCACCTGCCTCCTCCTTGAATGTCCACGTGGAGACAGCCCCCCCAGAGCCAGCAAAGAGATGGGGCCGCACATGGAACCACCTACACACATCTCACATGTGGGATCATGTGGACAGTCCTCTCCCCCACAACACATGCAGTGCAGAGCTGCGAAACAGCTCCCCTGGCCCTGCTTTGCCAGGTGCCCCTCAGTATAAATCCAGCTCCAGTTTTCTCCTGGCTGGGGCTGCCTCCTGGGGCCGGGCAGGTGGGCACAGCCAGCTTGCCTGGGTTCCTCTCCTCCCCTTCATTTTTTGCCCTCTCCCTGCCTGACACGGCCACCTAGGTGAATGCATTCCTTCCAACCTGGCCTAGAGCCGAGCTGGGGCTGTCTCACCAGGCTGTGCAACCCTAGCCTGGATGGGGATGGGGAGGGAGGAGGAGAGTGCTTATTGTTTAACCTCATCAGTGCTGCCTCGTATGCCAGGGATGTGGGGCCCAGCACAACCCTGCAGGGAACAGATCTAGCAGTAAAAGGGTTAACCTGCATTTTTTTTGGCTTTGTGGCTTCCAGGCCCAACTTTGAATGCCCTTGACCTTGGCAGCTGTAGTGCTGGAAGGGGGTGGGGGAGATGGTCTTGTCAGCTCTAGCAGGCGAAGCAGGGCCAAAGCTACTTATGACTTGGATGGGTGACAGGCCAAGGAGCCCTGAGGTTCTGCAGACAATAGCTGGGTGACCCAGCAGTGAGGGCTGTTCCCTGTGATGCAGGCCTGGAGCTGTGCCCCAGCACACTGCCTGGGGCCATATGCTGCTGGAGGTGATTTCCTTTGGAACAGACCTCCGAGGCTCAGGGAACTTGTGGAACGAGCAGAACTGCTAGCACCGGACACAGCTTCCACCCTCAGGTGGGTAGATCTGTCTCCCTCGACTCCCTCTCGTGGTTCCCAGGAATATGGTCTTCATCACCGCCTGTCCCGGACACCGCGTGGCTGTCAAACAGCCCCTGCGCTCCATCCCAGGAGCCCTGCGCACAGGGAGATGGGGGCTGTTGTTTACGTGCCCTGTCATGTCAGTCGGTACAAGATCACAGGCTGAGCTGAGCGCTTGCTTTGGGCCTTTGGGTAGCGGTCTGTCCTGGGCTGGGGCTGGGAGCAGAATTTGGCCCAGAGCAGCCTTACCCCTTGCTGGGACAGGCCCACTAGATATTAGATGGGTTGTAGCTGCAGTCTCAGCTGAAAGGGCAAAGTGAGCGGCACAATGCCCTGCGTTTATATATAGCTGCATTAAGCATCTTGAAACTCTGCTGGGCCAAGTTCATTTCTGGTGTAACACGATTAGTGTTGCGGTGAGAACAGACTCTGTGGCACCCTGTGAGGAGCCCCGTTTGCAGTGGTGTGGTGCCAAGCCTCCATCCTTGCTGCTAAAATCTACTGCCTTGTTGTAAGGATCTCAAAGCAAAGCCCTCTGGATGTTGGGTTTCCAGTCTCTGATTTGCAGACCCCAGTGACCTCCACGGACACACTGCTCCACTGGAGACTATCCCTGTAGCTAAGAAAGTTTGCCAGTAGCTCTGGGGCTGGATGACCCTGGGCTGTTGCCTTATGGATAAGGGCTACAAGACTGCCCCGGATTTGCTGAGGGTCAAACAGCAAAATCTCTTCCCTCCTAGAGCTGAGAGTAGAGCCCAGGTGTCTCAGCTCTCAGTCCTTGGCTTTGACCAACAGACTGGTCCACGCTGGAGCTGCTGGTGGAATCCGGGAGTCCTAGCTCCCATCCCCCAGCTCTGTTCAGGAAGCAAATCCAGTGAAATGGCTTGGTGCCTGGGTGTTATTGAGGTGATGTTGGTGCTATGATGGTCCAGGAGGTATGTGAAAGGCAAGAATTCTTGTGGGCAATATCTTTTATTGGACCAACTGTATGACTGGTATAGACGTAGGCAAGCTTTTGCATATCACAGTGCTCTTCCTCAGGCCTCGGAGACAAAAGCAGGCACAGCTGAGCTAAACAGCAGCTGGAACTGATGCCCGGACACAGCCCTGTGGGTTAATCACTGCTAACCATATCCCTTCCCCAGGAGTAAACGGCACAAATCTGGCTCCATGGAGGACGACATAGACACGAGCCCGGGGGGAGAGTACTACACCTCACCCAACTCACCCACGAGTAGCAGCCGCAACTGGACAGAAGACATGGAAGGGGGTAAGTCTGGCATCCATCCGGTACCTGCCCCTCTCCCCGGTGAGGCAGCCCCCGCCTGCAGGGCCCAGGCTGGCCTCTGAGCCCACTGTCTCTTCCTGGCGATGTGTCAGCTTGGCTTCCGAGTTGGTTACAAGTTCAGGGAGGGAGAGGCAGGGCAGGGACGGGGCTCTTCCCATCTGGCCCCTGAAGGACCTCCTTCTAGGTCTGCTCTGCTGTGCACCGAGCATGGCCACATGCACAATACCTCTTGGGGCTGAGCTGAGTTCAGGGGCAAATTCTCTGGCAGGGCAAGAGGCCACAGGAGCAGGACTTGCAGCCGTCTCTCCAGGGCTGTGCTGGAGGCTGTGTATCCTCTCCAGCCACACACGGATCACTAGGGCAGTGTCCCATGGTCTGTTGGCATTTTGATAGCCCTGCCCAGGAAAGCCCCTCGGGTGCCCCCAGGATAGCCCTGTACCACACTCATCTAGTTACCCCATAACCCCTCACAGCATTGCACTTGCCCTGCACCCCAGCCAGGCGCCTGCCTGCCCCGCCACTGCCCGCGCCACAGGTGCCTGATATTATTGGGGACAACTTGCTTTCTTGTGCAGGTTTTTGACTTCCTGTCTAGACAGCCCAATTAGCTGTTCATTAAGAAAGGGGGGAGTGGGATGGGCTGAGTTAATTAAAGTGATACTGCCCCTTTTTCAGGTGCCTGCTTCCCAGACTTCCACGCTCCTGGGTTCTTTCCTTAAAGCCATAGAAGGGGCGAGGGGAGGGGGGTTGTCTTTGCAATTTTGACTTTGTCTTAATCCAGCAATGTCTATTCCCCCCTCCCTCTCCTGCCTTCTGAAAGCACCGGTTGCAACCCAAGCTGGGGAAGGGGTGGCTCACAGGCTTTACTGGGGAGAGCAGGTGTCCCTTGGATGCTGGAGAGCTGCTGGGCTAGAGCCATGGGGGATGCTAGCAGCTATGTGACAGAAAGTGGACTTGCCACCAGTTTTACCAGTCCAGGGACAATTTTTAAGGGGCCATTTTGCTTTCAAACTGGGAGCATCAGTCTGGCCCTTTGCCCGCAACATCCACACAACCCTGATCCCAACAGCCCACCTCTGTGTGTGTGCGTGCATGCGTGTCCATCTGAGTGCTTGCATGCATGCGTGTCTGCTATCGCAGATCTGCCCCTAACCAGGGAAGCTTTTTCTTGAGACACCCCAAGAAGCAGCCTCCTTTGCCCTCCCTTTCCCCAAGGACCCCCAGTGCGGACTCTAAGGCACAAGCCTTTGGCTTTGAGATCGCAACTCCTCTCTGTCCTTGTCTTCCCTGGTGATCAGTGGCACTCCCCGCTCAGAAAGCTCCTTCTTCGCTCAGCTCATAGGAAGGGGGGTGTTCCTCCTCAAAGAGGATTCAGAGACTCCCCAAACTGCGCAAGGGCAGCTCTGCTCCAAGCAGTCTTTATTGTGCCATGCAGTTCCCCCAGTCCTCCCTCAGACTCTGCTGTCTCACTAGCTCTATCCGGAGACTATGCCTTTCTCTCCCCATCTCTCAGAGCCTCACTCTTCCTCTAGCCCAGTCAGCCACACTCGCAGCAAAACTGCTGCAAAAGGATGGTATCAATCCAGGCACGAGCACCCAGTCAAATGAAACACATTTTGGGGAACCACCTGGGGAGCAGTCTCTGTGGCCTGCTGCAAGCCCCAGATGGTCACCTTCCCTGGGCACGAACAGGGCTTTCTAGGTGTCCTGTTTGTGAAGCTGCTCACAGCAAAGCCTGCTCATGCTGAGCCTCCCAATGTGTTCCCCAGCAGGGGCAAAGGGGCCAGGAACAGGTTTCAGCTGGATGGTAGAGAAGGTTTCTCACCCTTGGAGCAAGAAGGCTGGGGAAGAGCAGCAGGGCCCAGACACCCGGCTGGCTGTGAGGTGAGGCTCTGGGAGCTTGCAGGCTTCCGGCCATCCCCGTGTTCCTGCTTTTTGAACAAAAACAATTTGTTTTGCCCTAAATATTTTTTTTTCCAAAAAAATAGTTGAGCCCTGCTGAAGCATGGGGACATTACCAGTCCAAACGCACTAGGCAGCTATTTAAACAAAGAAAAGTTCTTTGCACCAAATGGTAGCAAACCCCCTTATCCAGCTGCCTGGTCTCATTGCTGTTCATTACTGATAGCAAGAGCCCCCCATCTGCAGTTCTTGCGGCTCTTTCAACCTGTCGTTAAAGACCAGCTTCTAACAGCGACCGGGTCTTGCTGGCGCCTGGGGTGCTGCTCCAGATAGATTTCACAGGATTTTTCAGTTGCTCTTTTGCTCTGGTTATGGCTCTGCCTCCCGGGGCCAGCAGGAGAGTGCCAGTAAAACCTGAAGTCCAACAAAAAAAAACGTTAAGTCAAAAATGTAGATTTGGCCTCATGGACCCATTTTTGCCTCTTTTTTGCCAAATCGTTTGCATCCAGGAAAAAAAGAATGAACTATTTCAAGAATGTGTCTGTTTTCCCATTCACTTCTGCGCCTCGCTTGGCTGCTCCCCTCCATTTTATTTTTTAAAAAAGGGCTTAACAATTGCTCCAGGCTAGCTAATGTGTCTCGTTCAACCCCAAACAATTGCTTTTGTGTTTCCTGGAGTTGTGAGCAAACTGCATGAGATCTGCAGAGTGCCAGGCAGGCTGCTCTGGAGGACTGCAGAACAGAAATGTCACCAGGACCTCAAACTTAGATTGTGCTTTGGGTGTTGTCAAACAGGGGCTTGCACTTGGGCCAGTTTACCCCTGGCAAGCACCTGAGTACCTTTGGCGTAGCTCTTCCTTACCCACTGGCCTACAGAGCAGTGCAGGGCCCAGATCAAACAGCACACAGCACATTTTAAGGTAGGAGCTAACCAGTAGACAGAGTCGTCCACAGGGGATGCAAATCGGGACAACTACCCCAGGCCTCGCACTTTGGGGGATCCTGTGGAGCCGGGCTGGCTTCATGTCTAGCCACGTGCCACCCCCACACCATACCACTGCCATGTCCAGGTGCCGCACTGGCTGATTTGTCCCAGGACCCGCACCCTGCTATGGTCATCTCTGCCAGTAAACACAGACTGAGTGATCGGGAGCGCTGAGATGATAGCAGTCAGCCTGAAGGGTGCAAGTGTCAGCACAGCAGCTGCTGAGACTTTGTAAGCATCTTGGCAAAGGAGGATTGCTAAGAGGCAGCATTGTGGTTTGCAGGGCAGCATGGAAGGAAGCCTGTATGTATATCTATACCTGCAGTTCA
>JAGPOW010001806.1:3708451-3731983 GCA_030014935.1 Caiman crocodilus | reverse complement strand
GCCCTCCCAAGGCTGCTGTCTCCTAGTTGAGCAGCGTAGACTGAGGAATGCTGTCCACAGGGGCAGGTTGGTATGGTCCAGAGCCAACGTACAGCAGGAGCCCAGGCATTCTGCACTGCACACACACAGCTGCCCTGGGAGCAGCATCCTTGTGGTCTTTGAAATGATTTGCTCTGACTCACGCAGCTGGGAGTGCAGAGCTGGGAATGGTGCTGCGTGTCCAGGATCCCCGCCCCTGCTCCCTCCCAACACCTGCTCCGATCACTGAGCCACACCACACCTGCCCTGCAGCTTGCTTCTCATTTCTTATGGTTAGCTCCCTATGGGGGTCTTGGCTCAGTGGCTCTTGAAGCCATCAGGGATCAGAGAGGTGCATCAGCTGCAGGTGTGTGTGCACATGCACACATCCATGTGCTCTGGTGCATGTGCATGTATTTTCATGCGTGGGGGCATATCTATGAGTTCACTTGTGCCTGAGAATGTGCCGATGTTTTCATTTGTGTGTACGCATGCATGCATTTGTGTGTGGGTGTGTATTTTTGTACGTGTGCTCACATATATGTGCATGTGTATATGTGTTCACATGGGTTTATGTTATGTGCAAATGTGTAAGTGCACATGCTGTTTCATATGAGTGCCTCCCCACCCAGCCTTCCTGAGCCTGGCATCCCAGCAGCGCACTACGCCGGCTGGTGGGGGCAATAAGCCTCGTGAGAAGTGACGTGCTTAGCCGGCGCGTCGGAGGGGGGTTTATTTCAATCCTGTACTGGATGTTCTGTGAAATCCTCCTAAATGAACGTCTGAGAAAGGGCTAAACCCATTAACGCCGGCTGGGCCACATGGCCGCAGCTAAAGCCTCCATGTCATTGTGGCAGCAGGATCGCCTCCTCTAGGAGTGCCAGCCCATGGCACTACCCATGCCCCCACTTAGGGCCAGGTCCCTAATATGCTGTCATGGAAATGGGCAGAGAAGGCAGACTCCCTCTTCAGTGAAGTGCCCAGCATCCTGCAGGGACTTACAGGGCTGGGACTTACAGAGCCTGGACTCAGGGCAAGGAGGACTGCAGGATTCCCTGGCACAGAGGTACCAGGGAAAACTCTGGCAGGGCTGAGTGCGAGGAGGGCAGAGAGAGGGGCACAGGATTAAGCTAGTGAGTTGTCAGCAAAGAAGGGGTAGCAGAGAAATAGGGAGAGGGGTGGATGGAGGCTGCAGTCCATCTTCCACTGTCATGTCCATCCAACAGAGATGCCAAGGAAGAGGGAGCAGACAGGGAAGGCATCAGTGCACAAAGATGGCTCTATGGCATCCTATGTAGACTCCCTTCTGGGCTGCCCTTGGGGGCTGGCGGCCCTGGTATGGGTACAGTACCACCCCACGCTGTGCAGCACAGGAGAGCAAGCACACAGGGCACCTCAGCTCCCTCCCCAGCACACCGGTGCCCAGGACTGCCTGCATCAGACCTGGGTTGCACTGCACGGGGGGAATTCCCTTATGGCCTAAGGAAGGGCAGTGCATGCCCCAAAGCTTGTCAAACTCTTCTCCCAGCTATATGATTGGTCCAGTAAAAATGTCACAAGAAGCCCCTGATGTAGTGACCCAATGGGGCCACAGGGGAGGAAGGTGTCCCATCCATCAGCATGGAAATGTCCCAGGCAAGGAGGCTTCCACGTCCTGTGGACAACAGCCTCCCCATCAGGACAGTTTCCCTGCTCCGGGGCCTCCTATCAGCCTTCCCACCCCCCAGCCAGCCTGAGCCGCCCCTCCCCCTTGGTGTTTATGCCATTCGGATCCTCGTGCTCCGTCTCATATCTCCTCCCAGTCAGCGCCCGGCCAAGCCAGACATATTTTTAGTTCTCTTAATCTTTCCCCATAAATCAGCAGCCAACTGTCCGAGCTGGGGCCCAGAATGGGGCAGGGCAGGGCTGGGCTGCAGGGTGTCCTGTCCCGCGCCCGCCGGTGACTCAGCAGGACCTGCCGCTCCACTGGACAGGCGAGGGGTAGTGAGTGCTGGGGACGCTCAGGGTCGGGGGAAGAAACAGCATCCCCGTCCTGTTTGTTCGCCCCTGCTTCCCCAGACCTCTGTGGCCCACCGGGGCAAAAAGCCACAGCCCAGGCTCTGGGGCAAGGTGCCCGACTCCCACAGAGAAACCAGGGGGGCAAACACACGGCTTGGTTTTCCTTAGGGCCAACCCACTGGGCCCTGGAGCACTACAGGGTGTGCTTGGTTCCACTGCAGTCTGGCGCCAGTAACATACCCAGCCTGGGCCTGCACTTGTGCCCTGGGCCTGTTCGCCCTGCCCTGGGCTATTCAGTGAACTCCAGCTGGAAGGAGGCAGGTTAGAAATGCTGTCCTGTGCAGGGGTATACTGGGAGCCGCTGGCGAAGAGCACAAGCTTCCTCGCTAGAAAGGGGAGAGAGACTTTCATCCCACGGATTCTCCACAGATGCACACGCACACACGTGCTGGCATGCCAGTGTGCACCTGCACACACACACCAGCAGGTCATGTGTAGACACATCCGCACATCTGTGGGTGCCTACACACACATCCACACACACCCCTGCACACACAGCAGCAAACCTTTCATCACAAACACACATGCACATCTGTGTACACCCACAGCATGCACACAACACAGCACATCGGCTCCCATTTACACACACACATCTGCACATCCACTTGAATATACACACACATGCACACATCCCATACCTGCACACCCAGCTGTACCCATAGCTGCCCTGCCATACACATCCATGCGCACACACCACCTGGGAGTGGTCCAGTTGGCATTTAGGCATCCCCAGAGGCCAGTGCTGGCAGAGCCGACATGCCCCGCTTAGCAAGTGACTTGGGCCCTCGGTTTCTACCTCCTTAGCCAAGAGCAAAGTGGCTGCTGCCTGTGGGCCCACGGGCTCTCTTCGGGCTCCTGTGCCCCCTACTGTCTCTGCTGCAGCAGTAACCTCCCCATATTCTCCAGGCTGATCATCCAACACCAGTGACCCCATTCATCTCCCCTGTTCCTCAGCTCGATGGGCTCAGCGCAGCAGCTAGCCTTGCTGCCTCCAGACATGGCCAGTGCTGAGGTTAGCCTCACTGCAGAGACGGGACCTTCCTCAGTGCAGCCCCTGACACTTGAAACACTTTCTCCCCACCCTGGTCAATGAGCTCCCATCAACCCCTAGCTCCTTGGCATGATTGTGCCCCCTCCTGACACCAATGCATACTCCCACCCTAATGTGCCCCACACCAAGGCTCAGGTGAACAGCCCAGCTAGGCCCAACCAAAGGGGTTTCTTCCCCTCCCTCCATAGGCTGTCGAGCAGGCTTGCCAGCCCATCGGGGCAATTGTTTCTCACTCAGGATGACTGTCCTACTGGATCAGAGTGCTGGCCTGGCTAGGCCAATGTGCAGTCCCTGACAGCAGCACCCCAGAAAAGTCAATAAAACCATGGGCGGGGGTTGTGGGAATATCCTTCCTAATCTGGGGGAGATCAGGCTATGCAGTGAAATGCTCCCCCGACAGTACCACTCAACCCAAACCCAGCTACATCCCTCCCCTTTGTCTCACTCAACCTTAAGACAAGTGGTACCCTAACGATTGCTGCTTTTTTGGCCTCCAGGCATCTCCCCCACCGTAAAAAAGACAGAGATTGACAAGTCACCTTTCAACAGCCCGTCGCCCCAGGACTCCTCCCCGAGGCTGAGCAGTTTCACGCAGCACCACCGTCCAGTCATCGCCGTGCACAGTGGTAAGTCGGGCGTCTCTGGGGCATCCTCTCGGAGTCTCCCAAAGCACAATGGTGTGGCTCTCTTGCTGTGTGATGTCAAGACGGGCGGCCTGTGTGATGTCAGGACAGACAGGTGGTCACACTGCTGCAAACACAGTAGGGAACTGCTGGAGGATCAAGTGGTGATGTACAGACCAGTGGGAACACAGCCAGCCTGTGCTAAGGTGCTTCTGAGCTGAAGCAGAGGCCATGCAGCCATGGGGAAGCCAGGAAATCTCTGTTCTGTTTGGACCCACATCCGTGCGGGGAGGCAGGAGCACATAGAGTTCAGCCAGGCATTCAGCTCCCTCTGGGACTGACGGTTAGTGTGGACTGAGCCTGTGCAACCTGTTAGGGAGGGGGCTGTGACGGGCACCTGCTCCAGGCCATTCCCACAGCAGCTTCTCTAAGTGGGGCTGGACTGTAAGTGGCTGTGGGTACCACTGTTCATGTATCGAGCATGCCTCCTGCACCAGGCGAGGAGTCCATGCCGCCCCTTCCTGAGAGGCAGGTAAGGATCCTAGTTCTCACTTTACAGAGGGGAAACTGAGGCACAGAAAGATGTTTGGTGACTTGCCCAAGACCGCAGCACGGAGTCAGTGTCAGAGCCATGGGGAGGGGGAGTCCCTGGCTCCCTGACCTGTGCTAGGAGCCCACTCCCCCGCCGCACTGCCCATGTGCTGTGTGACAGAGACATAGGTGTGAAGCAGCTCGGGTCATGGGGGGCTGCCAAAACAGGGGCCTTTCTCCTGCTGCCATGAGCCCAGAGTGCTCCTGGGGAGGGGCTGGGGAGCAGGAGCGGGCGCCGGGTGTGTCTGCCTGGCCTGGTTCTTGGAGTGAAGGCCGCCCGGTCTCCTGTTTGTCTCTCTCCCCCTCCAGGTATCGCTCGAAGCCCACACCCTTCATCTACTCTGCATTTCCCCACCACCTCGATTCTCCCCCAGACAGCCTCCACCTACTTCCCCCACACCGCCATACGGTACCCGCCTCATCTCAACCCGCAGGACCCTCTGAAAGATCTCGTCTCCTTGGCCTGCGACCCGTCCAATCAGCAGCCTGGACCGGTAAGGAGCTGGAGAATCGTCCCTTTCTCTCCCTCCCACCACCCCCATTCCCCGCCTGGGGCCTGGGTGGGGGAGAGGTCCCGACTGGGCCCATACCACTGGGCTCCTGCCAGACTGGCTGGGTATATCCCTCCCTGAAAGCAAGTCATGAGCCAGGATCAACCCAATCCAAAGGACTCAATGGCACCTCTGACTCCCTGATTATCCCTGCTTTGTGGTACGGCCAGTCCCAAGGCAGTCGGGGTCGGGGTTGGGGCTAGAGGAGCACCTGGCCATTAGGTTAGATAGAGCGGTCTGTCTGGCTCCTGCAGGGCAGGACTCCCGTAGCACACATCTAGCACACCACGCACGCCCCTGTGTAAGGGCTCACCTGGTGCTTTGTTCAGTGCTTCGAGTGGGCTGGCTTGAATGCAGTTGCAGAAGGCACCTTTTTTTTTGTACCATCTAGGGCAAGCAGTACTGCCTGACCCACTGCCCCTGTCCTGGTGGGAATGTGGCAGACAACAGATGTGGGGCCCCACAGCCCTCACAGACCACTCCACGCGCTAGTTTGGCTGACGTTTAGGCTTGTGCTGACCCCTGCGTGAGGACACACCTCACCCTGGGAGAACATCCTCTCAAGTGCTGCAAAGAGATAAGAACCCTAACTCTTTCCCTAGCTGAAGGGGGTGGGTAGGAAAACCCTGTCCCAACGCCCCTCCCCAGGAGGTGCCCTTCTTCCCCTGGGACAGCAGGGACCATGACCCAGGAAAGGCAATCCCTGGCAGCCTGGGCTTGATTAGCTTCAAAATTTTTCTTCCTGTTAAATTCATTGAAGGAGGACTAAGTTGGAGGGCGGAGATCATGGACTCAGACCTTCCCCAAAGCCCAGGGAGCTGCACAGGTCTAACCTGCTGGTGAAGAGCAGGAAATGAAACGCTGAGCACATGGCGGGGAATGAGCGGCCTGAGCCAGTGGGGAGGGGAAAGTCAATCTTTGAAAAGCTTTCACTCATAGCATTTGATGGTGCCAGTGGCACGGAGCAGGCTGAAAAGCCAGATGGGCAGACAGACTTGCAGAGTAAAGAGCGACTGAAAATCTAAACTCCGTCCTTGGTGAATGCGAAGGACACATGGACCTTATTTCATTGCCCATCCCACCAGCCATGAATTGCTTCAGAGTTCAGGAAACTGCCATGTGTGACTCCTGCCCAGCTGTACTGCCTTGCCCTGGGTGGGCACCACAGGTTCTTCCTGACCCCTGGAGCACAGGAATGGCTGGGCACACATTTGTGCCCCTCTCGCCCCATGCCTGGAGTTGACGGGCAGCCCCAGGTCCATCCTGTGTGGTGGTCCATCCTTGGCGGGGCAGAAGGGAGGGGACTGTTCTTTCTGTGTCATCTTGTACTATGAACCCCCTTCTCGGCTTCGCCTGACCCTCCTTCCCTACCCCCTTGCAGTACCCTGGACAGCTCCGAATACTTGGGACAGGCACGGCCCTCCACCCACCTCCCACGGTTGCCCACACCCCAGCACCGGCACGCTTCCTTTGCTGTCTGTAGTAGTGGGTGCCAGCTGCCCTGTGCATGGCCCGTGAGTGAGCCCCAGCCTTCAGCTCACCTCTGCACACTTGTCCTTGGGCTCCCCACCCAGCATGGGACTTTGGCTGCACCCCAGCCATGCCCCTGTTGCCAGCCCATATCTATTCTGTTGCCAGAAGGCATCCTCTGTCTTCCCAGCTCAAGCATGTTGCCTCATTCAGCCCCTTTCCTGGTTCCCTTCTGCAGGCTGTAGTTGAGTTTTGCACTCGCTGCAGCGGGCTTCGCCAGAGAGACTCCCCTCTCCCATGGTGAACAAGAAGCCTCTGCTTCTCCACTGGCCCTCCTAGAAAGAGCAGGCCTCCCTGGGGACATTTCACCACCCCCCGATCCTGACATCCATAGGGAAGCTGATAGAAAATTGCTGTCATCAGGGCTAGCAACCATGGCTAGACTCCCTGCGCTGGAAATCCCAGCACCCGCTAGTTGAGCAAAGGAAGCCACTTCTCCCACCAGGTAGCAGTAGCACGTTGTTATCATCCCCACAGTGGCCACCAGCAAGCGACATGACCCCATGCCCCGAGCTTGCACATCACTCTCGTGGTGCACCAGGAACAACCCTGGGAGCCTTTGGGGGTTTCTCTCTCAACTCATTTTGGCCCCAGAAGGATAGGCTAAGAGGATATTCAAGACTCCTGTTCAGCAGCCTCCTGTACCAGTACTGGGTCTCCTTAAACTCTTAGGCAGAGGAACCACCAAGCCAGAGACCAGAGTGAGGGGCATGGTTAAAATCCCCCCATCTCCCTCCTTCCTTGAAACCCAGTTCCGTGGAGAGTACAAGGAGATCTCCTCTGAGCTGCCTGCTGCTGCCTTCCCCCTTTGAAGTGCAGGGAGCAGCACCCAGGATCCCAGGCAGCAGGCAGGGCTGGCTGGAGGCATTTCCAGCAGGAAAGGCAGAAGCCCCCTGCCAGTGTCAGGTAGGGGAGATTACAAAGGAGCCTTTGAAAGTCACAGTGGGTGGAGACGGGGGAAGGAGTGGGCTCCACAGCCTTTGAAGCCTTTCTCTGGCTCCTCCATCCTCACCAGGTTCCTCACCCCCAGGTTTTTGATGTACCAGCAATTGCTTCCCAGCTGGCTGTGCGCCACCCAGCTGGGTGCCCCTTCCCAGTGGGTGGTCTCTTCAAAGAGCTCCCTGCTGTCTCAGCTACCTGAGACGCTGCCCACACCAGGGCCCAACTACAGAATGCAGCCCCTACTGCTGCTTTTGAACGCTGAGCTGAATTTGGCCAGTTTTAGTGAGTTTAAAGGGAGAGGCTGTGAGCGCAGGGCTCTGCCAGTGCCCCTTGATCTGGTTGTGTACCCCTCTGTTATCCCTGCCCAGGGCTGCCCCTGGCAGCACTGCCGTTGTTCCACTAATGCCCCTTGCTCCTGACCCACAGCCCCTGCTCCTATGGTACTGGCTTCTCTGCTACTGCTCTGCCTCTCAGGCCCAGCCTGCAGCTCCGGCTACTCCAGCCAGTGGTGCTGACCGAGCCGTCCTGGTCCCCTTGGCCCCGGCTGCATGTTCCTGCTGCTTGTGGCTAAGCCTGTGGTATTGTGTGGCTGTTTTGTGATCTAGAACAACTCCCACTAGGGGCTGATCTGGGACCCAACAAACTCGTTCCACTGATGAGCCAGGCGTGGTGGAAGCTGAGCCCAGTTCTTGCTGTGGGGCTCAGTTGCTGGCTTTATCCAGAGGATCCTCTGCTTCTCCTCTGTGTGCCAGGGCCTCACCTTCAACTGAGGCCCAGTACTAGTGTAGGGTATCAGAGGTGGCAGGTGCTGGGCTGCTGGCCTAGGCCAGGCCTCCGAGTGACTGCAAGCCTGCATGTACCATGGCCCGGGACCCTCTGTGATGTCCCTGACTTTAGGGACACCCCCTGGCTTTGTGTCCGCTCTTTTCTATCAGCTGGTGCCAGGAGCCCCTCCTTCTCAGCAGCCCTGGGGACCCTTGGGCTCAGTCAGGATATAACTCAGGGCTCCGTGCCCACAGAGTCCTATGGGCATGAGGGGGCTCTTCTCTCCCTGCCTCTGTCCTACTGCTGCTGCGGCCCCTGTCCTGCCTCCGGCTGGTGCCTCCCTTGAAGCACTGGGGGAGGCTAGCACTGGCAGCCCTGGGCAGGGCACACCAGCTGGGCTCTGTGCTGCTCTTGCTTCCTAATGGCTTGCTGTTTGTTTTTTGTCTGTGTTGTGTCCCCAGTTAAATGGAAGTGGTCAAGTGAAAGTGCCCAGCCACTACATTTCCACCCAGATGCTGGCGCCGCCACCTCCCCCTGGCATGCCCCGGTTGGCAATCTCTCCTGACACCAAATCCACCACGACAACTTCCGAGGGCGGGACGACCTCACCGACATCACCCAGTAAGCAGCCCGCGGTGCCACCAACCCTTGCCAGCATGTCCTGGTGCCATCCTTCCCGTCAGGCCTCGCCCTGCCATTCCCATCATACATGCCTCCTCCTGCCTTCTGGCTACCCTTCTCCCATCTCGCTGGCAACCTGGCTTCATTTAAGTGCTTCTGAGCAGCGGGGGCAGTCTGCAGGCCGTGCCTGGGAGCGAGGGACTCGGGGGCTGGTGTGTGGCGCCATCTCGTAGACAGGGACCCCCTGTCCACTAATGAGCAAAAAGAGTTGCCACCTGACAGCCTGTGTGGAATGAGTTTGCTGGGTCTCAGTTAGTTCTTAATGGGCAGGTCTTTTCATCCCAAGCCTGGGTTAGTCCTCAGGGACATTCTCACCCGAGAAGCCATGGGTGCTGGGCTGCCTTTGTTCTCATAACCTGGGTCAGGTCAGGGCAGCTCACTGCTGGGGGAGATTGCCCAAGCAGGTTGATAGGATATTGGTCTCTGCTGCAGCTGCTCTAACATACGCAGAGGAGAGTTACTGGGCAGTGGCTCTGAGCTGATGCTGTTGAGAACTCCCACTCAGGGCTGCTTCCCAGTCCACCCAGTGACCCTGTGTCCCTCAAGAGCCTTCTCCAAGCATGTCTCACTAAACTGGTAGGTCTGTAAAACACAGGGTGTTGGGGAGAGTCAGGACTCCTGGGTTGTATCCCTTTCTCTGACCCATGATTCCTACCAGTCTTGAGTAAACTATGTCACCTGTCTGTGCCTCAATTTCACCCTCTGAAAAATAATGGAGGTGGGATGCTGCCTGGGGCGGCAGTAAGGTTTGTTTGGCGCATTGGGAGCTCAAGATGAAAGTGTGTGAGCAGGGTGGTTTTGGCTTGCTCGCCCCATCTGCCTGCATGGTGCCCTGGATGGCCTAGCCGGTCTGAACCACGATTCCCTTGCATGCAGCAGGCCAGCCTGCATTTGGCGTAGGTAGCACGTGCCGGGCTCTGTCTCTTCAGCAGGGGAATTACTACTCCTGAGTCCTGTGTTAGGAGTCTCGCACTTCTGTCCCACGGAGCTCTCAGGAGATGCATGGAAAAAACCTGCAAAACCCTCGGGCTTTAAAGGAAAGAGAAATTTAAAGAGTGAGCAAAGAGCTTTGCTAATGCTGGGAACCATGACCATCTCCAGGGCAGCCCATGCAGCACGTCAGTCTGCAGGCCTGATCTGATGCCCACGGAAGTTGGGAGAAGCATTGTTCCCTAGAGCTGCTGAGCATCAGCAGTGGCACTATTGACCTAGTGAGGCTCTCAGCTGCTTTGGAGCAGCCACCAGAACAGACCCACTAGCAACTGGTGGTGCCCCAGCCCTTTCCTTGGTACTAGCAACTGTGATTCAATGTGTCTTTGCAATAGAGCCAAGTAGGGGACTCTGGATTGGATAAAACAGGGACTACCTCTGTGGGTTCCTTGCCATCCAGTCCACCTGCCACCATCCTGCTCTGTCTGCCCACTGTTAGATAGCAGAGCCCAGAGAGCATCTTCTCAGCTTTGCTTGGCTGCCAGTTGTCTCATCAGGACACTCATGGTGGGCATGTCAGACTCAGCAATCCCTGTGCAGCATCAGCATCTCATCACGAACTATACTGCAGAGGCTGAGCTCTCTGGGCACTGCTGCTGCCCCCTGACTTGGGGGGATGGCACATTGGTGCAAGGCACTGGCATGGCTCAGAGCTGCCTGCATGTGAACATACACTGAACTGCAAAGCAGCAGAGCTGAGTGCCAGCCCGGGATGGAGTTGGAACAACTCGCCCATGCCAGGCCCTGCCCCTGTGAAGAGAATACCGTACCTGCTGGCGAAATGTAACTGCTGCACTTAAATATTGCTGGATAGTAAGTAGATGGATGGATCAAAAGAAATCCATCAAGGCTTGTCCGCTAAGAAAGGGCCGCTTTGCATGAGCTGAAGGAAGTAGCTGTCCAGGTAGCAGGGAGGCAGCAAGATTGAAAGGCGGCTGGGGGCCCTGTTGGGAGCATCTCCCCTCCAAGGCTGAAGGATGAGCTCTGTGCTTGCAGTCTGTTCGGTTGGATAGTTAGCAACGGGCAGCAGGACCTGAGAGCCCGTTCCAAGTTAGAGGAGTATCCTGGGAGCTAGAAAGTGATGGGACGACAGTCAGGAGAGGCTGTTGTGCAGGCTGGGTTAGCTCGATGCCTCCTGGAAACGGGAGAGCAGGGGGTCAAGAGGAGTGTGCGACACGTCGCCTCCAGAGCCGTAGCCCAAAAGGCGGCAAGCTGAGGCAAAGAGCCAGCACTCCTTCGGGGAGCAGCGGCAGGCGCAGATCCAGCCACGAGAGGGAGACAGCGAGCACAGGTGCCGCCTGAGGCAGCAGCACACAACGGACCTGAAGCTCTGGCTCGCTGCTCCCAGGCTGCGCTGCCTGCGGTCCGCACACGCGGTCAGCCTGGTGCCCAGATCCCAGCCAGGAATGACTCTGGCTGGGCTTGCTTGGAGCAAAGCCCTCACACAGGCCCCTGCAATGGCTCCCTCCCAAGCAAAGATGGGACTGGAGGCGTGGGAGCGTGGGTACTCTGGGTGTGGCAGCTCTCAGCGTGCCCTGCAGCGACCGATGCTGCCCTGCTTCACATAGTGGCGTTAAAAAAGCAGCAGTGGCTTATCTGCAACTGTGTGTCCTAGTGGCTAGAGCAGGGGGCTGGAAGCCAGGCTTCCCTTGGGCTAGTACTGTTTTTGCCACGGCCTTGGGCAGGTTGCTTTACCCCTTGGTTTCTCTCCATGAGTCTCTGAGATGTCAGTGCTCCTCTGCCCCCGGCCAGGGCTGGCACCTGGATGCTTGTGAAGCCCTTTGCTTCTTGCTTAGAGAGGGCAAAGCATAGTGGTAAGCTGGCTTGGGTGTGTTACTCCATCCCCGTGTTGAATACGACTCGAACTGCGTATCTTAACCCCCACGCCGCAGTCTCAACCCAGGGCGGCTCAGGTGGGTTCTGCGGGTAACCAGGACTCCAGCCTCACAAGGATATCAACACAGCACCTTTCGCTCTTCTGAACAAACGTGTTTGAGAAGCCGCGGTGTGAATGGGCTGCAGCCTGCTCCCCTGACCCTGCCATCAGCCCCATCCCACCATAGCCAGCAGCGTTGGGCCGTGCCCTTTAGGAGATGCTCAGAGTAGCCGCAAGGGGCCTGGAAGCCAGGAGCTGCCAGGTTCTCATTCTGCAGTGTCGCTCTGTGGCCTTGGCCAAGCCACTTCGCCTCTGCGCCTTGCTTGTCGTGCGGAGAGAGTGATGCAGGGGGTTGCACTGGTTCATGAGCGTAGCAGGGGGTCTGCCCTCAGCCCAGTTAACGAGCTCTCTGGTTTATTTCCCCAGCCTACTCTGCACCAGGCACGCCCCCTGCGAACCGTTCCTTCGTGGGATTAGGACCAAGGGATCCTGGGAGTATCTATCAGGCACAGGTGAGAGCCGTGAGCGCTGCGGGCGGGACTCTTCCACACAGGTGTCTCTTCCAGCCCGGCTTGTCCCAGCTCTGGCAAAGGGGGAGGTCTCTGGCCTCCTGCCTCGGGGTCCATGTGCCAAAAACTTGCACAGAAGGGACCACTGAGGCAGCTGGATGCCAGCAGCCGTGCCCTAGGGCAAGGAAGTGCAAGCAGGTTGTGCTGAGGAGGCAGGTCAGGAGTTAGGCAGGGGAAGAGCCAGGGAGCGTGGCCAGAATGGCGAGACCTTCACTGGAAACCAGCATCTGCGAGGCACTGGACTGGAGCCTAGGCTGCCTGGGGGGATGTGAATTGTCCCAGGGGCCATGCCTCCTAGGGGATAAATGCCAGGACGGACCGACAGACAGGTGTCCCGCAAAGGTGGAGTGTAGCCACCACGCCAGCTGATAGTGTCGTGTGGTAGCAAACGAAGCCTTGCTGCTCGCTGGAGTCTAGGGTGGCTGAACTGGGGCCTGGCTCCCTGTCTGCGCTGCCTGCTGAACTTTATCCCAGGGAGCGGGGCTGAAGAACGCCCCAGGTCAGAGGTTCGTGCTGCACCAGCGATGCTGCCCAGCCCTGAGCCACAGCCGTGCTGGGAGGTGCCAGATAAGGAAGCTTGAAACCGTCTCTGGGATCTCCCTATTCTGGAGCTAAGGGCAGACCTGCTCTGCCAGTCCGGGCAGCCCCAGGGTGGTTGCAGCGGGCATGCTCCAGGGCTGTTAGCAGAGGAAAATTCGTAGCAGGCCCTTTATGCCGACTTTAAAGTTCCTTAAAGCCAACACGGCTGAGTGGCTGTGAGGATCAGGCCCGCACTGGTTTCCATGCCTGTGCCTGTGCTCCAGCCTAGATGCAGCTGAGATCTGCCCACAATTTACGGGTTGCGTCCACGTTGCTGCCTTCCTGCAGCCCAGTCCCACGGCTGTGCGTCTGCCCGGCCCGTGCTATCAATCTGTGTTTGTCCTGGGGCATTGCGGGAGACTCCAGCAGCAATCCCATGGTGCCTCAGCAGGGGGTTCAGCACCCAGAGCGGGGCACCCAGTGGCACCTGTGGTGCAGTGTATTCTGGGATATGTTAGCACGCAGGGAGAAAGGAGATGTTGCCCAAACCGGTTACCACGGAGACACCCGGAGCTAGGCCAGGCCTGTGGCAGTGGCACATGTCCAGCTGCCATGGTTACTGACCCGGCAGCAGCCATGTGCAAGCGGGCACCAGCCGTGGCGAGTATCACGCTTTGCTGTGGACGAGGCAGGACCTGATGCGTCAGGCACTGTACAAACTGGCAGGGCAGGTTTCTGCTCCGGCCGCGGAAACACCCAGATAAAAGCTGTGCCAAGCACGGGCACGGAGGGGAGCCTGGGGCTAGAGGAGGGGCTGTGCTCTCAGTCAGCAGTTATTTCACCTTCTTAAAGGACAGTGCAACCCTGGTCCTCCCAAGCCCGAGGAGGGCTTGGCACAGGCTGGGCTGCTGGGGCCAGGATGAGAGCCAGGCTCCCCTCGCTGGTGCCCAGCTGGCCCGCGCAAGCTGCAGGCACCACTGTGCAGGGCGTTGGAGTCTCCGCCGAGTTCCCAGGGGACAGTCGCCTTCAATGGCCTCGAAGGATGGCCAAGACCTGCTCGGGGTGTCTTGCATGGAGATCCCACCTGGGCGCAGCTCAGGCGGAGGAGGATGTCCCCACTGGCACCCACGCCGCGCCCAGCACGGGGGTCAGGCAGAACCCGAAACCCACTGCAGCCAAGGGAAGGCGTCCCACTGGGTTTGGCTCGGGGCTGGGGCCTGGCCCAGCTCCCGCACCCATCCTGGACTCCGCTCTCCAGGTCTTGGCGCTGCTTCTGAGTCCCTCGTGTTTTCCCAGCCTGCTTCTGTGGGACTGCAGCTGCTGGGAGCCCTGCTCCCACCTTGGCACCCGCCCAGCACGGCGGAGCCGCGGTACAAACATGCCACTGAAAAAAAAGTTGGCACCAGTAACTGGCGAGGCTGCATCCACGCTCCGCCCCCGCCACCCCCGCCGCCCGACTGGCACAGCCACCGTTTGGCACCTGATTGGTTGGCCCCGTAGCGTGATGGCCATCAGCCAATGGGATTCCTCTTCCTCCTCCTCGGGCAACGTTGGCACCTGGCAGGGCCGTTAGGCGGAGCGCCGGTCGGAGGCGCGGCGAGGTTTTCCGGGCCGCGAGGATACTGCTCCCCACGAAGCCCCCCAAGGGGCAGCTCTTGGCTCTTAAAGAGACAGGGCCTTGCACCAGCAGCTCACGGCGGCGCTGGGGCACCGTCCACTGGGGCACAGCCCTGCTGTTGGGAGCGCCGTTGCCCCAGGCCACGTCCGTACACCCCGTCACTCCACCACTGCGTCCCCAACGGCCTGTTAGAGCCACAGTGGGATCTGGCATGTGCGTTTCCAGCTGCTTTTAATTAGCCGTGCTTATTATTTAATCCATAATTCATTAGCTGATGTGTACCCAGCGCTGAGCGCGATGCACAGCATTCCTCGCACCGTGCTCCTGGCCGTGCGTGGGCTTCCCTGGGTCGCTAGGGGGCACCCTTCCCCGCAGGCACGCGCGGGGAGCAGCACGCTGGGGGTGCCGCACGCCTGCAGGTGGTTGTCAGTAATTTGGCGGTAGGCTGCGAAAGCTCACACCTCTCTGAACACGTTAGTCTGTAAGGTGCCACCTTGCCCTGTCTTCTGACTGCTGCTCGTGGCCATCCAGAGCCATCGGGCTAGGCACTGTGTCTGCACAGAATAGAAAAAGCTGCTTTCCCAGAGTTTCCCATCTGAATATAAGACGAGAGACAGGAGGATACATGCACAGACAGAGGAGCTCCCAAGTGACTCTATTAGACATATAAAACCCAGCACCTATGGGGATGGTCACAGTTTTGTGGGGTGTTTCATGAGAGTACAATGAAGGCCAGAATCCTGCCAGGACTTCTGCTCTTTCCAACTGATCCTGGGATTTCCAAGCGGCTTAGGAGCCCTTATTTCCCATCCTAAATGGCCACTGTTCGATGCTGTGCTCCACCCCAGAGCTAGCTGCGTTTCAGGAGGAGATGAAATGTTCTCAGTGACCTGCCCCCCCAGACACCCAGGTTTGATGGGCTGGTGTATGAGGAGTGCTGTGCAGCTCACAGGTGGAAACTGCTGCAGGAGGCATTACTGATGCCCATGCAGGCTCAGAAGCAGACTCTGCTGAGGGATGCTCTAGCTTCCTGCTCTGGCTTTGACCCGGCAGCACAGTCACACGTGACACAGGTGAGGCAGATTCAGCTGTCTCTGGGCACTGGCTCAGAGATGCAGCAGCGCGGCTCCACACTCAGGGCATACACAGGGCAGACATTGCCATGGTGCCTATTTCTGCGCCTCCTTGCAGAGGTGGTGGCTGCTGCAGTGGCTCACCAGTCCCTAGAGACTGCGGCCTTCTCTTTAGCTCCCCCTGCGCTGCCCAGTCCTTGCCAAGGGGCCGGAGGGGCTGGCAGCCTTTCTGACTCATCCAACCCTTATCCAAAGCGCACCAGCCAGAGTGCCCATTAGTGCCCGTTGTGCTGGCGCCTTGGTGCTGCACAGTCGTCAGTCAGGAAGCAGAGAGCCCCGGCCTGCCGGAAATTCCTTCCCTTTCTGCTTTCCCCTTCTCTCCCTGCGTCCCACGTGCTTGTGGAATAAATGCACGGGCTATAAACACAGGGCTGTTTGTCTAGTGTCTCTGGAGAGGCCAGAGGCTGGGAGGGAGCCCAGGTGAACACTGACTTCATTCATTGTGGTTTTAATCCCCAAGGAACAAAAGCATTTGCACAGAGACCAGGTGCAGCGTGCAGCAGGCTGCCTGCAGAGCCCTGGCTAGCACGACCTGCAGCTCTGGGACTGCTGCCGGGGACTCGCTCACTCACTCAGAAACACCCCATAATTGCTGACCTGACTAAAGTCAGCCCCCTGCACTTGCTCCATCCTTAACGAGAGCCAAAAGCCTTCCCTCATTGTACCTCGCCGCTAATTACACCATTGCTTTTTCCCATGATACCAGCAACACAATGGGTAGCAATGAGCTTGTGGGGGGGCAGACAATAGTATGTGTGTACTCACGCACATGCACCTCTACTGGTCGGCCTTGGAAGTACTCCAAGGTGTGTCATAGCCCCTATACTTGTAGCTAAAAGGAATAGTGTGTGCGTGTGAGCTGTGAGGGCTGTTCTTAGCTGTGGACTGGGAGTAGGGACCAGTTGGTGCGGTGAAGATAAGCCATGGACCACGCAGGCAAAATTCTTCCACTGAGTCAGCTCTGGAGCAGCGACCCAGCTGTGCAGCAGTCGGCACAATGCGGTCAGAGCACTTTTGCCCCCAAGTCAGTGGTGAGTGGCCCCCAGCCCAGAGACAGAGGCTGCTGTGCTGTAGGCTATGGGGGAGGACTTCAGTAGGCAGCACTGCCCCCTCGCAGTCAGCGTTAGGGGGTAGGATGGGACCTCAGAAGGGGGCACCCCCCTTCCTGAACACGAGTAAAGGGTGCTTCTCGGGTGCCCTGCAGTACACGAACAGTGTTCCCAGAGCCACGTGAATGCCAACACTGTGTCTGCATCTGCCCTGGCCTTTCTCCACTTCCTGGCCTGCCGTGCAGGGCCGGGCCCACTGGATCAAATGAACTCTCCAAATGAAAGCAGATCTTCAAAGCAGGAGCGCTTGCAGAGCTCCAGCCATCCGCAGCCACCGGCTCTGCCCGGCCAGTGTCTCTGCTCCATCCTGGGGAACAAAAGCGCCTTGTCTCCCTCCTCCGTGCCCTAGCCCTTGCCTCTGCCTCAGTTTCTCAGATATGTCCCCATGTGGGATCCCCCACACTGTGAAGATCTGAGGGCTCAGTCCAGTTCTGAGCAGGCAGGTGGCAGTGGCAGGTCCCTGATGGCAGCCAGTGGGGAAACGGCACGGGATGTTGGGGCTGCACCCAGGTTCTCTCCAGTCCAGCGGCCAAGTGCACTGCCAAGGGATGCTGGTGGGTGAGGCACTGGTGCTGCCACCTGCTGGGAGGCGGCGGGCCTGCAGCAGGGTCTCCTCTTGAAAGTGTTTGCAACTCCGTTCGCTGGCACTGCACTCCTGGCTTTGTGGAAAGCAGCCACTCGGCCCCTGCCAGGGTGGTTGCCAGGGTTTGGGAAGTGGATCTGGTCCCTTCTGATGATTTATTCTGGCCTGGGACATGTAAGAAATTTTTCGTGTCCCAAGCCAAACCAGCCAAATCAAGTCCAAATCCATAAGTCAGTCCAGAACCACAAGTGGCATAGGGTTTGACCGTTTTTCTGCCTAGAAATGCAGGCTGTATCTACTCTGGAAGTCTCTGTAGGTGCCTGGTGAATGCCACAAGAGACTTCTGCAGAGCTACGTTGGCACACTCCAGCTGATGCAGATATGCCAGATACCCCCTGTCCCCATGTGCAAAGGCTATTGACACCTCGTCATTCAGGAATTGGGATGGCAAGCATGGCACAAAGGCTGCTTCTGCCACCGTGTTCCCTGTGTCCACCAGGGAACTCCACTACCATTGCTGTGCCAGCACCGCCATGGCATTAGCCATGCCGTCATGCAAACAAGCCCTGAGGGCCCAGGGATGGAGGGGGAAAGAGAATAGTCCACACTAGAAAGGTTGCATGTCTTGACATCGAGTCCTTTGCAAGGGTGCAGGTCCTTCACTTAGGTGCTCTTAAGCTAGAGTGAGCCTTGCTGATGGGTTTAGATGAGGAAGGTTTAGAGTTAAGCTAAATGTGTTTAAGCAAGGATCAAGCCAATGTGTGTCTGTCTGGGGGATTAGCACCACTTGTAAAGAGCTAGGTTTTAAATCCAGGCTGTTCAATCAGTGCAGCTTCTCCCATGTGGACAGGGCTTTTGTCAGCTAGTCATAAACCTCCATGTCTGCTTTTATGTTATTTGACTCCAGTGCCTAGCAATTACTTGGGAGGCAAGAAGCCTTTGAGGCATTCCTTATCCCCAAGCCTTCAGCTGAAGGGCCCAAAGAGCACATACATAAGAGGACTGCATGTGATGAGATTTCTTTCCCCCCATTTCCCCAGTCTCTCATCCCAACCTCCCCCTCTCCCCAACTAGCCTGGCTCCTACTCCTCTGCACTCCAGTCAGCTCGTTTCCTCCTCCTCCCCGCCCTGTGCTGCCTCTGCCAGCAAAAGGGACATCAAAAGCATGGGAGGGACAGACTCCCTGCACCCACTCGGGGAGATTTCTGTGCAGCAGGATGCAGTGCCGTGGTGCTGGGAGATATCCATGCTCATTCTGTATGGGCCAATTAGCAGTTTGGCTAAGTAACCCTGGCAGACAGACAGACAGAGAACTCGCTCCCTTAGCATGGGGAACTCTTATGGCACGGCACAGGAGCACACTTAGCTCTCGTGCCCAGCCCTGCAGTGGCCTGGGTGCCAGGCAGAGCAGTTTCAGGGAAAGTCCCACTCCGCCGTGGTAGTGCTGGATTAACATGTAGTGTATCACCAGATGGGGATTGTGTGTGCAGAGATCCGCACAGGTACGCTGAGTGCAGGCAGAGCGTGCTCACTGCACACAAACTTTTCAGAGCAGAACTTTTCAGGAGTGCCGCTTGCCCACCTGCGCTGAGCATGTGCAAAGTAAGACATGGAGGGTCACAATTTGGCCAAACCAGGGTGATTTTTGCTGAGGACAGCCCAGAGCACGCTCCTGCTATGCTACAGGTCCCTGCTCTGAAGCATGAGAGTGCTACAACTTCTCTGTTCAGTTCCCCTGAGCTTTCAGTGTGGCGCCAGAGCTGGGAGCATTTCCCTTCCACTGGGATGGAGACTTGACTGAGGTACTCTAGAGGCCTAGGCATATCCCCTGCCCTGTGTTGTGGCATCCTCTGCTGGGCTGGCAGGAACTGGTTGCCACCTGGCAGTCCCTTAGTCACTAGGCTTAGCACTTTTCAGAGCAGTGCCCCCGTTGGCATGCAGCCCAGGCACATGCACTTGCAAGGTGATAGCAGGGGGCCAGCCCCCCACACCAGCAGGCCATAATTTTTTCCCAAACTTTCCATCCTTGGACCCTATGCAGAAAGCAGCCCCAGTTACACAAAGAATTAATATAGCTCAGTCAGTCCACGCTCAGAGCTGGGCTGCTGGAGCCCCAGGGATGCAAGGAGCTGCAAATAATTCATAGCGCTCTCCAGCAAGTTGGAGGCGAGAGGTACAACTTCTCCCCAACCCCTCCCGCCCAGAGCACAGCAGGAGCCAGGACTTCAGAGGGACTCAGCCCAAGCCCTGCTGATAGACAGAGCAGGTGGTAAGGCAGGATGCAGGGGGTGCTGAAATGCACCCAGCAGGGTCCTGCTGCCTGATCCAAGCAGGCCAGGTGCTCCACATGACCCGGCCTGCGCAACAGACTTAGACCGCCAGCAAGACACTGTGCAGGTTCCCAGCTCTGGGATGGGGGGAAAGCTTTGGCTTCCAAGTCAGCTCGGAGAAGCTTAGGACTCCTGGCTTCTGTGCCAGGTTTTGCTATTGGCTTGTCCTGCAGTCTTGTGGGAGCTTCGTATGAACTTATGAAGACTTATCATAAGTTCATACGCAGGCTCCACCTGGGGTGAGGACAAGTAGGCAGCCTCTCCCACACCCGGGCAAGGGACAACCAGCTCCCTGCACCCAGCAAGGGTGAGATCCCACAGCAGGGACAAGGAGACAGGAAGCTCTGTCCCTGCGGCTTCAGCTGTTCCTTCCACACAGGCTGCACATGGTGCCTGCTGGGGCAGGGGCTGGCTCAGGTCTGTCCTGAGGGGATGCTGGAGCCAGTGCTCCACAAAGGGGTCAAGCAGCTGTTTCTCCTGCTCCATGCCCCTTCGCACTCAACCATCTCTTCCCCCCATGTCCATGTGTCTGTCCCATCCGGGCCCTTATTCTGTAAGACCGTCATGTAGTGTGTTCATTGTCCCTGTATTTGAGTAGCTGCCTCCTCCCCCATTCTGCTCAGCACTGAGGGGTTGGGAAACTCCTAACAACTCCAAAGACAGCCAGGGCTGAGCCCTTCCACCATCCAAGGGCTGAGGATCACTTCTCCCACTCTTGTGATGCAGCTGCCTTGGGTGCAGCCCAGTGGCTGCTAAATATTGCACAGGGTTGAACAGAGGGATGGAGCCCCTGTTCCCATTGGGATAGCAGTGGTGGGTCTCGGTGCCTGCCCCACCGTGGAACTTGCCTGGGACAGCTTGACTCTTGCAAAGCAAGCCTGACAAACGCCAGACTGAATGGTCCCATATGGCCAGCACCCAGACCTCGCACAGCCTTTAGCCGTGCAGCACTTCACAGTCATAGCACGGCACTGGGACAAGGCAGGCAGTCAGATGGCAGAGAAACCCCATGACCCAGAGCAATGGCTGTCTGGTTGAGTGGCTCAGAGTGAGAGGCATCTCCAAAGGGAGGCAGGATCTTGCTGCAATGCCCTAGAGAAATGGAGACATTGGGGACCAACAGAGGCAAAATGAGCACTGATCCCTGCACCGACAGGTGTGCCAGAGATCCTGCAGGCTCTGATGCCTGCCTGTGGGCAGGGCCTCCAGCCCCTGCCACCTGGAGGAAGCTGATGAATTTGGAGAGGGGTCACGCAGTGCCTGGTGCTGAGCACATGGCTTTGTATCGGGTTCAGGGGGAAGGTGGTGTATATATTCTGGGAGCTGTGAGTCTGGCATGATATTCATGAGATGAGCCCGAGGGGCCTGGTTCTGTACAGGGGTCACAACCAGCAGCCTTGATGCTTTGTTCCTGGGCAGTTTACAAACCTCACAGCACTGGCGCTGTGCCCACATGGGCAAGAGGCGAGCATGGCACAGCATGGGGTGAGGCAGGAGTGGGGCAGAGGCAGAACAAGGGTAGACTGTGGCGGCTCGCCCAGCTCGGGGTGCAAAGGTTGGAGCTCCTTTGCCCTGCCACCACCCCCAGCTGAGGCCACTTGCCTGCTCCAGGGTCCAGATGCAGGAGTGGGTTTCAGGGCTTCCTGCTGGGGGCAGTACTGCCTAATGGCTGCGGGATGGGGCTTAGACCAGCTCTGCCACTGGATGACCTGGGCAGGCCACCCTTCTGCAGCTCCTAGCACAGAAGAGCCCTTATCCGGATCCAGACGCCAGCAGAGAGGCCCGGTCCCTGGGGCCAGCTGTCTTGGGTGTGAGCACTGACTCAATGCGGCCAGTGCCCCAGGGCAGCCAGCCAGAAGGCTGCTCCTGCTCTCTGGGGTGCTGGCTGTCTCCCTCCCTCTTCCTGTGTTGAGCAGGCCAGGATTTTGCTGGTGTGACACTAAACACTTTTGGGAAAAGGGGAGCAGAGAACTGCAGGCAACGTGCTGAACAGGCGCCACTGGGCAGGGAGGACACCCGGCCCACCCCGCGGGGCTGGGAGGAGGCTGGGCTAGTGTTCGCTGCCCTCTGCCCCACACACCTTTGGCTGGGGCCATGAGGAGGAGACAGGCCTGCCCTGCACACGTTCCTTCTCTTGGCTAATTATAACAGGCCAGACCACACCAAAGGCCTGGTCTCTGCAGAGGGTGGAGGCGATCCGCCCCGCGGGCTGGGGCTCAGAGGCAAGCCCACACCCTGGGCGCCCACCCAGTGCCAGTTAACCAGGGGGGAAGCTGTGTGATTACAGAGGAATCCAGCAAATTACAGACCTCTGCTTCCAGGATCAGAGGCGGCGGCAGTGGCACTAATGGAGGCTTTTACATCCCTGCTGTCCCTCCCTACTGCTGCCTCTCCCTTGGCTGGGCTGCAGCTGGGGTTTGGAGAGCAGCAGTGACAGCACACTCGGGATGCCTTCGCCTGGCTGGGGTTGCCAGTCCAGTGGCTTCTGTCCAGATGCCCTCGGGCTCATGCAGCCGTGGAGGTGACCATGCCCAGGGAACCTCCCCTGGTTGCTGGGGAGGGAAATCCTGGAAGGTCTGCCTGCCTTCCTCTGACATAGCGAGGGCTGGGGGAGGTGACACACCTTGGTAATTCAGGTCCACTTCACCGGGGGGATGCTTTATTGTGGCTGGAGATGTTGTAGGAGGGAGAAATTAATTCGACTGAATCGAGAGGGGAAAGAGCTTGTATTGCAGCCTCTGAGCTGCGCTATATTTAACTCCCACTTGACACAAACACTTGGGCGACCCTGGGGAGAAAAACACTCTGATAAAATACAGAGTCCAGGCCCCATTCCACCCCTGTGCCTGAGACTCCTCCCAGCCTCTCACCCCACCCCAGTGACCTGTCTTACACCTATCTTGTACACCTTGATGCCGTATCTGGACACTTGCCAATCTTCAGACAAGGTCAGGGGTGCTTGACCTTTCAGCTCCGCAGGCCAGATGAGTGGCATGGGGCTGCTCCATGGGCCCCCTATGGCCTTGGATCATCCCCATGCACTGGGATTGGGCCCCACCCCATCCCCATACACCAGGATCAGACCCTATGCCAGGATCAGGCCCTGGGGTCCTGCGCTGCCCCTGCCTGACCCCACGCGCTGGGATCAGATCTCATGCTCTGGGATCAGGCCTAGGGTGACCACTTTTTCAAAATGGAAAGACGGGACACATGCCCGCCTCTCCCCACACTGTGCCCACATGGCGGCGGCGGGGGGCACAGCTCCACACCACTGCCACTCTGACTACAGCCAGGCAGGCCGGGGATACGCACCGTGGTGGCACAGCCAGCATGGGGCTCCCAGAGGATCGACAGCAGGGTGGGGAGCCCTGAGGCCGCAACAGGCAGCCCATATCTGCCCCAGCCCTGCATATAAATCAGGGGAGGGGGCACATGTCCCCCCTTGTCCCTGTGGCACAAATGCCACCATGGGTGCCCCTCTCCAGAAATCTCTCCCTGTGTCAGCCCGAGAGGCTGCTGGCGAATCCCTCAGGGCAGGGATCTCATCCCTGTCTGCATGACAAAGGCCTGGGCCTGGGTGGGGATACTGTAGTCTCCCCCGGGGAAGCGACCGGGCCTGGGGACCTGCGCTCAGCTCCGGTGTCCAAGGGTGCTTGGGAGATGGGTCGGCTTGTGACCAGGGTTGGCAGTTTCGATTGGACCGGGCTGCTGAGGTCAGAGAGGGGATAAAAGGTCCCGAGGAAGAAGAGGGTCAGCCATTAGCCATGCGGTCTTCTAAGTGAACCTGAACAAGCCTCTCTGCATGCCCTAAGAGTAATCTGCCTCCAGAGGAAACTCAACCACCTCTGGATGATGAGAGTGAGTAAGGTACCTCAGATCTGATTAGATATTTAGACAACAGTATGTCAGATGCGTGTTCAAACAGCTACCTCAGCCACCCGGGTTTGCTCTATGGGATTCCTGTGATATTCCTCTGATATTTCTGTGACTTTGCT
>JAGPOW010001806.1:3682962-3708351 GCA_030014935.1 Caiman crocodilus | reverse complement strand
GGAAGGGGTCGGCCGGACGGAGGCACCCCAGGGAGGCACTCGGAGCCGGGAAGGTGGGCGGGCGCAGGGAGGTGGGCGGCTCAACGCGGGAGCGCCCCCGACTGGCCCACCACAGTCCCCACAGGGGGTGCGCACAGCAGCAGGAAGGCCCTGTGGGCCAAAATGGAGCCCGCATGTTGCCATCTATGATTTGCCAAGATCCCAGAGGCCCTTGTAAGCTCAGGGCTCCCAGCATCCCAGGCCAGGACCCTGCACCTGGGCCTTCAGGGCTAAAAAGGAGCCCATTGCCAAACTAAAACATCCATGGCTGGCAAAGGAGCAAGAGGTGCCTGTCCTCACCCTGGGCCATGTGCCCAGAAGGGCACAGCTGGTCAGGCCCCATCTCCTCTGGCCAATGCCCCCCTCATGCGGGTTTCCCGGGTGTTTCCCTCGGAGGGTTGTGACTCCTGAATGTGTCCTCAGAGGTGTGGGGTGATGGGGAAGGCCTGCTCCAACCTGACCTGGGCTCTTGGGAATGTGGGTCTGCAGGGCTGAGAGGTGAGACCTGGTCAGAGCAGCTGGGAGGGGGCAGGCTGGCACGGTGCTGGTGCTTGCTGGCTCATGTTGGTGGCTCTGGTGGGCCGGAGTCAGTGCACTATAATTCCCCACGAGCCTCCGGGGAGACAGTCCTGGCCCCCCATTCTGCAGTGATTATCCCTGTGTCCGGGGAAGGGCAACCCAGTCCTAGCAGTGAACTGTGTCAGAAGAGGCCAAGCACAGCAGGGGGGCTGGTGCATGCTCCTCTGCATGGCAGGGCATGCTTGGTGCTTGGTCGGAGCCTCTGAGAGCCGAGTAGAGCGGCAACACGCTCCCGGGCGAGCTAGATGGTGCGTACAGCTCCCATGGGAGAGGGAAAGGTAGTTAGCCGCGATAGTCTCAAGTCAGGCAGGCCAGGGTGGTGCTGCCGTGCCCTGCCTTCTTCGTGTGGTGCCAGCGAACCGCTGAAGCAGCCTGCTGTGGCAGGAGGGGGATTCGCCATCTCGGGCAATATTTAAGCTCAGATGGATGCTTCTTGGGTAAGACATTCTCCAGCTACTGGACTAAAAGCAGCATTGAGTTCAGGGCAGCCTGTGGCCCAGGCTGGGCAGTAGGGCTGTCTGGATGATTGCAGTAGATCTTTGCAGCCATGACACCCACGTATGTCCAGCTGTCTGTCCAGATGTTTATGAGTCCTGGGTATGCAACAGTAACTTAGTGTATGCTCACAGCCTAGTTCTGAAGCAGGGAAGGGTTAAGTCCAGTTACAGATCACAGTGCCCATCTCCGAGGTCATCGGTGCTTTACAAAGTAGGTCAGCATCCTTGTCCATAACACAAAGACAGGGAAACTGAGGCACGGGAAGGGTGACTTGGCTGAGGGGCTCGGAATGGACTTCCGATTTCTGGAGTTGCTTTTCAGTGCCTGAGCCCACCTCCCTAACAGGCAGCCCCTTCCCTCCTCAGAGCAAGGGGGAACCATGAAAGCCAAGACCCAGCCCTGCTCTTTTTATCCGCTTCAGCACGCCTTGGCAGCCAGACACTCCTGCCCTTGCAGCAGGTCTGTGTGAGAAGTGGGGGGGCCCTGTCCAACACGCCCTGAATTTAAAGTGAATGAAAGAGCACGGGAGTGAGGCTGTGCAGTGCCTGTTTGTGGGGTGCTGGGGGTGCAGAAGGCAGGGAGGAGACCAGCCCGCGGGGAGAGCTGTCCAGGCTGCTCGTGATCTGCAGCTGTGGCAGACTCCAGCAGCAGGCATGGGGTCTCGTGTCCTGCTCAATGAGGTGGATGCCCTCCCCATGTGGGACAGGCCCTGTGCTGGGGTTTGCTCCCTCTCTCCCTAGAAGCCCCCCAGGGCCAGGTGTGCCAGCAGGCAGAGCTGCTCAGGGCACACCAAACCTTAGCGTATCCATACGTCCCCCTCACACCAGTGGGGAAACTGAGGCACCGAGCCACTAAGGGATTTACCCGCGTGGGTCAGGAATAGAGCCATGTCTCCCTTCCCCGGTCCGTGCCCGCCTCCATTCTCTCTCCCTGCCCCTCGTCCTGCCCTAATGTGAGCTCTGTCACAACTGCCTGCAAATGGCACAACACCCGCAGGCTCAGGCCTGGATCAAAGTGGCAGCTGCCAGTGCCAATGCCCTCTAGCCCCTACAGAACGACGGCCGGTGGGAGGGAAAGGGGGTGACAGGAGCAGCAGGCAAATTGCTAACATGGGTCTTTCTCTTTTGTTTCCCTTTCTCTCTGCTTCAGTCCTGGTACCTAGGATAACTGCAGCTGCCCCCCCCTTCGCCTCCCTCCTCCTCTGCTTTAGGCATCCCGAGAGGACAACGTACCACAGGACCAGGCCCAGCCTTTCGGTGACGACGGAGAGAGCGAATTCACAATGATGACGACGACAAACACACAACATGTGACAAGGAAGGAAGGAAGGAAGAAGGAAGGGAAAGAAAGAGAGAGAGAGAGAAAAAAAAAAGGTTCAAACCTTTTTAGAAACTAAAAACCAACAAAAAAAACCCCTAAAACCAAGCGAGCCCCACGTGCATACACGGCCGCCCCAGGCAGACTCGCCACAAACACTATTTGTCCCGTCGGCCAACCTGGCAAGAGAAGCAATGCAGCTCGTCCCGCTGGCCGCCTCCTCAGCCACGGCGCTGGAGTCTCGCTGCCACTCTCCAAAGGGTTGTATATGCAAAATTGTCTTTCTCATTTCCTGTTTCATTTTTGCCTCTTGTGAATGAAAAAGAACAAACCCCGCCGGGCACCCTCGCCCGCCCCGCAGCAAACTTTCTACTTCCCAGGAGGCTCTAGGAACGAGACAGAGGGTTCAGAGCACAGCGGCCAGGTGCTTCTGAGCCCATGGGCACCGGGTGGGTCGGGAGATCTCTCGTTAGTGCTGTCGCTTCCCGCTCCACCCCAGACACGCTGCAAACAAGATGCCTCCAGCCTCCCGCTGCCCCAGCGTTCGGACGACGTGTACACCTTTCCTTTGTTTTATCTGAAATCCTCTATGCCATTAAATGCTCTTTGGGGCAGGAGTGAGCGGCATCCCCGCGGGACTCCTTGGAGCAGCAGTATTGCAGGGATGCAGGGACACGGCCCCTCTCATCCTCCCACTTCTCCAGTTGCCTTTGTCCGTGACCATCTACGGAAGGGGAAGGGGATTCCATGACTCCTGCCTCGGGTCTCCGCCCTCAGTGCGTGCGTGGGGAGCAGGACCGGGGTTCAGCAGCACCCCAGCCCCGTGCTCCCGGTCAAGGGCAGGCTGGCCGTGGAGCAGGGCACTGGGCTTCGGTGAGTGGCATTTCCACAGCAGCTGGGAGATACTGTGCGATGGGCATTGCAGGGAGGAGACGGAGGGGAGGGGCACAAGACTTGTGATGGGCACAAGCGGGTGCAGCAGGAGGGTAGGGCGGCCCACAAATCGCAGAGCATACTGCTGTGTGGATTGGCATGGCCAGGCACTGCAAATGATCACTAGGTCTCAAATCCCAGAAGTGAAATTTCTTAATTACAGATTAACGACTGCATTATGGAAACTCCTGGAATCCAAAATTCCAGACCCTTCCTCCACGGACAATCAAGTCCACTGGCACCTCCCCCACTCTCGCCCTGCTCCGGACCTGGCACAGCCACAGTGTCCAGGGGAAGCAGGGCTGTCTCTGCAATGCCTTCAGCACAGCAGAAGGAATGAGGCCAGGGTTGGGTTTCAGCACAGTGCAGCATGACGGCTCTGCCGCCCTGCCCCAAGTCTTGCCAGGACCAGCACCTGGCCAGGGATGATCATGGCGCGTGGTTTCTGTGATGTAGCCTGGTGAGCTTTCCATACTGTAGCTTTCCCTTTGCAGCTCCTGGCAAACGCAGGACATGCAGTTCCTTCTGTGCATTTCCTTTGTGCTGGGGCAGGGAGGGGAGGTGGGGACAGACTCGGGGTTGGTAAGTTGTAAGAGCAGCTCGTGATGGGCCAGGGCCTGCTGTCATGCTGGAAATGAGACTGACTTAGGCCGAGGCCAGTCCCTAAATGGCAGGTCTGGGCAGGGCAAGACAGGCCAGCCAGAGTGGGAGGGCTGGCATGGGACCTGGGCACACCTGTGTGTGCAAAGCTCTGCGCGCCAGTGAGCAGGGACTGTGTGGGCTGGGGGTAAGACGGCTGTGATTGTGTTGCACATTTTGTAGGAAATGCACTTTGAAGAGGGAATGATAGCAAAGCCCATTCGTGGCACCTGGTTCCCAGCACCGGCTTGCTGGGACAGTTTATAGAGACAGATTCTTTCTCCCTGAAAGGCCACACCGCAAGCAGACAGCCCCCCATGTGGTGGCAACGTCGGCCTTTGACTCTGACTCGGGTTAGCTAGGGGTCCTGTGCCCTTACCTGCAGGGACCAGAAGACCCCCCCATCCAGCTCGCAGGCTCCCCTTCCCCACTGTGAGCCCCTCCCTGCTCAGCCCTGCTGTGAGGTGATGCCATCACATTCCCAGCAACGCAGCTGGGAGGCAGAAAGCCGTCACTGACTGGTTAAAGTGCCTGAATTTTGTATCCCAGTCCTCCTGGTTTGGAAAGCTCACACCCCGCGGAGAGTAGTGCGGTGGGAAGGGCCAGGCCACCGGGAGCTCCACTGGCCTGCAGGGGCCTTGCATCTATCCTTCTCCCCATAGCATTAATGAGGTCCCTGCACACGAGGCAGGAAGCCAGACTGACTCACCCTTCGCCTGGCCGAGGCCAGAGAGCACCAGGTGCAGGTATACCTGGGGGAATCAGTTGAGTTCAACTCCATGAGCTGGAGAGCCGGGATGTGCACCAAGCAGGAGAGACCAGCCCAGCACAGGTCCGGTGGGGCCTCACTCCCCCAGACTGTCACGGATCATGAATCACAAGCAGTACATCAGACAGACCTTCCTGGTTGATCTTGGGGACAGAACAGCACTATCCAGCTGGCTGCGGAGGCCCAGCTTCCCCATGTCACACATGCTGCACCAACAGAGACCAGGGCACCTGGCCCCACCATTTGTCGACTCATTTTGCCATGAGGGACTGGGAAACTCCTGCTTCCTGCCCTCCCTGAGCAGAGCTGGCCTGGATGGAGCAAGCCGTGGGAGGCAGAGGCACCTGCACGCTGTTGGCTCCGCGGTTTGCTCATTGCAAGACAGCGACGTGAGACTTCACCTGCCTGGCAGGGCAAACCTCTCCATTGTTCTCTTCCTGCCTGTTTCCTGCTTTCTAGGCTGGCACATGGATCCCTTGCTGTGCCAGGGCCCTAGGAGATGTCCTAACACACCAAGCAGCTGGAACAAAGCCGATGAACCCACTTCTTCGCAGACACTGCCCAGCTCGTGATCCTGGACAGCTGGCAACTCCTGGGCTGAGAACAGCTTTTGCTTGCTCGCTGGGCCTGGGTTTTGGCTTCGAGCATTGCTGCTGGGAGGAAAAGATGCATGGTAGTAATGTTGCCTGGGAAGCTTCAAGGTTATGGCAGGGATGGACTCGAGGGCCCTGCCAGGATGTGTGGAGCAGCTGGGAAGGGCCCATCTTTGTGGACATGCCAGCAAACAGAGTTGCAGTAGAAGTGACCCACTGAGCCAAACTCTGCTCTCAGTCACACCGGCTTGGATCCAGAGTTACTTTGCACAGTAACATGGTGCAGCCTGGCCCTTCAGATCTCCTTGGAGGAACAAGGTCTGCACAGGGCTATGGCCAGGGTCTTCAGCAACCAAGGACACAAACTCCCTGTCCCCCTGCCATGCTTGAAGCCCAGTTCCTGCCCAGGCACTGTCTCATCATAGAGGAGAGCAACGCTGGACACTGACCGAGCCGTCCGTGGGCTGTGACGGGGCCTGAGGGAGCAGATCCGCTCTCCTCCCTCCCTGGCCCACACACTGGTTAGTGCCTTAGACCCCAGGAGGATGCTTGTGGGCTGCCCCCATCCACCCCACCCACCACAGGGCCAGGGGCTGCTCCCTAGGGCTCTCCTCTGCTTTACAGAGGCTGCAGGAGAAACGGGGCTGCTTTCCCCCTTCTTCCTTTCCCTAGTGACCCTGAGGGAGAAGAAGGGAGATTCAGCAGCCGGACTAAGGCACCAGCTCTGCAAAAATCCAGCAAACCCCACTACCTACACTCAACCTACAGAGCCCCAGCACCAGGCCAGCCCCCAGACACTGCAGGGCTGGGGAATCCAGCCAGACTTAATCATGTCAGTCCCTGGCCCGGGAATATCGAGGCCCTTGGGGAGGTGGGAGGTGGGGAAAAGTTTCATCCACTCACAGCAGGGCTGGCACTTACTTGCCCACCTACCCTTGGTGAATCCCTGAGACCCCCACGAGCACTAGTGTCACAGCCTGTCCCCAGTTCACCCCCTGTGTCCCACTCCTGAAAGAGATCCCCAGGGCTGGGCCTCTTCTGCAGCTGGGCCCATCACCCACCCGCCCTACCTTCTGCCAGGCAGAGCCAGAGCCAGAGCCTCTGCCCTGCTCCAGGGTGCTGGATTCTGCTCTTCTCCTCCCTGGGCAGAGGAGCAGGGAACAAGGGGACACCACCACCAGCCAGGCCACATTGACTTCAGCAGTGGTGAGGCAGGAGGAGGAAAGAGGTGACAAGAAACCTGAAGGGGACAGCAGAGGAGAGAGGGCTGTGCAAGCTGATGGCAATGGAGCAGATGGGCAAGGGGAAAGAACTGTCCCCATCTGGGGGCCAGGAAAAATTCAGCCGCCTCTGCCAGCCTGTGTCCATTCCAGACAGCCAACGCCGGTCAACTCCGGTCCAAGCATCTCCCACCACCTGTCTGCAGAGGGCCTAGCATCCGCTCCAGGCAGTGCCAGGCAGGTTCCCCCTGTGCCCACGAGTCATCCCAGGTGGGCCAAGAGCTCCAGTGCCAGTCCTTCCACCGGCCAGCTCGTGGCTGCACCTTGAGTCCAGTCCAGGGGTGCGCAGACCCCGCTTTGACACCTGATCAGCAACTGGGCAGGACTGGAGGCTGCAGCAGGTGCTGACCTCCACGAGTCACTCATGAACCCCCCGCCACCTCCATGCCCATCAGAGCCGGGCTCCCGCTCAGCCAGTGCACATCCATGCATCGTGTCCCCAGTGGCATCTGGGTGCTAATCCCAAAGGTGACACAGCGAGGTCAGAGGAGCTCCCCTTTGGATGAGTCCCTGAAGCCCAACACAGAGGGATCCAGCTGCTCCTCTTATGCAAGTACCCACGGCTTTGTAAGCAGCTTTAAACCAAAGGCTGAGTCGCATAGGAAGGACGTGGGGCAGCTCCTTCCCATCCAGCTTCCACTCTGCTCCCTGCTTCCCCGGAGCTTCCAGCAAGTCATTCTGCCGAAGCGCCCGGCCCCCGGTACGATTCCTGCAGCTCCCAGCACCCGCATCCCAGCCGGACACCGACCACAGCCAGCGCCAGCCCTGGGGAGGGGGCCCTGCTGGATCCCAGCCCAGTTTTGCAGCGGAGAGTTGAGCAAAGGGCTGTCACGTAGGCCCCACTCTATGCCAGGCACCTGGGGTCAAGCCATCCGATCCCGAGCAGCTATATGCATGGTCCGTCAGCACTGCAGAGCCCTGAGAACCGGGGCCAGCTTACCAGGGGAGGGCGGGGGGGGGGAAGGGGCCCCAGTGCAGAGACCCCCAGTGAAAAGGGCTGATGCAGGAAGTCAAAGAAAAGGGCAGTTGATGGAGAGGGGGAAAAAAAGAAAAAAATTACAAAAAAAAATTACAAATAAACTGCATGGTGCTTTAACAGGAACTCATGTGACCTAGCTCAACCAATCAGCGAATGGCTGATAATGTGCATGGCAGACTGTATAACTGGCTCTACTTTCCCCCCTTCGAAAAAGATGTATAAAAAGAAAAAAAAAAGTGAAAAAAATCCATGTTTTCCTAATTTGCACGAAATTTTATACCACATGATGTGCCTTGCCTTCGAAGACTAAGTATTAACTCTACTGATATCACTGCACAGGAATAACTGCATGCACTGGGTCTCGTAGTAACTAAAGGGGGGATGGGACATGTTGCCATTTGTAAAAACGTTCACAGTTCAATTTGGGGCTGTTGGTTTGTTGACCTTTTTTCGTTAAACCGTGTGTTCAGACACCATTGGGAAGATTCCTTGTGGCTCGGAAATATTGTGATATCATCGCAATGTGCCAGACTCTCGTCTCAGCAACACCGGCGTGAATCCAGGGCATCTCCTTTTCGTCCTGCTTTTATCTACTTTCTGCCCTTCCTGGCCCTATTTGCGGCCACTGGAGTTACTCCAGTCTTATGCCGTGATAACCCCATGTGTGTGGATGGAGTTACTCCAGGGTCACCCCAGCGTACCTGAGACGACCGATCTGCCTGCCCTGACTGTCATGTTATTTTCCAACCAGGCACCTCCATACTGGCGGAAAGGATAAAGAATAAATGATTAAGGAACTTTGCTGGGTTTCCATCAACGTGGCAGCGTTTGACACTGATGGACTCCCAGGTGCAGTGTCGGGGGCTGATGGCAGCTGGTTGGGAACGAGCGCCTTGTCCCTCCCAATTCGCTCCAGCTTGCCGGTGCCATCAGCCAAGGGGATCTCTCCATATCGTCCCCAGGCTTGCCCTCCCTTGCCCAAACGAGGAAATAGCTGTCCATAGTAGCCATGTGCATGTTCCCTTTCTCCTTGTGTTGGGCAGAGTTGCCAGACCACCCCTTTTCTCTCTGTTTTTTAACGGCTTCCCCTCGTATACGTCTTCCAGCTGTTAATACAAAGTGCATCCTGTATGGAAAAATATGCAATACCTGTTTTGTCTACATTGATAGATCTTTTAGCTAAGGTTCTCAGTGACTGATTACAAACCTGCAGGGTGCGGGGACGGGGGGGGCGGGAATTTTCTTCTGGTGGGGTTTTTGTGCGGGGAGGGGAGGGGAGGTGGGATTTTGCATTGTGTTCCTTTCCTTTTTTTTCCTTTTGATTGACCAAAGTGAGCAAGCGTGGCCGTAGGCAGGTGGCCAACACCCTTCCTCCCAGGCAGGCTGGGGAGGAAGGGGAGGTGGTTTCTGCTGTGCTGGTGATGGACTTTGTTGTTGTTATTAGAGCGCTGTTTCTTTAAAAAGGGCAGATGGTCCCGAAGGGGGTGGGGCTAGACCCCTGGAGATCAGCTGTGAAGCACCTGGCCACTCCCACACCTGGTCCCTAGTCCCAGGATCCAGTGGGGGAATCATTTGGATCTTCCTGGCGATCTTAATTTCCAATCCAATCAATTCTATTTGTTGAGACAAACAACACAACTCTCTTGAGGTGCCCAAGCTGAGCCGGAGCTAGAGGTGCAACCTCGCCAGCCCCAAAAGTCAGCACGGGCAGCAAAGGATGCAATTCGGCCCCTGGACCCGTTTCTTAGGAAGGGCACGGCCAGACGCTCGGGCCCAGGGTTTGCACTTCCCAGTCTGATGATGGGGCGGGACGTTTTGCAAAGGACAGGGGCTGCAGGGAGCTGGGCTGCAGGCACCCAGTGGGTTTGTGTTGGGCTCGGGAGGAGGAAAGCAGAGCAAGGGGCAGGCAATGTGGATGGGAGATGTCTTAGTGCTGGGTGCGTCGCCTCCTTCCCTGCAGAAGAACCCCGCAGACGTTCCCATGCAGACTCTGGGGGCTGGCCAGGCTGCCTGGTCTTCTGCAGAAGCGTCTCCCACCTCCCCACATCATCCCAAAGGGCCTTCAGGCTGGGGCAGAGCCGTCTGAGGGTGGCAAAGCCAGGAGGAGGGAGTTCTGCTGCAGCAAGAAGCAATCGGTGGGCTGCGGCACTGCCACCTTCCCCTCAGTCAGCTGAGGCCCTGGTCAGCGATGCTGCTACCCCAGGTGGGGCAGGGTGCATTCCCTCGAAGCAGTTACCGTATGCAATCCACATTTGCATGTGCAGGGGCCAGGGGAGCAAGGGGATCATTGAGGGGCCTGTATGAGCTGTGTGCCCTGAGCCCAGGCTCCCCAGGCCCTGGCACTCAGGGCCGGCCCAGGTGCTCTGTGGGAGCCTTTGTCTTGCTCTGCAGGGACCTGCTCTCGTTAGCTAGGCAGTGCATCTCTAAGGCAGAAAGAAAACCTGAAAGCACCTTTTGTAATATAGAAAAACACCACAACAACAAAACCCATGCACACGTGTTTCCATGGCCCTGGCTGGAGCGAGACATTCCCGTCCCCCGGGCACCTCACAGCTCTGCCATCCATGGGGGCTCATCCTTTTGGTCATTTCTTTCATCTCCGGTGTTTCCTTTCACCAGGAGTTTACATATTCCTCTGATTTCCTGAGTCGACCCCTCTTGAAGGTAGGGGAGGCTCGGAGGCAAGGGAGTAGTCCAGCTTAGCTGTCCCCCCATCCCATAGCCAGGGACACGCTCTTCCCATATCCCCATGCACAGAGGTGGGACAGCCCATGTCAGGGTCCAGGGTCAGAGACTGGCTTAAGACTTGTGAGATTTCATCATCATGTTGGGTCTTGCTCTTTGCCATCTGGATCCTGAGCCCCCCATGGGATGGCACACTTGCCCCAACATGCACCCACCAGGGCTAAAACCTCACCTTTTCATTTTAAATAGGACCTGGGATTCTCTATATCCCCGAACCTCCCGGAGAGGAGAACCGGCTGGTGAGGTTCATGATTACAATGGCACCAATGGGCAATGCTGGATACAGCATTCAGGAGGGCCCCAACCCCCTTCCGGACATCACAGCGCAGGGCCTGCCCCTGCTGCCAACACCTGGCCCCAAACTGACGCCAGTGGAGTCGCACTTGATTTACAGCAGGGGAGTAAGATCAGGGCCAAACCCCCCTCACCCCTGCCCCTACCCTGGGAAGGCACAAATGACTGTCTGCTGCAAACCCAGCAGCTGTACGGACACGCCTGAGTGAGCGGTCACCCTCATGCTCAGGTCTCGTACTAGACCTTTGCTCCTGTTGGGTCCAAGCAGCCCTTGAAGTGAAGTCCGGAGCTCACGGGACTGCAGTGGTCTCGTGCTGGCTTTCTGCAGGGGGGGAAACACCCCAAAAGAACAAGCTTTGTACAGACTGCGTCTAAACACGGGGGCAGTCAGTTATCACCCCTCTTCTGGTCTCTAGATGACCTCTACATTGCAGTCCAGCCCCTGCACTGAAGCCAGTAGAGATGCCTTCAAACAATGGTGCATCCACAGAGGCAAAAAGTGCTAAGCACAGGAGACTCCCTCCATTCACGCACCATCTCAGTCAGGCACGCACACACTCCATGAGCAATGTCAGCCGGAGCCATTGGACATGGAAGAAAACCATGGCTTTGTTTTCAGATGTTTTTGCCGGCAGTGTTAGGTAGCTGGGTGGGGAAGGGGTGGGATGAGCCATCGTGGTGTTGTGAGGACTTTTACTTGTAGAAAGCTCTTCATTTTTTTTTTCGTTTTGTTTTCTCTCTCGATTTTCTAATGATCCGTGTTGAGTTTCCATGCTGTGGGCCGGACGGGCAGGCATTTGAAGCAAGGGACGGCGGGACGCATGCTTTGGGGGCTTGGAAAGTCCTTGGGAGACTCCTCTTTATGCAATGTGCAGTATTGTTTTCTGCAAGGACAATGCAACGCGAGTAGCTTTAGTTTATTTTAAAAAAATGCAAAAAAAAAAAAAATTGCTGAGAAAAATGTTTAAAGTGATTCAATTTCAAGCAAAAAAAAAAAAAAGACAAAAAACCCCCCCAAAAAAACCCCCCAAAATCACATGCAACCTAAAAACAAACGCAAGTGAGTCACACGCCTGGCGGGGACGGACTCTGGCAGCGCTGTGGCAGCCCAGGCTGGGATGTAGCATTGTTAAAGGAACCCTTGACAACAATCCAATCCCTTTAGTGCAAGAGATACTGACACAGCAACTTGATTTGTGTTCTTATCGAGGAAAACAAGGGGTGGAGGTGGGGGGCACTGGAGCTTTCTTGGTGGACAGGGAACGGAAGATGAGAACGTGCATCCTACCCAGCACATCCGATCTGGCTGTTCTCCTCCAGTCGTACCTGCCTGGAGACCAGCTCCAAACTGCACTTAAAGGCAAAACTTGCATGAACCCAGCTGGAGTTTGGAGGGCAGGCAGCTCATACCTCTGAGCCTCGGAGCAATCTTACCCACGTGCAGTAGAGCACGGCCACGGAGGGAGTGGCAAACCAAGCCAGGGCAGATATCTGCTGGGCACATCTCCACTCATAGCTGTCAAATGTGGCAGCTCTGCCGGTGACAGCTCGTGAGCTAACGAGACCTGGCAGGTCAGTGCTACCCAGATTCCAACCCCAAACCCACAAGCATTGAGATTAAGCACTTAATTTTTGTTTGGTTGTTTCAAAGACAGCAACAAAAAAATCCCTACAGAGAAATGCACCTTAAACCAAATGGTCCTAAACATCCAGACAGGCGCTAAGAGCATGTTGGTGCTCCAGGACCACACAGACTGGCTGGTTGCCTGGGTAGTTTCTCATTGCCCGTTGCCAAGATGGTGTCCACCATGAAAGGAAAGCACACACCGCCCCCTCCTCCATCCCTGGGAAAATTTGCACTGTTCCACTCAACACATTTTTTTCCCGTCTTGTAGCTACACTCAGCCACAGGGCCCACAGAGGAGCACAGCTCACACCGCGCACCGCAGCACTAGGGGGAACCCAAGCAGGGGAGGCGTGGACCATGTCCAGCCTGGGAGGTCTTTTTGGGCTCCAGTGTCTGGGACTGTACAGATCAGAGATCAGGCCTCCCAGGTGCAGACCTGGATCCAAACTCAACCAATGTCCAGGGCTGGACAGGCTCTGGGTTGGGGCTTCAGCTTATGACTGAGAGAAGAGCCAGGCAGGCAGTTTGCATCTAGATTCAAGCTTCCTGCAGGTTTGGGGGCCGTTTGGACCCGAGGTCCTGGTCCAGGCCCATCCTTGCTCAAGACTAACAGGCCAATTGCGCTGTTGCTTGCACTGCCCCTCTGGGGGTAGCTCTGCTGACCCCAGTGGTGTTACACCTGTGTAAGTGAGAACAGCAGTTGGCCCGCTGGCTTCTCCTCCCGAGGAGATGAGCAGCCAGTGCCCTGCTGCGGTCACCCCGCTCCCATCAAGATGTGCCACTGAGCTCCGCCTGAAGGGAATATGCAAATTCCATCCCAAATCCATCTCTAGTTTCTTTCGTATCTTTTTGGGGGGGCTCTTTTCCTTTGGGGTTTATTACTTTTTTTCTCTGTGACTTTTTAACTCAACACAAGGCAGCAGGGAGACCCTGCAGAGCAGACATCACTGACTGCAGTAGCTCATCAGCATCGGGTGTTGGGTTTGGTTGGTTTTTTCCCCTCCGCCGTGTTGATGCAATCAAATAGCTCAGCCATTCAAATAGACAAGTAGGTGTGCTCACAAGGATCTCTGGAAATATCTTGGGTGGATGAGGGTCTTGGCAGGGGAGACGGAGGGAGAGAAGGAATTGTCCGCTGTTTGTTGGGAAGGGTCGTGCTGCGGGACGTCGGCTGGAGAGGGCAAGGAGGGGTGGTGGTAGAAGAAGACAGGCACGGTGACCACCACTGATAAGCTAAGGGTCGTGTTTCTTGAGACAGCCTCCTGGAACTTGTAGCTCTTCCAGAGTCTCTAGACAATCAGGCTGGGTAGCAGCATGCGTAGCCTTCACTTGCATGGGGGCTGGTGGGACATGAGCAGAGCTTCTCCGTTGGGTTCTGAGCAGCCGAAGGCCAGCTTCCCCAAGAGACAATCCCCGGACTCAACAACGGGTGGCAAGGGAGATGTGGGAAGAGAAACGTCCTTCCCTAAGGCTCCTGGTGCCCACCCCCTCAGCCTCCCTACCCCTGCCAAGCAGGACCCAAGCGACCGCCAATCAGCAGTAGCTTCCATGCAAAGCAAGGCTAGGCACGATGCTTAGTTATTTCATGCACTACAGTTTCTCGGGAGGGGTCCTCATTTGTTGTTGTTGTCGTTGTCGACTTCTTTAAAAAAGAAAAAAAAACCCTAAAAAATGTTCTTGTGATCTATAAATAAAAAAAACCTATGTACATATATATATATATATATGGTGCTACAGGGGCTGAATCTCAGAGCCTGGGGAACCAGGCACCATGTGAAACGTACCTACAGCTCTCCAGCCTTCTGCCTCCTCTGCGGAGAAGATGATGTGGCTGTGTTGTTTTTATTTGTGCTTGTTTCTTCTTGGGAAGGAGTTGGGCAGGCAGGACTTGTGCATGCAAAACCGAAGAGTAGACAATCCTCAATGTCCCTGTGGCCCTGCAGACAGTCAAGGTACTTTAAATTGCAAAGGAAGGTATATGTATATATATTCCCTCTCTTCCTCTATATATATATATATATATATACACACATAGCTATATTTTTTTGTAATATGAGTTTGAAATTGCTGCTTTTTGTTTCTTTAACTTGCACATTCATCTTGGGGTTGGTCCTTGGGTTTTTTGGTATTGTTCGGCGCGAAGATGCTTATCCGCCCCTTCCTTTCAAATTCAGCTTCGTTCCTAGGAGATGGGGGCAGGTTCTCAGCTGGCATAAAGGCCCTGGTGCTCCAAAGCACTTCTGCGCATGCGGGCCCTCATCCAACCGAATGCAGCCCGTTACAGCCCAGCCTTGCTAGCACGGCACGTCTTGTGAGCCTTAAGCACATGCTTAAGTGCTGTGCTTAGGAGAAACGGGCTGCCAAAGAAGGGCCAGGCACTGCTTCGTGGAGGTCAGTGTCACCATCCCCATGTATCAAGTGAAGCCTGTGCATTGCTCTTGCAGGAGCAGGGGCCAAGTCAACAGAGCAATTTATCCCAGCAGAGGATCTACCTCCATTGTCTTACCTTCCCCTCTTCTCCCTCAGCAGGTGGTTTCAAGGGTAGAAGTAGAACTTTTTTGCATTAAGGCCCCTTTATTGGGCAAATCTGGATCTTTATGTAAGCGGAAGCATTGGAATGACTACCAAGAACGTCCGTTCCCCGCCAGGCTCCCCCACCCATTACTCAAGTGCAAGTCCATGCCCAGCTATATCCCCACCGGGGTTGCCTGGGGCTTCCCTGATTCCGTTTTGGACCTCCCGAGGTTCTGCATGCTCCAGAGTCCTGTTTGTACGGATGCTGAGGATGATGAAGGTGATGGTTTTACACACACACACAAAAAAAAGAAGCGACCAGCAGGAACCTGAAATACATCAATACCAAAAATTCTGACAAAGTAGTGCCTCTGACTTCCCTGCTGGTCTGGCTTGCTTTTTTTTCCTGGGTTCCCCTCCCTGCCCTGGAGTTTCGGGTGGGGACGAGCAGCCAGGGTGGGACGTTTGCTTGTATGTTCCACACACTGCACCGCCTCTGTCCAAGAGAAAGCCCTGCTTCCCTTTCACGCCATGCTGTCAGGAAGGGGGGAAGGGGCAGGGGTCCCCGTTTAGCCGCTGCTGCCCAGCAGCTGAGTGGAGTCTCCTTTCCATGAGACCTGGAGGCTCTCTGTAGCAAGAACCCCCAGCCTCTCCCTTTATAAAACCTGGGATTTCACTTGTGGGAAATGCAGTTTTTGTGAATGGCGGGACAGAGTAGTTGCCTAAAATTGGAGCTGACAATCGGGGACAAACGATTTCTCTGTCTCCCCTCTTGAGCCTGGCCCGAAGCAGCAGGGGCTGTGGGGCAGGTTCTCAGAGCCTGGCTCCTTGGATAAGGCGGCCCATTCAATGGCCTGCCTTGGCGCGTGAGCCTGGTAGCAACTGGCAGTGGGGTCGGTGTAACCTGGACAATCAGTGCCGCCATTCTCAAAATAACAAGGCTTCTGAGTGCACCCCTGCCCGGGGCTGGGGAGCATGGGCCTGGGGCTCCTGAGAGCATGGCCGGGCTGGGACGCGGGGCTTTCCCCACCTTTCAGCACATGTCAATGTTCAGCAGCCGCCGTTCATCATGGGGAATTTTGTGTTTCCATCCAACGTCCTTTTCCGTTGTGGTTTTTCCATGAGGATGATGACGACGGCAACGATGCAAGCGCTGGGAAGAAGATATTTCTCTGAGATACGCTGAGACCGAGTGGAAAGTTGTTTCTTTTCTTTTCTTCTTTTTTTTTTCCAGTGGGGAGGATATTTTCTTCCTTCCTTTCATTTATATTTTACAGACATTACGGTAATAGTTATTCTGTTTCTTGCTTCTTGCTTGCTGTACCACATTACACACATAAATGCACCAGGGAAAGCAGAGCCCAAGGGCGCGCAACGCATGGTTGGCTTCTTAGATGGTGCCTTTGTCGGCAAAGCTCTCCGATCAAAATCAACTCCCCCAATGTTGCAATCCACCCCTCCCGCCGTCTGCCCCAGGTCTCCACCTGCATGTACTGCCTCCCTCTCTCCCAGCTCCAGGCCCCCATGCTTCAATAGCCCCTTTGCTTGCTTCCCTGGTGCCTCACAATATTTGATTATAACATTGTATGCAGCCATTACTGATTAGCAGATGCTCCTACCTACATACAATTTACTGAAAGTGACTAAGGTTTTTTTTCCCCCCTATGCAAAAAAAAAAAAAAAAAAAGTTTAAAAAAAGAAAAAAGAAAAGAAAAAAATAAGAAAAAAATGTATAAAAATTAAACAAGCTATGCTTCAACTCTACTGCTGTGTCTGGCCTCTGTTTGGCACCCCCTGACCCCAAGGCTAGCTTCTCTGCTCCCACCTGGGGGGTCTGTGTCTTCATCTCGGCTGGGGAAACTGAGGCATGGAGCGGGGCAGTGATTCCTGGTCCCTTATTTCTCTTCATACTCCCTCTGTTCAAGAGTAATATTCTACCAGGTAGTGGCAGCACCTCCCTCTGCCTCAGTTTTCCCATCTGTGCAGTGGCCATGTCCCTCTGGACCTGTTCATGGGCCTTCAGGAGATCCTGTATGGTTTTAGATTTTGCCTTTGTCGCTATTGTTTTGAAGGTGGGGAAGCTGAGGCATGGCAGCCCCATATCAGAAAAACACAGAAACCCTGGTGAGGTGCCAGCGCGTGTCCCACTGGCCCCGGCGCAGTGGCCAGCACGCTGGCCTCCTCCTGCCATAGGGTTAGTCAGCCACCATGAGTGCAAAGACGATCAGGTTCACCCTTAAAGGTCCGTCCCAGCCCCATGAGCTGCTGACTGCCGGGGGCTGTAGGAACGTGCTTCGGTCATTGCCCCACTCAGGACTCGGGGGGGATCTGACCTGTCTCTGGTCACATAGCGAGGCTCTGGGATTGGAACCCCACTGTCCTATCTGGCTCCCCTGGGAGGTAGGTATGAGCTGTCCTACATACCTGGGAGGTAGGTATGAGCTGTGCACCCCTTCCAGCTTTGTCCTGGTTGGTGCCGGTGGTCTGGACTGGGGGCACACATGCCCTCTAACACAGGGGGTCCCTCACCTAGTGTTGGGCACTGAGATCGTAGAGCTGGCTTAGTTCTTCTCAAAGGGCTTCTGCCTTGTTACTGGGGCAGGAGGTCTCTGCCCCCTGGCCTGGCAGGTGACCTTGGGGATCACATTCACCTGTCCCCAATGTGGGCACCTAGCCCCCTCTGCCCCATACAGCACGCCCTGTGGAAGAGCACCCACGTGCCCCATGAACCAGCCCAAGGGCTGCCCAGGGCTGGGGCACATCACCAAGGCGGTGCTCCCAGCCCAGCGTGCAGCAGGGTCACGACAGTGGGCTGCAGTGGTTGAGGGCAGGGAGGGGCAGCCTGAGCCCCCTTGCGCTGTCCGTCTGCCCAGCTGGATTAGGGATCGGCGGCTCAGCGGGGATTACGGGCACTGACATGAAATACCCCAGCAGCCAGATGCCTGCACCCTCCAGAGTGACCCACTTTGGCAGGCAACTGGCACTGCCAGGCTCAGGGCCTCTGCCACTGCACAGGGAAGGGACCAACATCGGGTGTGGGGGCAGGATCCTGGCTCAAAGGGAAATGGGGCCCCAGACTCCAAGAAGGGATGTGCCCAGCTGAGCAGGGCCCCGATGCTCTCACTGGAGCAGCTCCCGCTGATCAGACACCTTCCTGGAGGCCTAGGCCAGGTCTGGCCCCTGGGCTCAGATCCAACAGCCGGCTGGCCCCTGCGGCCTCCGTCCATGTGGGTGAGGTGGCCGGTCAGGGCTCAGACGGGCAGCAGCGGAGTGGCTTTTCCTGGCTGAGGCTGCTACTCTGCTAGAGGCTGTGATGCCAGTGAGGGGACGTGTTTGGGTGACTCCTGCCCCCCTGCATGAGGATTAAGCTGAGTCCCTTGATGCCTCCGCAAGCCCACTTGGTATTACCTTTATGCAGGGTCCCCGTGAAGGCGACCCAGCCAGCACTGTGCAGGGGACCCAAACAAAAGGTCCTGAGCCGCTGCCTAGGCACCAGCCCCTGGTCTGGCCCAGCCCCTCCAGACTGCTTGGTGCTTGGTGGTTACCGCCGGAGGCCTCTGTGATGCTCCTGGCCAAGCCCACCTGTCCCTGGGGCTCGCAGCAGGGGAGGCAGAGCTGGGAGCAGCTGGCTCACAGGAGCCCTGGGGCAACCGATGGACTTGGGCTTCCTGCTGCTTTGGACTCCAAGGCAACCCCTGGCACCGCTCCCTGGGCACCGAGCTAGACACAGTGCGGCCAGCACACGATTGCCCAGGTTGCACACAAGGCATGGTGCCAGCTGCCCACCCTGCAGGGCCCAGTCCCGTGGAGTTCCCAGAGCTCGGACACACGCCTGGGCCTCACGCCAAAGGTTTGAACTGGGCTCTCCCTGCCAGGCCTATGCATTCCCCCTGAGCTAAGCACAAACACCCACCCAGGGGCCTGAGCCTGACTCTGACGCCAGCCGCTGGGTCTGCCCCACCAGGCTGGGAGTCGGTCTCTCTCCTGGCTCAGTGACTCGACCTGCTTAAACAAACCTGGGATAGAGAGGGGAGAGGTCTTTGCAAGAAGAGTCACCCCCAGGAGACAGCTGAGTGCTGCAACTGCTGAGTAAAAGGAGGAGGCGTTCCCTGCAAGAACTGGCCCATGCTGCCTGGTCTCTGAGCCTTGAGCCTCCCTGCAGCCCAGAGCAGGTGCCCAAGTCCCAGAGACAGGAAGGTGTCAGCTTCCCTGGCCCTAGCGCTGCCCTGGGCTCCTCTTGTGCTGGCTTCTGTGGATCTGGTGGTGAAGCACCAGATATGCCCAGGCAGAGGCAGGGAGCCCGCGCTCCCCCAGGGCTGCGTCCCTGCTTCTGCCTCCTTGCAGACGGCATCTGTGGGTCAGGTCCCGGGTCACTTGTCTGATCCACTCAAGGGGCAGAACTGAGTCCGGGACATGCAGGGCCAGGCTACGCTGGGCAGGCCTGGGATAGCAGCACAACAGAGGGTGCTGGGAGCACAATGGCAGCGCTGGAAAGGCACCACATACAGCAAATCCACTTTGGCCCGTCGGGTGTGCATTTCAGCTGGAAGTCACTGGCTGGAGCTGCTCAGACTTCTCCAGGAGCCCCTGTCGCTCCAGCCTCACCATCCTGTCACCCTCCTGGGGGCAGAGCAGTGTTATCAGCCCCTTTACGGCTGGGGAAACTGAGGCAGAGAGATTAACCCAAGGCCATGCAAGAGCTCCAAGGCAGAACTACAGCCCTGGGCCTCAGCAATCCCCAGCCAGCCCTGGCATTGCAGACTGGAATGCACTTTGCCCATCAGCAGGGAGGGTACAAAGGCACCACAGTACAGCTGGCATCGACGTCCTAAGATCCTTCACTACACACTTCCCTACACGATCCCCGCTGAGCCCAACCAGGCCTTTCTTCCATCTCAGCTTGTTTTCAAGTCAGCTCAGCCAAGACCCAGAGCTGGTGCCTCGCTCTAGCCAGGGCTCTGCAGCCCTGCGATGGATAGAAACGCTCCTGTTCATTTTAATTTAATACCACGGAGGCTTTTAGAGGCCTTCTGGCTGCAGGCTGAGATGCTGCCAGCTACGTGAGGGAACAGGGGAGCTGGAGTCTCCATTATTATTATTTTATTATACGGGCAATAGGCCAAGTGGTTAGAGCCAGGGCACAGGGCGCCTGAGTTCTTCCCCATGGCTGGGGTGACCAGCCCTGGGGCTTACAGCTGGAGCAAGACTATTAGCTTCTAACCTGGGCTAGCGGCTCCAGCAGGACACCTGGCTTTTCTGCCCAGGGTTGCTACTGGCTTGGAGGGGAGGCTCTAGCTGGGGGAAGGAGGGGTCCTGGCTGGGCTGGGATGCTGCTGCTGCCCCCAACCCAAGCTGAGCCTGAAGCTGGTTTGCACTTGAGTTGGCTCACACCAAAGGAAGGGGCCTGGTGCCTCCTGGTGGGCAGCACGGTGCCCTGCACAGCTGGAGAGGGGCAAGGCAGGGCACGCTCAGCCAGGTCTGGAGCCCTGCGCTCCCCGGTCCAGCCCCCTTCCCAGAGCCCAGGATTTCAGTGCTGGGCACTGCCAGGCATGTCACTTCCCCACGAATGGGGAGCTCCCCTCACCAGCCCCCTACCTAGCCATGGGCTCCGCAGGCAGCTGTAACCCACCCCTTGGAGGGCAGCAGCCGGCAACTTTTTCAAGCCATAGGATGGATCAACCCAGCTCTGGTCCAACATGGGCCAAGCAGCTTCCACAGCATGCCAGAAGCAGGGGGCTTCATCTGCACCCACACCAGGCTAGGCAGCTGGAAGCTGTGCCCATGCCATTACCGCTTTCCCTAGCCCCTGACTCAGCTTGTGGCAGGTAGGAAACTGAGCCAGGGCCTCTGCTAGAAAGCCGGGGTAGGAGAGGGGAGCAGGAATGGAGACGCAGGGGCAGCCTGGACGCCGCAGCTGGGAGAGGCTTGGGGGTAGCGTGTCAAGGATGGTCTGGAGTGACCCATCAGCACTAGCCCAGGGCTGGGACCCCAGGCCGGCCAGAGCAGGCATCACCTCTCCTGGGTGTTTGTGCTCCTCTCCGGTCACAGCTGAAAGGGAGTGCTCAGCTCCTGGGATCCCAGTGCACAGGCAGACACAGAACCAGGGCACCCTGTAGAGCTGCAGCCCAGGGCATGGTGTGCTGGCAGCCTGGGCACACCTGGAGGCAGGACCTGCAGGCCCCTCTCAGTGGCCCCTGTTTGGCATTAAGTGCTTTAGGCTGGCCGGGTGCTCTGGGGTCTCCCCATGGTGCTGTGGGGGTATGAGCCCACCTGCAAGCAGGAGCCCCACGTGGTAACAACGCAGGAGCTCTGCACACTGCCAGCCCCGTGCCCCAGCAACTGCAATGCTCCAGCCAGGCCACTGGGCTCTGGTGCCAGGGCTAAAGGTGGCCCTAAAAGGGTGCTGGCTGGAGGCAGGGTGGAAGCCCTGGCATGGTAGCACCTGGTCAATCCAAGGGGCAGTTCAAGCCATTCCAAGCACGGGGCTCAGGCTCTCTGCAGATCCAGGCAGCACTGCTGCAGGGCTGTGACCCCCCTTTGACCCCAGCTGACAGCACTGCTGTGCTTACACTCAGGTCCCCGAGATCGGATGCTGTCTCTATGCCCATGAGGGAAGAAGCTTGTATTCATCGTTCCTTCCAAGGCAGACTGGACACCAGAGCCCAAGTCTGCAGCAGCAGCTGAGAAAGACCCAAGGTCTGACTACTAGGCCCAGTGAGGCTCTATTGCATCGGGTCCCCACCCTCCCACCCCTGCTCTGCCTGGTTTTCCCCAAGGCAGGGGGGAGTTGCAGGGTCTCGCCCGTAGGTGGCACCCATCAGCCATGTTCCCTAAAGCGGCTCTGCCCAGCTGGGCAGGAAGGGGCAGCCTCTTGGGCCCTTGGAGGGCAGGGGCTGTGGGGACTGGAGCACCTGTGTCCTGCCCTCCCAACAGCAGTTGCAGGCTCTGGAGCCTGTAGCAGCGCCAAGGCCGGCTGGCTCCTGCAGAGGCTGGAGGGGCTGGCCCTGACCAGTCCCCACTCTGCAGAGCTCCTGCACCCCTGCTCTGTAGGTGGGGGTCAGTGCTAGGGCTGTCCGGGGGAGAGCCGGACCCCCCAAAGCAGCCTCCGCAGGGCCGTTGTAGCCCCTCCATGTGCAGCAGGGACTCGGCAGGTGACGCTGGGGTGGCGCACAGTGCTAGATGCCACAGTGATCCTTGGCTCTGCCTTGCCTCAGGCCTGCACCCAGAGCCCGTTCCAGGAGGGCATGGAAATCCAGGCCAGGTCCTTCCCTGCTGTAACCCCAGGGACAAGGGGGACCCTCTACCTGCCTGCTCATATCACAGGGATCCCCTCCTGCTGGCCACAGCAAAGTCTGGACTGGATTTCTGCTCTCACCGGACTGGGTCCCAGGTGAGCACAGCACCCATGTGTTGCAGGGAAGCAGAAGTGCGGGCTGAGCTGACCCGCCAGTCCTGGCCAGGCGTTTGAGGCATGCGCTGGGGGTCACGTTTGGCTGTGTTTTGTCCCAGGGGAGTTGCCTCTGGAAACTCTCATGACCTGGTTGTTAGGTTAAGCCCCGGCCCACCAAGGAGCTACAAGCCGCACTCAGCGATTCGAGGGAGGCCACTACGACATGAACTCTTAGGACACATAATAAACGACACCAGGCACAGCAGTGCAGGTCACAGGTTAATGCCTGGGGGTCCTGAGCGAAGAGCACCAGCGTGGAGCAAGACAGGATCCAGCAGCCTAGAGCAGCCCGTGGCGCTGTTGTAGCTGAGGGCAGTGGCGGGTACAAGCGGGGTCTGATGTGGGCAGGAGACTCCTTGGGCTGAGCTAAGCAGCCAAGAGCTGACTGGTTTGTCTCAAGGCAGGTGTGTCCAGGGCAGATCGGTGCAGCAGGCTCCAGCGGGGCAGCGCACCCTCACAGAGAGGTGGTTTTGTTAGCCTTCGCCCCTTCCTCCGGCTGCTCCTCCAGCACCGGGTTCTCATAGACGTTGAGGGTGAGCCTGCCAGGACTGGGGAGAGACAGAGAGGACACAGCATCACGGGCAGCTCTGTGCAGGGACGGGGATGCCTCCTTGGGCGTTTTTAACACATGCTCATTAATATTCATTAACACTTTTTCCATCTGGCTGGACCCTAGTGGAGACGCACCAAAGGGTCTCCTGGCGAGCTGGTTGCCTCTGGAGCTCCCCTTGACTGGCTCTGTAAGAGCTCATCCGCACTGGTGCTTTCCCGTGTGTTACTCCACGTGTGTCACGGATGCCCCGTGGATGCAGCTGCAGGCGTGAGCTGCAGAGGGCAGGGGCAGCCCCTCACTCGGCATCTGCGCAGGGTCCTGGCCTCGGGGGCCTCCTGGCATAGCAAGATTTGTGTGACCCGCTGCTGAGAAAGCTGGTGGTGCAAACCCATCTTTTAGGGCTCCAGCCAACCCAACGGGGCGCTTGGGGGACAGCTGAGTCTCATGGGTCTCTAAGCAGGCATTACAAGACTAGGTGCTGCCTTGTGGTTGTATCTGAGTATTTGTGGTCTTTTCGTGCACCGAGAAGGCTAGGGTCTGCCTGGGATGGGGGAAGGCAGAGATCTGCAGCCCTCTTAGGGGCTGGGGGCCTGTGCAGGGGCTAGTGCTGCTGGCTGCCATGAAGTGCTTTGATGTGGATGGCTCTAGGTGGGAGCTGGGTGCTCTTCTCTCTCCCTCCACCTGCCCTGGTGCTCTTCTCGCCATGGTGTGGCTGGGACATGGGCCCAGTGGCTTACAGGAAGGCCATAGGCAAGGGAACAGCACCCAGCTTTGCCGCTTGCCATGGCCTCTCTCGTGCTGGGCATGTGCACCCCTCCTGCACCGCAACGCGGACTCCACGACGCAGTGATCCAGCCTATAGGGAACCTGCCTATCTTCTGTTGCTGGGGAAATCGAGGCACAGAAAAATCCAGGACCTGTCCAAAGCCGTGCGGCAGAACCGTAAGCATTGTCCCAGGCTCCTGGGCTGCCCCCTTGGCCAAGCTGACGGGAATAGCTCAGCTCTGCCCTCACCACAGCCAAAGGGCACAGTGGAGCTGGAGGGATCCTGGTGCACTGGGCACTGCCCTCAGAGCAGCCCCATGGGAGGGCCGCAGCTAGAGAGGGGAGGCATTACCTGGTATCAGTCTGTTGTCCCTGGGTATCCGTCTCGTCCCTGGGAGAAAAGTAGGGAAGCACAGAGTCAGCAAAGCCCCATGGGGCTGTACACCCTAGCCACAGGCTCTGGCTCAGGCACCAAATAGCCAGTACGCCTGACCCTGCAGAGCCTGGGAACAGCTCCAACAGCCCTCCTGGAGGCTGACAAGCAGAGCCCTCTGGAGAACCTGCATGCCCAGGCTCCTCTCCTTGCTACCATCACCCAGGAGCAGGGGCAGATCCAGAAGGGATGTTGCTTGGGCATGGCCACATCCCCATTTCTCACCACGCAGCAGGAGCAGCAGCCGGGGACCCTTTTTATGTCCCCAAAGCAGATAAAATATTCCCCTCCATGCTCAGAGACACGTCCCCTCTCCTCCTTTCCCCAGTCCGCCCTGGGCCTTCTCTGTCAGCCCAGGGCAAAGATGTAGGGAGGGGGAACGTGCCCACCACTGCCGCTGTACCAGGCTGAGCCTGCCCCCGTGCAGCCCAGCTAGAGCGGGGCAGAAGTGACTCCGGAGCGCCGCTGGCTCTGGGGGCGGCAGTGACAGCGGCAGGTGGAGGGGGACAAGTCTCTGGGTAGGGAGCAAATTTCTACCTGCTTTGGGGAGTTAATAACGCTCCTGCAGCACGGTCTGCCTGTCCTGGTTCAGTGGGGAGGGGGTGCAGCCACCCTGGAGCACCAGGCACCGCCTCCCCACCCCGCACCCCTTCTCTCCGCCTTTGCAAAATCCTGTGTCCACTTGTGCCAAGGAGGTCAGAGGCTAAAGCCAGGTCTCTTTTGGAGCCCAGGATGGTGCATTCATACAAGGGCATATTCGGTTTCTGGAGCTGCCTGTTCCTGCACTGCCCACCCTGGCACAGAAGTGTCACTGCTTCAGACACACTAGTGCTCACACCACCCGTCTCCCCTTCAGCCAGGCAGGAACCGAAGCTATCCTCCCTCCCCAGCCCTCGGAGGGGAACCCAGGAGTCCTGATTCCCATTTCCAGCCTGAGCCCTATGCGAGGCATTTTTGTCTCCCCATAAAAACTCTTTGCAAGCTTAGCGCACGGCCAGCCCGGCCCTGCCTGCACCAGCTCTGCAGTGCAAGTCACTGTGAAAGCAGTGGCAAAGAGAAGGCAAGTGGGGGACAGGGAAAGGAGCGGCACAAGAGGGTGCTCAGGACCAAGCAGGATGGGGCCACGGTAAAGGGGTCAATCCCTTTGGCAGCCCAGGGGGGCAGGCAAGAGCCCACCTGTGCTTCTTGTAGCACAAGACTCTGTTGATGATCATCAGCAGGAAGACGATGAAGAGGAAGACCACGACGGCCGTCAGGCCCACCAGCCAGGGCTGTAGCTGACGGGAGCCTGATGCGGTGCCCTTCACAGCCCCTGCCAAGCCAAAAGAAGAGGGGTCACTTCAGGAGAGGGCCCAATCCTCGCACAGGTAGAGGGCCTGCTG